>JASXSY010001434.1:0-534132 GCA_034509805.1 Sipha maydis | reverse complement strand
ATTTTAAAAAAACATTCATTTGTTGAATTATAACAAATTTTTTAATAATTTTAAAACATTCATTTGTTGAATTAACCAAGTTTTTACTTCTCAATCAATAACTGTTTTATTAACTGTATATTAACAAATATTTGTAAAACCAACCTACATTTTTATTGATATACCTAACATGTATATTTTTTTTGAGTGTATCCACCGGGTTATATTAATTAATTGATATTTATAAATATTTTCAAACTGCACCAATCGTTGCCTTGATAATATGCTCGTTCATATAAGTTTTTATTAGATTTTGATATTTCTCCCGACTAGACTAAATCAAAGTTTACGATTTATAATTAATTCTAATTAAATAAATAAGATTTTCTCTAGATAAGAAATTACTGGTTTCCATTTTATACTGGATAAAAGCTAACTTGCATCTTGATTTTAATTTCTCTTTGGTTAAAATCTTATCACTAATCAAAATAAAAAAAAAAAATTGCAGAAAACACGCACACAATAATTTTATAACTCTAATGATATAAAACCAACCATTATATTGACTAATTATGGTTGAATGGGCTATGTAGAAGGTTGAAAAGTACAAAAAAAAAAACTTAGAATCTTAGAACAGAATAGATTAATTTCTTTAAAAAAACAAACACCACAAGTACTAATAGCTATCCCTTTCAAACACTTTCCATCACTAATATTGATCAATTAAGATCTAACATCGATTTAGTTAGAATAGTATATATTTATATTGTAAGTACTAAATATGGATTGAAAACCAAAACAGATAATTGTTTTAAATTGTTTTTATTATAATTTTAAATAAACAAGATTTTTTTATTACACGTGAATTATATATATATATATATATATGACTATCCGCAATGGTTAAACATTTCTTATTAGTAAATTATAGAACTATTTCAAATTATTGATGACAAGATATAGATAACATAATGAAATACATAACTAAAAACATAAAATATAAACACTATAAAAACTACAAAAACCTTTGAACTAGTAATCACAGTCCAATCACTAGATCTGTCAATCAATTCTGAGCAAGAGGACTCTTTTTAAGAAGTTTTTCGATACAATCAACAAATTTAGTTGTTGGGCATTTATAAATTATATGTTGAATTGATTGTACTTCGTAGCAGTTGCAAAGATTGGATTAGAGCAGCCATACTCAAAATTTTTTTATTTTGGCCACATAAAATATTTAAAAATATTACGCGGGCCGCAAGTTGAAATTAATGGAAGGGAAATTAAATAAAAAAAAAATTATGTATTGTGTATGTTGTATAATATTTGAAAATGTATTATAAAAAATTTTGAATTTTGATATTGAGATGGTTTTTTCACTATTTTGGATATATCTGGTTTGTAGTTGCTACGTGTTACTTACTTTACAAGTCGTCAAGATATGAATCAATAAGCCGATTATTGTACACATTCTTTGCATATTTCATTTTTGAATATGAAGTTACACATAGATATGTTGATGTGAACATTATTATTAAAAAGTGGGCACATTTTTGTAGAGTTTTGTATTTTCCTGGCACTAAATTCCAAAATTCTATGTACTTTTTTTTATTCTCTCTTCTCTTTGAAAATAGCTTCGAAATTTGTATCATTTTTTAACTCAATAAATTCATCAAATACTTATATTTTTTATCAATTCAATGAATTTAGTTCAGGCCACAGGTTGAGTATGGCTGGATAAGAGCATAATAATAATGGTAATAAAATATTGCACTTCTTTTCTTCTGTTTTTAATTATACAACATAATTCCCAAAGTCTCGTTGTAAACATCTTCAACATATCTTCTTCTTCTTCTTCTACTTCGCCTTCCTCCCAACTATTTGGGGTCGGCCACCCTTGTCCTACACCTCCACTTTACTCGGTCAATCATATCTCCTCTGCACACACCGACAGCCCTCATGTCATTCTCCAAAGTCTCCAACCATCTCTTTTTTGGTCTTCCTCTTCCTCTTTTCCTTTCAACGTCCATCTTCATAACCACTCTTACTGCATTCGTTTCCTCTCGCCTCATCACATGCCCAAACCATCTCAGCCTATATTCTCTCATCTTGTCCACAATTGGCGCTACACCAACACTACCTCTCACGTATTCATTCCTTATTCTATCTTCTCTTGTCACTCCACTCAACCATCTAAGCATTCTCATTTCCGCGACACTCATACTTTGTTCTATTCTCCTGTTAACCGCCCAACACTCTGAACCATACAGCATAGTTGGTCTCACTACACTTTTATAAAATTTACCTTTCAGCCTAATTGGAATTCTCTTTTCTAAATGGAAAACATCTTCAACATATAATTTTCTAAAAACCATTTTGTTTTGGTTTAGATTTTTCAAATGTTTTGTTATATTTTAAAAAAATATCTGAATATTTTATTTGAAAGTTAAAACTACTGACAGAAATGGAACCAAGGGCGTATTTGAGTTGAGACCATGGGGGGGGGGGCGAAACTAATTTTTCTTCTATGCAAACTAAAAATAATTTACAGTCGATTAGCTTTGTTCCTGTTACTCATTCGCGTCTCGCGTAAATAAATAAAAATTAAAGTAATAAACTATCAAATTGAATTGAATTAAATATTTATTATTATTAATAATTATAATATTATTATCACGACAAAATCAGTGTAACCACAGTGCAGGCATACAATTCTTATTAAGTATGATTTTATTACGATTTACGATCTTTATCAAATGGACAATTTTTTAAATAAATTATTAATTAATGTATTATTTAAAAAAAAATACGAGCTATGGGGGGGGGGACGAATGCCTTCTTCGCCCCCCCCCCCCTCAAATACGCCATTGAATGGAACTAGGATGGATAAAGCATAAGGATTAATTCCCGAGCGTAAAATGTTTGAAAACATTTTTGGCCGTGATTATAATGCAATATTCTCATGTATAGTAATGGGTAATGTCAAATTAAATGACATAGTGTTATTACTAAATTAACTTTTTCATACATTTTATTCTATTAAGTCGTATGGGAGGATGACTGACTATCATAAAAATATGAGTTTTATTGAAATGCAAAAAATCAAATCAACTTTAATGGCTTATGATGATTATTTAAGAAATAAAAATTCTAAAGATTTACTAAAATATTTATTAAAAGTGGGAAATAAGTATTATCTATATTAATTAATACCTATACTTGTAAAATAATTTAATTTTATACTTTTATACACTAATTATTACTTTGATGATTATTATAAAATAATCCTATAAATATTTCAATTTTTTTAGATTCTGAACGGAGTGATGGAATCTATTGGTTTCACAATGATGTGTGTTTTTTTTTTATTTTTTTTATTTTAGATTCTGAACGGAGTGATGGAATCTATTGGTTTTACAATGATGTGTGTTTTTTTTTTTATTTTTTTTATTTTTGTGTCTGACGACACCTTTTTTGGCAGTAAAAATGCTTCGATTTGCTTATGTAGCAACTTTTCTGAAAGGAAAGTGAATCTAGTTGGTACTTTGGGGGTTCAAAAGTAAAAAATTTTCAATATTTTTTAAATGCGACGGGAAAACCCCTAAAAAAATAAGGGAAAAACGGGAGGTTTTACGCAAAACCAGTTTTCGACAAAATCAAATTTTTTATTTTACTATAACTCAAAAACTAATCTATGTAAATACTTAAAATTTTCACCAAATGTTTAGATTAGCGTTCTCTATACACCGTTAAATTTTCAAACTATTTTGACTTTTATTGAGCTATTTATAGACAATTAAAATTTTCAATTTTTTTAAGTATTTTTTTTTAAAATAACGATAAAATTTTTTTGGCCGGCCAGAAAACCTTGAAAATTTAATATAAGGTTTCTTATAAGTTGTTCCTTAACAGATAAAAAAAAATCTAAAATCGTAAGTCACAATTTTTTTTATAAGTGCTCAAAGTTCCAATTTATACGAATTATGTAAAAATTTGCAAGTTATTTTGTAGTTAAAAATTCATAAAATTTTTTCTGTTCATACTTAAGGTTCAAAATTTTAACACTAGGTTATATATAAGCTACTCTTCAAAAATCTTTAAAAAAATTTATACCGTACTTATAGGAAAAAATTTTATGACTTTGAAATTTAAATATTTACGAAACTGCATAAAATAGCGATTAATTCTCAAACGATTTTTAATATTTGTTATAATTCAAAAAGTATAAGTCACAGATTTTTGAAATTTTTACCAGCTGTTAAGATTGGCATTTTCTTTGACATATTTTTTTTTCAAGATATTATATTGATTTTTAAGCCACTTATAGGTATTTAAAATATTCGATTTTTTTACATTTTTTTTTTATAATTGGTGAATAATTTGGCTCTTACAAAATACTTGAAAATTTAATAGAAGATTCCACAGAAGTAGTTCTTAATGTCATTCAGAAATTATTAAAATCCATAGGCACAATTTTTTTTTATAAGCGTTTGAACAGCGAATATTGACATAAAATTACATGTAAAATATAATATAATGTATAATATTCTAGACTGACAAACTATGTCGCTGTATGCAACTGCCAACCCATCCTAATTGAGAAATATATTTATTGCGTCACTTCAGAATCACTATCAACACCCATAGAGCAGCAAAAAAATTACGATAAATGTCCTTCATACATGGTCACGCAGAACAAACTACAGATTTCGATCACGAGTAGGTATATTATGAATAGTCTCGTGTATAGATCCGAGTCACCAATGCGTTAGTAACCGATTAATAATTTCGATCACAAAACAGTTTAGTTTTTTTTTTATAGCTCCTCGTGTAGAAGGTCTGTCTTCTGTTACTATTTTATCTATAAAATTCGATTTCTTAATAAATCAACCATCATCAAGACAAATATATGTGATTGTAAACTCGGCCTGTGATTTTTAACGTACGAGTTACTTTAGAATACTTAAAATGTTCTAAAACTAACAGTGCTTGTTCTCGTTGGGACTCAACTTTGTGTGCCTTCGTCACGGTTGTATAAACACTATTGAAACGTTGTTTCAAAAGTCCAATACGAAAATTAAAATATTTATCTCAATATTTAAATATATTTTAACATCGGTTAACAAATTGTTCACGATAAAATGCGGGTACAGTACCAGTTTATAAATTAAATTATGTCGTGAATATTATATATTTTATTAGTCAAAATTATCGGGCCGAATTTACAAGAAAAATGGTAACCGCGGGCTCAGTTTACATTTATCCGACAAATATACATGGCATTATGTACTTCAATACTACTGTACGCTATAATAAGTTGGGGAGTCTAATAGAACAGACAGAAATACATTACATATAACCCAAAAAATGATAATAAAAATAGCGTACCTACTCATTAATATATCCATCAAGAAATTATTCAACCATACAAGTATATTATCTATATAAATGATCTATCTATAAATTATACATAAGGCAAATTTTAATAAAATGCATACAAAACCACACACTAAATTCTACGGGAATAATGGACAGAAGAATAGATAAATACATTAAACCATCATATACGTTTTTAACAAATTTAAGGAATTCCCCCAACTACTTGAGGAAAATTATACTCAACAATTTAAATACCTAACGATATAGAGTCTATAAAAAGCTTATGTGAAAACCAATTTAATAATACCAATGATATAGTTAACAAAAATCAAATAAAAAAGGCTATAGGTAAATAAAATAGTTAATGGTCTAGATGAGAATATGTGTATTAATGACATTTTAAAAAGTCAATATAACTAATTATAAGATCTTATCTGAATGTGTTTATGTTAAATGTATAACTAAAACATGTTCCATGAAATTTGTATCTACTGTATAGAATTATTATTATTATTATTCTATATTATTTCAATATAAAAATTAGTATAATACTAATTAAGTCGTATCTTTAATTATATAACATCCTATTTAATAATCTTCCTACAACATGAATTATAATTTATAAGAACTCCGTATACCAAATACGAGCTCACTCAGTTGGTATACGTATCAGTTATTGCTAATGTATTCTTAATGTAATAATTTACTTATTGTTATCATGTAATTAATATTATTATAATTATAATAAATTATAATTAATTTTTTGGCTGAAATAAATAAATAAAATAAAATATTTTGAAAATTCAAAAAGTAATAATCGTAAGGAACTTGAAATGTTCACTAAATATTTATACGAATTTTCTCTAGAAGTGGTGTAAATTTTTAACTTTTGGATTTTATCGTGGTAACACTAGATTTCTTCAAAGTATAATTTTCTAACGTTATAACATTTTTTTCCGCTGCTCCGGTAAACTTTTTTGGTTCGCTGGAAAGAGCAACTTCTATATTACATTATATTACATTTTTAAGTCTTAACCACCAAAAGATTAATTACCAGATTTCGTGATTTTTATCAACATTTAAAATTCAAACGCTGATTTTTAAAAATTGTGATTGAAAAAAAACCAATTTTTGAAATTTTTTTCACTCGAGTAAAAACCATGTACGAAGAACATTGTATAAAAATTTCAAAATTTTTTGGCCAACCAAAATTATTTCATTGAGAAGAAAGTTATCGAGAAAAAAATAGGATAACGGAGAAACGATCGCGATAAATGGTCCGGCGACGAATAGTCCGTCGGCGAAATGAACGGCGGCGAAACGGTCGCGGTGAAATGACCTAGTCTGATTTTTAGAAGCCATCGTGACGCGTTCAAAACACGTGTTTGACTACGGCTACATTGGAATTGTTTCCGATAATCCGACTAGTCGGGAAAAAAAACAAATTATGTATAATTTCGGTAGTGGCTATATTTATCCGTTCCGACCGTTTCCCTCGTACCAACTAGTCGGATACGTCGGTTTTAAAACAAATTGATTTGTTTTTCATCCGACGAGTATGACAAAATAATTTTTTTTTTGATTAATATAGTAATCAAAATTATTTTTATAGTTGATTACTATCATATTTATTGTTTTTATTGTGTGTGAGAGTGCACAGTTCACGACATATACCCTCATGTGTTGTATTTGTCGCCTTGTCGTACCTGACGTTTATCATTTGTGTCTGTAGTGTGTTCGATAAATATGTTAAACTTAATTAATTGATATTATAATTGTAATAACTAAATAACTTAATACATTTAATAATGGAATACGATAAAGAGCGCCTAGTTGAAATTGTTAACTCAAAATCAACATTATGGTTATAAAACCAGCAAATACAACATAGTATTTGATTTTAGTCGGTACAAAATCGGATATGATGTAGCCACAAATATCGTACGAGTAGGATGTTGGTTGGATCGGATCGGAAACGATTTCAATGTAGCCGTAGTCTTTGACGCCACATTGCACAATATCATCCATAGTCTATGGGCCATAGAAGATCCAATATTTTACCACATTGCACAATAAAATATAAATATAAATATCTAATTTTTTTGACTTTGTTCAATATATTGCGCCATCTTTCAATACCAAAACCACACGTTTAATATTATTGCACAACTTCCAATATTGTACACAGGCGCGGATCCAGCCTACCTTAACGGGGGGGGGGGGGGGGATTATAAATAATATCGCAATAATATTGTTGTTATCGACACTTCATATGTTTATGTTACAAAAATAAAAGACAAAAATTTGTGACAATAACAATTAACAATACATTAGAATGGTATAACACAAAATAATGAAATTTAATAGTACAACAAATTAGATACAACACATTTTGATACGGCTGACGGGGGGGGGCGGTCGCCCCTACCGCCCCCCCTGGATCCACGCCTGATTGTACAATATTATTGTATGTCTATGGGCTTTATATATTAATCAGTTTTGTGAATATATTTATAACACACAACGCATTCTCACTCAGTTATACGCCACGCGCTTCAACAATAACAATTTTGAAAAATAAAAAAAAGAACCGGATGGGCCTCGCTCTGCTGTACACTTGGGGATGAAGTGCGACTCTTCATAGGATAGGTCATTATAATAGATTTGTTAAATTTGAATTCAATGATAGGTATCATTGTATACGAAAAACGATTCTGAACGGAGACGATATGTTTGTCTAGAATATAATACAATGTTATTTATAAATATTATAATAAGTATATTTTATTTTGAAACGAAAAATGTAGAAAAATCGAAAATTAAAATTGTCTATAAATAAGTCAAAATATGTCAAAATACATTGAAAACTTAACCATGTATAGAAAACGTCAATATAAAATTTGGTGAAAATTTCAAGTTGTTGCGATTTTTCGTTTTTGAGTTAGAGCATTTTAAAAAAATGTAATTTGTAAAAACGTGATTTTGCGTAAAATTTCCCGTAATTTTATTATCGTTTTTTCGATTTTTTTAAAAAGTATTGAAAAAGTTGGATTTTTGACTTACCAAAGTACCACCTACATTCACTTTCCTTTCAGAAAAGTTGCTGTTTAAGCAAATCGAAGCATTTTTACTGCCAAAAAAGGTGTCGTCAGACACAAAAAAAACACACATCATCGTAAAACCAATAGATTCCATCGCTCCGTTCAGAATCTAAAACGTGTGACGTGAGATGAGAAATTACTTCAATTTTTTCCGAATTTTCAACTGATGACAATGTCTTCCATGTACAGAAAAAGTATAGAGAAAAAATATTATTTAATAATATAAAATGTATACAATTACAAGTTGTGTAACAAAAATCTTTGATGAATCTTAGAAATTAGTTTTTTTTTTTTTGTTTATTTTGATTATTTCATTAAATAATGTATTCAAGGTACTCAACCACAATATCATGGTATAATAATCATACAATTTTATAAATAATATATTTAATATATTTAATTATTTTTTAAAATTAATTTTGTTTTATCTATTTTATCAGTATTTAATTTTCAATTAAAAATAAATAAATATAAGTGATGAAACTAAAAAAAAAAATGTAAAATAATATTATTTAAAGTATCCAACTTATAAAGTTTATAGATTTTAATCAACAGGAATTATATATCATTTACGTATTAGTGTTAATACTAAAATATTAATATAAACACGCCACGGTAATACATGTTATATGGCAAACTCGGTCATTTCGCCGCCGGACCACTTGTTGGGATCGTTTCTCCGATATCCTATTTTTTTTTCGTATAACGTCAGTAAAAAAATTGTTGGTTGGCTACAATATTTTAAAAATTTGATACAATGTTCTTCATACATTATTTTTACTCGTGTGAAAAGTCTCAAAAATCCACAGTCACAATTTTTAAAAATAAGCGTTTGAATTAAAAATGTTGATTAATGTCTTATTATAATGTCCTTGAATAATACAAAAATAACGCATGCGACTTTAATTCTGTCTAACTCTTTCATAGTGAAAAAAAAATATGTGAAAGGAAAGAAAACAAAATTTAATGTTCAGTAGGACATGAACAGTAGTTATCCATAATGAGTAGTAACAGTAGTACCATTGGTTATAAACACTTCGTAATTATTTAAGATTTATAATTAATGGTAGTACTAACCACAGCGCATATTTTAAGAAATTTTCAGTGGGTGGCACTTTAACAAAATTGTCTACCGGAGGAACATAGAGGGAAAAATCAACTCCTGTCAAGATGGTCGTTACGATTATGCGTTGGTTAATGACACGATCATCTAACCACTGGGTAGCATTCAGTTATCACTCGGTGGCACTAGTGCCACGTACTTTATATGTTAAAATATGCTTTGACTAACCAAGTATGCAACTAAATACAAAGAATTGAATAACATTTGGTGCGTTTATATTTTTGGAAAACACACAAATTGTTGAGTAAAGCGTAATTTTAAAACGCAGAGGCGCGCATTCGTATTATCTAGTGAATAATCAGCGTAAATTATTATTGCTGATCATCAAGATATATATATATATACTATAGTGGATATCTATACAATAAAGCACTATATACTATAACATAGTTGCTGATCCATTTGTTTGTAACAAAGACAGATAAAGAAATCAACGCTCATTCATTTATCAGGACTCGGTATTATTTATAAGATGTACAAATGTTAATTAGACTTTTAATCGTGTTGTATAATATAAATTATTTATCAGGGCAATGAAAAGAAAACCTAGTTAATTTGCGGGGAAAAACTACTTTGTGCACATCTCGATAAACTAATTGTTGTTTGCTTGAAAATCAACACTCAAAAATACCAGAACAATTTGCTATTATATTACGTTTTATGGACGTTGTATGTAATTTACGAACGTCGTGAATATGACCAGAATGATATCAAAGTATAATATACAATAATAGTAGTATGTTTATTCACCATGATACTTATTTCATTAAGCCAGTATTACATGAGTTCGATATCGGTTGATCGATCAACAGTCGATAAATATCGAACAAATTTGCAAATCGACAGATGATGAAATAGAGTAATTCCGGCTTTAAATCGTCACCTTTGAATGATAATGGACGAAAGCGTTCGACAATCAAATTGAATTAACTAAAATTTCAAGAATTGTCTTATAAATAGATATTAAAGGCAATTACGAATTGCACGCGGCATCGTTATCGTTATCGACGTTATTTTTCGGGTTCGGTGTTCGAATAGATACATTTCAAGTTGCAGGTCTTAACCTAACCAGCAGGTCCTAACCTTTTCGTGTACTATTGACGTACATTATTAGTATAAATAATATATTTTTAATATAAACTATTTTGTACAATTATTTTCGTATTTTTCCAACAACAATACTGTATAGCAAAATAATCATATGCATTATGAATTCGTTATTTTTTTCGTGTATTTACTTTAATTGGTTGAATCGAAAATGCATTTTAAATTCTCATAACTATTAATTAATAATTATATTATAATAATTGACATATGACATGATAAAAAAATCATCTGAAAAATGTTATAAATAAATAAGTACTGTATACACAATAATATAACGGATATTAGTCAAAATTAAAACTAAATTGTTTACTCAAAATTCTATTTCCTAATGAAAAGACTAGAAAGTGATGAATTCAACATATTATTTTCTTGTATAAACATTGATAATTAATGTTATCTTATTATAGTGAAACATAAGTATATATATATAAAACAATGTATATATGTTAATAACTGCTATTCAGCAATTAATCTTCGTGTTTGAACCCTCTTTTATAATAGCGTGGAAATATATTATATTATTGTTAAGCTCAGTAAGCAGTATTTTTTTCGTTGACTTACGTTGCCAGACAATAATATATTACTGTTAATGTTTATTTAATGTTTATTTTTACAAAATATAGTAGACTACTATTTTTAGTAGTATTTATACAGGCGTACGTGTCCCCAACTCCCTCATAAAAGGTATTCTAGAAAATTATTTTGCAAATATTTTGTTTGTCATTTATTTGATAATTATTAGAATTTGTTTGAATTTTAATTAAAAATGAGTTATTCCTTTTAGTTTATTATTATTCGTTTGTTATTCCTTTTGCTTTAAGTTTTGCGAACTTTTCAACAATATCTATACTAAAGATGGGAAATATCAGTTAAATTAATCGATTTAGTGATTCACTTCGAATCATTTAAGTATAATTTTAATTGAATTTAAATTATTATTACATCGATAATAATACCGACCGATTTAGATTGTTTAAATTGAAAAACAGTTATCAAATTTTTAATGATTAATTTTATAAGTTTATATTTTAAAATATGGCCATTTCGCCACTATTCTATTTTTTTTCGTAAAATGTCATTAAAACAATTTTCGTCAGCTATAAAATTTTGAAATTTTGATACAATGTTTCTAATACATTGTTCTTACTCATTTGAAAAATCTTAAAAATCTGCAGTCACAATTTTTAAAAATAAGTGTTAACATTTGTAATAATGTTAATAAAAATTAAGAAATCTGTCTATTTTTGGTATCTAATTTAAAGTTGATAAATATTTCTATATGTGTACTTAACTGTAGATTTGACTATGTTATATAATGCACTAGAAAAGTTGTTTTTTTCAGTGAACCAAAAAAGTTCGTCGGAGCATTGCAAAAAAAATGTTATAAGCGTTAAGCTGGGTACACACGTTCAGTCTTCAGTTCAAACTTAACTTAAAATAAGTGTGTTCAGGTAAGTCGGAGCTCGTGATTCAGTACACACGATTCGTATCGTTGATCAGTTAAGTGTGGCGACTTCATGATGTCTGACGATTATTATGCACGTCGCCAATTCAAAAAATCAAGAACAACCAGTTCAGTTCATGCCGCCCCCAGAACTGAACGAGCCTTCAGTTTTTGCATACATACGTTAGAACTTGTCTGAACGGCCAGGCCTGTTCAGTCAAGTTTTAAACAATAACTGAACGTGTGTACGCAGCTTTAGAAAATTACATTTTGATGAAAATAATGATGGTTAGGGAAAACAATTAATTTTTTCACTTGTCAACATTACACAAAGTAATCTAAATTCTTCTAGCACACTCAACGTCAATCGTGTCGTCACGAATCAGTGACAGGTATTTTCGTGTTTAGCGTGGCAGATCCGCGGAATATATAAAAATAATCAGTTTTTAATAATAATAGTAATCTTTATTACGGAAATAATGTATACATGTATAAAGCTACACAGTGGTGAAGTCGTTGTTTACAGATAATCATTGAACGATAATTATCGTTGCACGTTTTCAACGACGATTTGAACATACAGTGTTGACTGACGCATCGAGGTTGTTATTTACAATTATTAATAGAGTCGATGAATTGTATTATTCTTATCTATTTTTATGAGTAATGTGTTAAATAAGAATATTATATATTTTAATTAATTGTGGGTAACCCTGAGTTATGGAAATGTGATCGCACCACTAGTATGAAACTACCACGAATCGCCACTATTAATAACACAAAATAATATGATAGTTAAAGCTAACACACAAACACGAATATTATCATGTTTACATTGACTAATAAAGAAATTCCTACGATGACTGTAATCCAAATGAGAGCTATTTTTCTGAAACATATTTTTGGAGAAATGTACCACAAATACCACAATATATACATTTGCTACGCGCTATAAATTGCATAAGGCAAATTTAAGAATTATAGACTAAATGTCCATACTCCATATTATATTTCATAACATCTATTTTTCAAAATGTTATTTACTAAATTTAATTTCAGATACATTAAACGCAGCGTACACTGTAATCTTCAACAGATAAATATTTTATTCAAACTTCATAGTTCATAAAAATTTTTCCAAGGAACTATTAAATAAGTTTTATTTAGTTTTCCAGTAATTCTAGGCGCGTATACTCTAAAAATAATATTTTGAATTAGGTATACGCCGAAAATCTAAAATCTAATGATGGGTGTACGGAGTGAACTCGCGTATACGTACCAATACACCCATGCTTTTGATGTAAGGATCCAAAAAACTAAAAAATATACCTAATATTTAGATATAATAGAATCAAAACTAGTTTCAGGAATACCAGTCTAATTCTACATTAATACTACATGTTCATATTACACAAATATGTATACTTTTACATATTTCCAATATGATAATCCATTTAAAACCTGTTGTATACGTTGCCTTTATTTTGACAGATGAATTAAAATCATATATTAGTTGACACCATTATTTTTGTTAAAGTTGTTTTTAAAACGTTTTTACGTTTAATAATACAGACGCACCGGAAAACACAGTGCTTTTTTTTGAATTTGAATGTAATTGAATTGTAATGCACACAATTATCTAACACATTATTGGGGAACGTTTAATGATTTTTGATTTACGTGAAAAATCAATATGAAAAAATCCACTTTAGTTCAAACCTTTCCGTTTGTATAATTCGAGAAAATAATAACCGACGCCGTTCGAAAACAATTACGTATTTAATTTTAGTTGACAATAAGAAATATACATGATAATATTATGATAATACATATTTTTGCGGTGTAACTTAAATACATAAAGAGGTCAGGAGGGTATTACATTCACATGAAAATCGGTAAGACAATAAAACAAGATGAGTTGAATATATTGAAAATACGACGAGTGATGGAATCAATTTGGAAAATGAGTAAGATAATGTTTGTAAGATTTTGATAAGTTGTTAGTGCTCGGTAATAATATATAATTAAATTAATAATCGTCATGAAAATATAAGTCGAATTCGTAATTTATACAATATGATAAAATCACCAAGTACAATATAGAAGGGCACGTTTATCTCTCAACATCATGTAAGTCATCATCGTTTACTTGATAATCATGGAAGATAAATTTATAACTTTTGGTAGCCCATCACGATGTCGCCGCCGCGTTAATGATCATTTTTATTGGTAGAGGTTTTTGGATAGGAGTGAAGAGGTACGAACACCGATGAAAAACTGTGCGCACGCGCATTCTACTCATTTTTCGTGTCGGCGCCGGACTTTAATTCGTGTTTCTACCACACCGCATTTGTTTCCCGTTCTTCGCGGCACTCGCTACTTCTTTTTCATTAACGTTGACAACGTAGTTCCAATTACGTAGTTCCAACACATTTTCACATTTTTATCGTAAAAGAAGCACACAGGTAAAGTTTTTTAAAATATTTTCTTTTTTATGTGACTATTCCATTACCGATTATTTAGGGTACATTTTATTATATGCTATTTTTGTAAAAGTATTTTAGGTATCCCACGTGTGGTATTACTCGTCTCAATTTTTCATGATTTTGTTAAATACTTGTTGTATTCTTTATGATTTTGAAATATGGTTATTGATTATAAATTTCTTAAATTATTTTTAATTTTTAAAATTTCCATCGAAAATTTTTTATAAATTTTGACCATTTTTTAGTCTGAGAAATCAATGAGGTCAATTTACTGTTATATTTAACATTTTTGGTATAGGTATGGTTCAGTTATAGTTATATATATATATATATTGTCATTTAAGAACTTTAAAATGTTATGTTCATATTTGTTAACCAAAATAGACTTTAGTGCCATGCATTTAATATAGCTAATATTATTTTGTTCATGTTTCATTCTATAAAACAAACTAATTATGAAATTAATAGTGTTGACTTTTTATTTAATAAACCGCTTAATATATATATTTTTTTTTAATAATTGCTGTCTACAATTTTAATTTTTATATATTATTTTTGTTATATTGATATTGTTTATATATATTATCTAAAGATGATCAAAATTTTTTAATAATTAAAATAAGTAGTAGGTAACACATTTAAATTGGAAATAATATATCGACTTTTGTCTTGAATGGATGAATTACAGTTCTTAAAACCTATAGTGTATTTTTTATAAACCATAAGTAGTTGATACTTAAGTACTATAGAAATAATAATCTTGCTAATAGACAAGTACCCCTTCCCCATTAATAGTATGCCATATATTTTGGTAGTGTTGTTACTTGTTAATGACATTTATGAATTATTTATAAATTACTTTATTCTAGCCATTATTTTAGCCTATGTTTCACGAATTACATAATATTAATAATACATAATATAAAAAAAACTCGATTCATCTTTGGTTTTTTTATTTTGAGAATACGGCTTAGCCCTAAAAGTTTTACCAAAAAAAAGCCTAGCTCAACCCAGCCTGAAAAATTTTATGAAAAAAAGTGATCTAGCCCTAATTTTTTTTAAGGCCCGGCCCAGTCTAGTCTTAGTATGGACTGGATTTAGTGGATCCGGCCCTTGCAGGTCTATAATATACATACATTTTAAATAACTATTTTTGAACAAATGTAGTTTTATCAATCATATCAATAAATAAAATTCTTGTATTGAAATAAAAAATGTACTATAATTATAATTTTCCATAACTATTGAAAATGTAATTGTTCCAAAATCCACAATACATGTCACTTAAACAAAAATTAATGATTATGTAAAATTGATATTATTTGATAGTAATATAAATTTAAATGAGTTAATTAATAATAAATCTAGGTGGTACAAAAATATATTTCAATTTAATAATTTTGATTATATATTTTTACTTGAATGCTGGTAAATGTCCAATTTAATTATAATTAATTTAAGATTGCTGAAAATAGTTTTGATCCCCAAAAAAATTGTACAAAATAATTAATTATCTAAAATCAAGTATTATGATTTGTGCATTTATTATTGTTATATATCAAAAGTAGCAACCAATATGAATAGGTTCCCAAGCCATATGAATAAATACAATAATACCAAGAATAAAAATTTTTATAGTTACATTTTATGTAATTTGATAATTTTTTTATATAAATTTATATCTTAAAAATTAATTTCATAATAATAATATAAGAAATAAATTTTAATTTCATAAACAAAACTGTGAGCTACATTTGACAATGACAAGAGCCACATTTCTTACACTCTGTGCGTGAAGATAATATTTTTCCCACTTTTTGAAAAAAACTGTTAATTTTTTCTGTATATGATAGTATCAATTGCAAATATTTGGTAACATTTTGAATAGGAGTAATAAATCGATAACCATCGAAGTAGGAAATTATTATCCCTTTGTCCACAGAGAATACTAATTTTTTTCCCTTCAATATTTTTCCTATCAAAATAATTATTTGTTTTAATTTTAATAAATAAGGAGATATACTTATAATTTTTTTTATAAAATTTGACTCTTTGACTTGGTTTTTATAATTAATAGAATTTCCCGTGTTTTTATATGTTATGAAGGCCATGTGCCAAAAATTTATGGTGTTATTAAACAACAATTAAAATGTAATTTTTTTTGTGAATCGTAAGGGACCGCACACTGGTGAAACAAAATTGACTGAAGAAATTTAAGTCATATTTAGTCTTTTTGCTTTTAGTCATAATAAAGCATTGTTATCGAACACTAGATTAAACATAGTCAAATCAAAGTAAATCAAGTAGTTGTCAAAATGTTGCTATATCTATTTTATGGATTCTTTTAAGAGAAATTGAGCAATAAGAAAAACCTTATACTTAAATATAATATAAATATAATACAATACAGTATGCTACTTAAAAATCAAATAGATGTTTTTCAATTCAAAATTACGTATTTCAGTACTTGTATAATATTTATAATATATAATTACTTATCTTTATATTGTAGACAATTTAATTTTTTAGCATTAATAAATAATATTTGGCATAATTTTGATGTAATTATCTAGTGACTGCTTGACAATGACTAATGAAAATAGCGCACATTTTATTTCAATAAAACAAGTAGTCATTACTGAAGACAAAACTGTTTTGTTTTGACTATGCTTTATCAGTGTGCGTGTTGTCCATAAAATATAAATGTTTTATTTTTGATTAGTCATAATAAAGCGACTTTAGTCGCTTTAAAGTAGTTTTGCTTTACCAGTGTGCGGTCACCCTAAGTTGATTTATTCAGCTTAACACCATCAATTAGTTTTTGGTGAATATCTTTAAAGTAAGTACTGAATAAATCATAAATTTATACTCTTTTCAAGTCTATTAATTTTTTGTTAATAAATGTCAACTAAGAAAATATTTGCGTTTTTCTCCAGTAATATTTACATTTTAGATGACAAATTTTAAATAAATATTAATATTAAAATATATATATATGTATATATATGTATACATATATGTATATACATATTTTAGATGTCTTCCAAATTATATTATATTGTTTATTTCACTGTTATGAAAGGGATTCAAATTTTTTTTATTATTTTAATAATTATTTGAAGAAAGAAGTTGTCATTTAGTTAATTTTAATAAAGTTGAGTTTGTTTTTTTTATACTTATTTTAATTTTTTGTAAAATTATATTTATTAATCAAAATTCATCATTTTTTTAATATATATAAAATAATTTAATTATTTAAAATAAAAGAAATTAACAATGAAAATTAAATAATTTTAAAGTTTTGACAATACAGCAATAATAATATTAATTATATTAAGAAAAGTAATTCCTCATTGGCTAAGTTTATTTATTATTCTATAAATTAAATTATATTTAAGTAATTTGTAAGACAGTGTAATAAGTGGAGAAGAAACAACATAACAAAACAACAAAGTTTTTGGGGAGAAAAAAAAATTACCTTGTTTAATAATATTAAAACATCTAAATTGGGGTTGACAATTTTACATAAAATGCTAGATTAAAAGTTAGTTTAAAAATTAAATCCAAAGTGTGACATTTGATTTATCTAAGCAAATGTATGGGACTTCTGAATGTCTGCTGGACACTCGCTCAAGCTAAAACTCTTAACGATAATAGAATCTCGGAGTAATGCACATTATTTTATGACTGACTAATAAATGAAATAGGTCTATCAAACTTGATTGAAATTTATTATTTTCTGCTTGTATAGAAGTGCAATAGTTCTTTGTGTTTTTTCTATAATGCATTACGTCAAATACAATAATTGATTTTTTATTTATTATGTTGTATAGAAAATAACAGATGATTTTTAATTTTTCACCTATTTATTAAAAAAAAATATATGCTAAAATAATTATATTATGACTTGCATAATATTATACATACCAAATTAGTACATTTGTCAATAACTACAATACATTTATAAGAAATAGTAGATTCTATTAATGATTTTGATATCTAATTATAATTCATGAACTAAAATCTGATGAAAAGTGATTCTGATATTAAAAATTGATTTTAACACTTTCATTGATGAAAAATGGTTTTTTTTTTTAACTAAACAAATTATATCATTCACCTGAAGCCGGGTACACACTGGAGCATTTGGGTGTAATGCAGTGGCGCCGAAGTTTGTAAAATGTGGTCGTACAATTCCAAAACTTCGCGGCCTCAATATCTTAAATATTTTCATAACACTATACATTTACTTAACACAATTAACACAATTATGATGTGAGTATAACGTGGCCTACTAGCCACATTTTGAGGTACTAGCCACATTTTGAACTACAAGCTATATTTTTCAAAAAAGAGGTCGGGCCGTGGCCTGACCTTAACATGGACTTGGCGCCACTGGTGTAATGTAACTGTTATGCTCAAGTGTGTACGGTGTTACTGTAACATTCGCGCGTGCTCAGCTCGCGACGCCATCGATCCACCCGAGTGTTGGTATTTTGACGAACATCAAAGGAATGTTACAACACGATGCTGGTGTGTACGGTAAACCAGTTGCTCGCAGCTAATCGCTCTAATCGATACCCCTACAGGACCGTTAAAGATTTGTGTGTTTATCCGTATAAATTTAAAAAATGGATTGGAACAATGATAAGGTGTTGGACCTTATTGAGTGCTACAAAAATGATGCGCTAACGACTTGTAAATTTCTATCAAAAGACATTGCACACAATGTGAACTAACTCGAGAACAAACTGTGAATAACTGATGGCGATCAACCAAATACACAGTAGCGCTCGACTCTATCGTACACACTGTTGTGAACATTGTAACATTCACGCAAGCACGAACTCTGTTACATTACGGCGTTACATTACACCTAAATGCTCCAGTGTGTATCCGGCTTAAGATGAATTCAAATTAATTTTCATGTAAACATAACAAATTTGGGAATATGCTAGATTTATTATAATATTGACACATACTACCAGGTATTTTCAAAACTATGTTAACCCTACAATGCACACATTAATATTTTTCTGATGTAATATGGGTCAAATAACTCCAAAAAAATATTTTTAACTTATAATTATAAAATTTGAATACAGGAATCCATCTTTTTTAAATGTATCACACATGATACACTATGCAGTTTAGACTTAAAAAATACTATTTATACCAATATTTTAATATAATGTATTTGGCTATAAAAACACATATTAAATGAAAAAAATGTAATGTATTCAATCAAATACAAAATAAAATAAAACAATATACTTTTTATATAAATAACATCCTTTAAAAAAAAAACTAAAAAAAACAATATACTTTTCATCTAAGTTACATAATTAAAAAAACAACAGACTTTTCATATTATAAGTCACATAATTAATAAAAAACAATATACTTTTTGTTCTGAAAAAAACTTCCTTTAGTATAAAAAATTACATATCATAAAAAATTGGTAAAATAAATTTTACTTGGTATGGAAAAGAGTAAAACAATTTCTATTTACACCACAACAGAAATAATTATTGCACTTAGTACAAGTACAAGAAGTTAATTTACTACAACCAGGCATTTTACATCATCAAAATCATTTGTAACTTCATTGTTATTATTGATTATTAAAGGAATCTCATCATTATCAAACAATTCAACAACATTATATAAATAATTTAAATTAACTTTAAATTTAAATTAAAGTTCAATTAGATAAATATAATACAAAAAAAATCATTTACTTAAGTCATTTAAATCTTCTATATCAGACCCATCTTGGTCATCATCACTAACATTCCACTCTAACAGTTCAACTAATTCCTTATCAGTTAAGCCTTTTTTTAATACTCTCATTTCTGAATAAAATAATATTGTAAAATATAAATAATACAATTATAAATATGTCATTACTGCACAGTGTATCATAGGTGAACCAAGGTAACAAGACAACCACCCTTATAGAAACTGTTGATAAATAGCAGTAATCTCCATATGTTTTGGTTGTATCACAGGTGATACAATGTGCAATGTAGGGTTAATTAAAATACAGTTTAAAGATAGGAACTAATTTAAAAAAAAGAAATGATTATTATAATCAAAAATCAAATACTAAAAAATGATCGCCCAATACAATATATCTATTGTATCTATTGTAACAAGTCACAAACAAGAAAATACTGACTACAAATTATTTTCTTTATTATATTTTTTATAATTTTCCACTGATTTTCAAATTTTGTCAAAATTTAAAGTTGAAGAGTATCCAACTACATATCATACATTGTTTGGAAATATAACTGCTCAAGTTTGTTTTTGTTTACTGTGAATTTTTAAGTTACAATATCTGATTAAATTATTAATAAATGGATGTGTTATAAAATGTTGAGAAAAATAATAATTTAAATTAAATTCATTAAATTAAAAATAATGAGTATTTTGTTTTGATTATAGTTTTATATCCATTTTATAATGGATCCCAATCCTATCAGACCTATGAGAGGAAAAGCTCGTGGGCGTCCTCAATTGCCAAATATAGGAGCTAATCAACAAGCTACTATTCCACCTCGACCCCAATTCACTCGGCCAACCCAAATAACTGCCCAACCTATTCAACAACCGATGCAACCTGGTATGAATCGACCACCTCGTCCAATGCCACCTCGACCTAGTGGCATGTTACTTCAAAGGGCTCCTAGACCATCATTAGGTCCAAGACCCAGTAGTGATGGAGTTTCAGCTTCTAAAACCGACCAACCTGTACAACAACCTGTAAGAAATCATTAGTGAATTTATTTTAATTCAATTCATTTAACTTAGTTTCCATTATTTTTTATTAACTTTATTTTTAGATAATAAAAAATAATAGAAACCAAGTTAAATTAAAACTTTATTCAAACTTTATTTTTAGATTGAACAAATTACAGAAGGACTTAAAAGTTTGTCTACAGGTACAGTTTACCCTATAATTATGCATGTTTATTGTTAAAAATGTTTGTACTGCTTTGAGATGTGCTTTATTATCTATTTTATTATTAAAGAATATAAATTATATTTGATTAGTGTCAACACAGATTATTACACAGTACCATATTTTATTTTTTACTTTAATTAAAATTGTGTATAGGAGATGGACTTGTACCAATGGGTCGTGGAGCAGTTCGTGGCAGACGACAAATAGATACTGATCATTTTAGATCACCCAGACCATTATCTTCTATGGGTGCTACTGGAAAACAAGGTAAGAATCATATATTTAAAGAAGTGAACAATTAATTACATTAAGTAAAACTTTATATATTATCTCAAAGAAGTATGTATTTAATTTATTTTAGTTACTTCAATTTTTGTATTGAGTTTGTGACAAAATTAAGCTAAACATTTTAAGATAATTCATAGATTTGAATATTTTTTATTAATAAATTATTTTATTTTATTCATTCATAGTCTTAAGTATTTTTATTAGTGAGTATATGTTACGTATATATCCTGTATAGAAATTTTCAAAAAATATTTATTAATATTGTGTAGAAGAGAACTAGATAGTATCTTTAATAATTGGTAGACTATATTAAAATGTAAGTTATTAAATTAATTTTATCCTAATTGTTAAAATTATTATTGGTGTTCCTTTAGAAGTTATTTTAACTGAATTGTTTGTTTCTTGTTGTAAAATTAAACTATATATTTTATTATTCAATATGATTTCAAACAATAAAAGCAATTCAATATAGTTCATAATTTTATTTTCAATTAACATTTATTTATATTTAAAATTTTTAAGGAACCTCTGGTCAACCTGTTCAATTACTAGCCAATTATTTTCCTATTACATCATATACAAATTGGTGTTTATATCAGTATAGAGTTGATTTTAATCCTGAAGAAGATAGAATAGGAACAAAACGAGGATTATTAGCTCAACATCGTGAACGGTTAGGAGGATATTTATTTGATGGAACTATGTTGTTTTCAGGCACTAGATTTGATCCAGAAGTAAGTTTTTACATACAATATGTTTGGTCATTAAATAACTAATATGCATATTGTTATACATTTTTTGATTCAATAATTTATAATTTTCTTTAGACTTTTGAATTAACTTCCATACGTCGCTCTGATGATTTGAAGGTTGTACTTACTATTAAGTTTACTTCTGTTATTGAAACTGGTGATTATGCCAATATACAAGTTTTTAATTTATTACTACGAAATTGTTTGAGGCATCTTGATCTTAAACTAATTGGTAGAAATTTCTATGATGCAAATGCTAAAGTAATAAAATTATTTATATTAAAATACAAAATTATTTTGATCTTCATAATTTTTGTTTTAGATCAATATTCCACAACATAAACTTCAACTTTGGCCTGGATATGAAACATCTATCGGGAAGTATGAAAGTAGTATTTTGCTATGTGCTGAAATATCCACCAAAGTTATGCGCCAAGAGACTGTATTAGATTTTTTAAATCAGTGTTACAATGATAATAGAAATAGATCTGGATCAAATTGGAATGTAAATTATTTTCACTTAAAAATTTGTATTATTGTAACCTATTGTTTTTTATTATTTTAACATCTCAATCTTAGAAACATAAATTTTGAAATTTGAATTTATTTAAATATTTACATTAGAAACACAAATATATGTGTTTATATGTGTATGTGTGTGTATGTTTATGTGTATGTGTATGCCGTATGTATGTATGCATGCGTGTCTATATACACAATAAGGGAATGTGTACTACAGAGATATATTGGTATATGATAGAATGCCAAGAGAAGTTTTTAAGTGTGTATTAATAAGGAAAGAGGTCACAAATTTATATTTAAATTTGATACTGATGTTTTTGAAAGCTTAAAGAGTATCATAAGTTTGTGTGAAGTTAACAGAAGATTTAACATAGGAATTGGTGTGTATTAGGGGTTGGATTTAACCCCTTATTTTTAGTAATGAATGAAATTACAAAAGGAAATAAGGTGAGATACTATACTCACAATAAGTAGTGATGTGAATAGGTGAAATCTAGAACCTGTACGCGGGAGCTTTGACTTGGATGTAAACATAGGATTAGGAAGCACTTGAAATGTTATGTGATACGAGGATTCCAATGAGGCTAAAAGGTAAATTTGATAGGAATATTGAGCAGTTGACAGTAGATTAGAACAGTGTTTTGGAAATAAGAACGCATAGATGAATGAGTAGAGTGACAAAAGATTTAAAACAAATATGTGAGAGGTAGTATAGTGTTGACAGTGGACAAAATGAGATAAAATAGATTAGATAGTTTGGGCATGTGATCAGGTGAGAAGGAAATAAAAGCAGCAAGAGTGATTATGAAAATGAATGTTGAAGGGAAGAAAGGAGGAAAAAGACTTGAAAAGAGATGGTTGGAAACAATTGATAATGATATGTGAGGGCTGTTGATGTGTGAGTATGGGATGTAGAAAATTTAGGTATAGGAGGTTTAGGACAGAGGTGGCCGACCACAAATAGTTGGAAATAAGACTAGGTGACAAAAGATTTGAATGAATAGAACAGACCTTAGGGTTGAAGTTTATTTGAGATTTTACATAAGATTAAACATGATCTAAACTTGGATATTGTCTAGTAAATATTACTGAATAAATAAAGATGATTGTATTAAAAATATAGTGTCAGATATTATGATACTAGCAGCTAAATTGACACGAATAATTATATAGGAATTTAAATTTTATAATACAATATAGAATATATTATGTATAATATAAGTAGTAAATATATATAAATTAATGTTGTAGTCTGAATATATTCAAATTATATGTTTTATTTTAAAATTAAATTAGAAAATTTATATTATTTAAATATTTTTCGTTTGATTTGTAGGACATATTTAAAAGTGGTGTAGTTGGTACAACTATTATGACACTTTACAATAATGAAACCTATCGAATTGATGATGTTGATGATGCATCTACTCCAAGTTCAGAATTTTCGAAAAAAGATGGTACAAAGATGACTTATATACAGTACTATAAAGAAGTATGAAACATTTTAATTCATTAAATTAGTATTATTAATTATGTTTTATCCTTGTTAGAAATGGGGTGTTACGATTCGTGTTAACAAGCAGCCTATGTTAATATCTAAGAATAAAAAGTCATCTAGACGATTTGGAGATGAATCAATGGTGTATCTGGTTCCAGAATTATGTGTAATGACTGGTATTACTGATGCAATGAGGTATACAATATGTTATGTTTTTTTTTTCTTTTTTCGTCATAATTATGATTCTTATAATTCTAAAGTTTTTAAATTCATTGTTTTAGAAATAATTTTACACTTATGAAAGATATGGCAATACACACTCGAGTAAATCCAGATCAAAGAATCAAAAGACTGACAGATTTTGCTGATCGTCTACTTAAATCTTCAGAGGTTAATTATTTTTTTAAAATTGTATTAATATTGTAATTTATTTATCAATTGTTTTTATTAGATTTTTATAAGGTATGTGTTCAATAAATAAATTAATGAAATTGAATGATGAAAAACTTAATCATGTTAATTTATTATTATTATTGTTATTTTTATTTTTTTTTTTTTAACTTTAGTCCATGGCTGAATTAAAAAGGTGGAATTTGACATTAAGTAATAAACTTGTTGATGTCCCTGGACGTGTTTTACCAATTGAACAACTTAAAAGTAATACTAAAGCATATGATGCTGGTATTGAAGCTGACTGGACAAGATATTTACGTGGTTTGCCAATGTTTACTTGTGCTAGTATGAAAAATTGGGTTATTGTAACCCCTCAGGATAATGCAAGGGATGTACAAGCATTTGCTCAGAGTCTACAAAAAGCTGCTCAAGGAATGTCATTTTCACTGCCATCACCAATTATGTGAGAACAATTGAATTATTGTATTTATTTATTTGATTTAATTTAAATAATTTTAGATCCACTATGAAAGATGGTCGAGGATATTCATTTGTAAATACCATTGAAGAGATAATTAATTCAACAAATCCCACTTTGATTTTATGTGTTATTCCATCTGCTCGTGGTGATATTTACAGCTTAATTAAAAGGAAGTTGTGCATTGACAGAGCTGGTAAAAATTATAAGTTATTTTAACCTAACCTATTTAATATATATATAATTTATTTTATCAATGATTCATTTATATTATACATAAATATTGATTTTAGTGCCATCACAAGTAGTATTGTTGAAGAATGTACAAAAGAACAATTTATCGGTTTGTACTAAAATTGCCATACAACTAAACTGTAAAATTGGTGGTGCTCCATGGCTAGTTACTATCCCTAAAAAAGTAAAGCTTCATTTTTAACCTGCCGTTGGTTGCGTCATGGTCAAAACGACCGCACTTAATCTATACTTGTGATTTTTGCAGAATTTATTCTTCAGCATTTGTTGAAGTATCTTTTTGTATCTTTTTGTATCTTTCAAAACTCATTAGCTATTATTACATATTGAAAACTATTCATTTTAACAATTATTTCCAAAAATAAATAATATTGAACAATGATATAATAAATTGCAGTCATATAGACCAATCCTTGACTAATCTTGTTATGAGAACCGATATCATTCTAACATCTACATTTATAAACTGCCTGCTTTATTTATAGTATTATAATTATTTTAATTTATTCTCTTCTATTTTATAATTTTTTTTTTTTTTTTTTATTGTACACAAAAAAAAATCATTTTGTTTGTAAAAGTACATAAAATATGTATTAAATATTTTTTTTTTAGAAATAACAAATTTTGGGAAAATTTTCTTGTACATTGATTATTATTTAATATTAATAAAATTAATAAATTGTTGAAAATAACGTTGATGTTGTATAAAAGGTATAGTGCGATCAAAATGACCACAGCGTGACTTACGGCGTAAAGTATGCTCGAGCGACTAATGTCTGGTTAATATTTATCTTGTTGCTGACTAATTTAAATTTAAGGGTATGATGATTGTTGGATTTGATGTTTGCCATGATAGTCAACGTAAGAATGTATCCTATGGGGCATTGGTAGCTACCATGAATGATGCGCACACTAGTTATTTTAGCTGTGTTGAACCACACGAAAGTGGTGAAGAACTGTCAAATCATTTTGCATCTGGAATTGCTAGTAAGTAAATTTTATTTAGATTGTTAGAATAACAACTAGTTTTCAATTTTTTTTTAACAATTAGAGTTGTTTTTCGCTAAAGTTTGAATACTATACGAGTTTTTGTTAGTACTGTTATGGACCTCTATAAAATATTTTATTTATTGTTTATTAAAAATATATACTTGCATTATAATTGTACATTTTAAAATCTTGATAATTTTTTAATCGTTTGTTAAAAATATTTTATCATATTGTTATTTTTTCAATTTTTTTGTATATGAAAATAAACTGCCTCGTGTATGTTAGTGAATCACTAAATGGCTTGACCGATTTGACTAGGTTTTATTTGGAGAAGATTTGTATGATGGTAAATTTTTTAAATGTCTATTGAATAATTTAAATATTTTACCAAAAGTTCTGTTACTATAATTAAGTTATGATAATGATGTGATGATTTGTATACGATAGAATTCAAAATTACTTGACTGATTTTGATGACATTTGGTACAGATGGATGATTAGACTTTAGAGATAGGTTACTTATTGTCACATAAAAAGGATAGGGAAGCATCATTACATCTAATAAGGCATAAATGTTGTTTTGTTATTAAATTACCAAAGAAAAATTATAAGAAAACGACATTCATTCTGATGATTTGTATAACCTTTTCTGAATGTTGAGGTACCGAGATATAATTTTTTTTTAATACAAGAGGAAAATAATGTCTTGTTCAGAATTGGTCCAGTGTAAAATCTGGATATATCTTAGGTCACTGTAAGTAATATGATTGAATGACATTGTTTGAGATCCTACTTTTACACCATGTATGTGAGTCCTCTTTCAAAGTTCTAAAAAAGGCTCAAATATCAGGATTTTTTGATATTTTTAAGAAACATGTAAAGCAAAAGAGTTGTTACAGAGAATGCAAATCAATGCTATATAATTTTAGAAGAGGCTGCATAAAATGTAAATCAGTGTTGGAGGTGAGAGAGTTTTGTTGCATCATCAAAAACTTTGGTAGTGCAAAACCATTTTGAGTGGAATGTTAAAAGGAGAAATTATCAGTTGAATTACTGTTTATCGATAAATCATACAAATATTTGATTATTGTAGAAATAAAATAAGGTTTGGACTTAAAAATTCATATTTTTCCTATTGGTATCTTTGTGTTTTATACTAAGCTTTAAGGAAAACATTGAATCTATTTGTTCGTAAAAGACAGATTAATTAATAAAATTATGTTCTTGCTATTATTTATTAAAATTGTACATTCCTAATAATTTCAGAGGCTTTGACAAAATACAAAAGTAAAAATGGATCATATCCAACTTCTGTTGTTATTTATAGAGATGGAGTAGGAGAAGGGCAAATATCTCATGTTCATAAAACTGAAGTAAAATTGTTGAAGGTAATTTTTTTTCGAGAAATTTTAATTTTTACTGTTAACTAAGCGTTATTTTTCATTTTCCAGACTGCTTGTGAACAATTTTATGGTCCCACTTCTGTTCCTTTGGCATTTATTATTGTAACAAAACGTATAAGTGCAAGATTTTTTGCCAATTGCAAACATAGTCCTCAAAATCCTCAACCTGGAACCGTTATTGATAGTGTTGTTACAGATCCAACAAAGTGAGTGCTAATAAAAAAAATTTGCTGTGTAAAGTACTGCTGTTAATTAAAATAATTTTTCTTCTTTAAAATGAAATTTTCCAATCTATATAAATAAAACTATTTGATAGTAACTATTTGGTGAAATTATTCAATTAGTCTACAGAATTATTCAATAGTTTTTATTGAAACACTATTAATTGGTTATGTTTCTAACATTTAAATAGGTGTTTTAAACTATTTATAATATTCAATATTATAAACTATTCTGTTAAATTGTAATTTTTTTTCAGGTATGATTTCTATTTAGTATCCCAACATGTTAGACAAGGTACTGTTACACCAACCCATTATCATGTTATTGAAGATACTCTTAAGCTCCCACCTGATATTATGCAACGACTTACATACAAACTTACACATATGTACTACAATTGGTCTGTAAGTATTTTCTTTAAAGAAGTGTAAATGTTAATGTAAATGAAGAAGTAATAATTTACCATTATTTCAACCTTTCAGGGTACTGTACGTGTTCCTGCTCCTTGCCAGCTGGCACACAAGCTCGCTTTTCTCACTGGTCAAACTCTCCGAAATCCTCCTAATACTGGATTGGATGAATTACTTTACTACTTGTAATTTTTTAATAGTAATTAAAAACTTCATTTTTAGAATATCAAGTTATATATATATATATATATATATATATATATATATAATATTTTTCATTATTCACTTCTAACATTAATTGTACTGTTTTTTGTTGTATTTAATTTTAACTTATCTTATATATTTATATATATAACTTATGTTAATTAATGATCATGTTTGTTTTTAATTGTTATTACTTTTAATCTGTAATATCTTATTTCATTTTATTCCATACAATTTTAAATTTTGATCACATTATCACTTAACATATTTTTGTACAAGTACAATGTTTAAAAATATATTCATTATACTTTGATTATTGGATAATTTTATTATTGAAACTAGATCTTTTTTCAGACATTAATATCCATAGGTTGTGAAAAATTACAATGATGAAACTTAAATAAAGACTTCTAATCATAATTGGGAGTAATATATTAAATACTCATTTCCAAATATAAGATTATTATTATTATATATAATCATAATTTATGAGTTGTTTGCAAATAATGATAATAGGTATTGGAGTTATCTATGTACTAGTAGAATTACATGAGTGATTTTTATAAAATTAGCTACCAGTTGTTACATTGTGTTTATGTTAATATGGTTTATTGTTAATTCAATTTTCTTCCTCTTCGTTTTTTTTTTTTTTTTTCTATATTTATATTATGTCTTAGCAAATAAACGATATATATTGAAATACAAGTCCTGATGTCTTTAAAGAAATTAAATCTAATATACTTATTTATATAAATTTGTTATTATTGATACATATTCAATTTTTTCTAGGATTACATTATTTTTTAATAAATGTTGATCGAATAACCAATTGTAAATAATTGATAATAATCGAAAATCATACAAATATTCAATTATTGAAAGAAATTAATAGCTAAGCATTACTACAACATTCAATAATCATTCAATAATTCAATTTACCAGTATTCTTTGTTAGAATAACAATTGTGTACCATACTCTTAGATTATTTGGTTGATCGATTATAATTGAAAATCGTACAATTCAATTGTAAAAAGAAAGTCATCATGCCAGCACTACTTTCAGCTAGATAAATTTATAAAGTAACTGAAAATTAAAATTTTGAATACTTATTTCATAAAATAAAACTTCTTCACGTCCCTAAGTAGAAATACCATGACATAATTTTATACTTAAATGACTACACTATTTGTATACATTTTGAAAATATAATGTATTGTTCAACAGCTCTGTCATCAAGGATAAAATTGAATTTTAAGATTATTTTTTATTATTATAAAAGAAGTTTTGAAGAGATAAATTAGTATAAAAGGTGTAATTAAATTTCAAAGAATTATAGCCACTTCAAACTAATTGAACACACCCCACAAGTTGTAATCATTGAATGAAAAGTCATGGGTAATTTAATCTTTTAAAGTACTAGTTTATGAACTTTTATAATGACTGAATAATTTTATTGTTTCTTGTCGATTTTAAATCTTGGATTAGAATTAACATTGAAAAATACTGTATGAAATTAAATAAAATCTCTAGGAGATCAATTCTAAACAACTATTTTTAATTTACTGTTTTTTTTTATTTTTTATTAAATGCATACAATAAAAATTTGTGTTCAACTTGATATCACTGATCAGTTTTTAGTTAAAATAATTATTTTTTTACAATAGAGTTGTTTTTCCATGTCTTTTTACGTAGTAAGAAGTTTAAATCGTATTCTGTATTAACTGCATAATAAACATTGGCTGTCATCGGTAAAACCATTTCTGAAATAACAAATAAAATTGATTAGTTAAAAATAATTACACAATATATCCGACTAAAACATAATTATTAAAAATAATTATTTACTGCATGATTAAATAATAATAATTTATTCATTATAATCATGGGCTAAAATAATTAAACAACAAACCTTTATCAGGTAAGACTTGAGATAAAGTATAGTTTTCTGGATCATCATCAATACAAAATTTTAACATTGCGTTTCTTATAACTTGTGGTGTTCGTTCATTATTACTTAACATAATACTTTTGTATAATACTATTCCTAAAATATTGAACATAACGCAACAATGTAGTTAAATTACTAATAAACCATTTTTTAAATTTGAAAACATTTGAGAAACTTCATAATATTAATAAATTAAATATATTTTATTAAAAAAAAATTGTATTACAGAAGTATTTTATGTTACGTTAACTATTATTATGTTATTAGTTGCCATATGCATTAATAAAAAAATAATATTAATAATAAGTTTCAATCCTAATAGTTTTTTTATTATTATATTTACTGTTTGACTTTTTTGTTTTAATAGTAAATAATACTAAAAATCCATTAAATTCAATCAAATATTTAATGATTCACATGACATGAAATTATTATTTTTTTTTTTTAATTTAAAAATTAATTGTCTTATAACAGCTTAATAATAATTTTAAACATACCATCAGTCTCTACGTTATCAGCATCAACAGTTATTCGAATAATATAAAAATCAGATGAAGTGTTAAATGTTGAATTATTAACATTATTTTTAACCAAGTGGTTTGTATTATTGCTTCCATTTAGTGACATGTCAAATGATTGTAATGAATAACTGCTTGAAGAAGATGATAAGTCCAATAATGAATCCTGAAATATAAATGAGTTTTAAAACCTATTATTTATTTGAAAAATTTTGAATATTTTGTATATTGAAATATTAACTTAGAAATTGATTATTGTAAATTACTGCATGATCAAAATATAAGTTTATAATGTAATTAATGAGATATGAATTAAAACAAGAGCTATAAAAAAAAAGTCAAAATAATACTGAAAATGTAATCTACCTGTTTATCTAAAGAGTTATTTGGTGAATGTAGTCCATCATCTGATAAACCGTAATAACTTTTACTACTACAATTACTGGAAATTGAATCATTCTTTTTGTGTTCATAACTAAAAATTGTAAATCAAGAATCATTATAAACGTTCGGATTTAAAATTTTGAAATGTATAAACATTATATATAATATACTTTTGTTTTTTTCCAGTTCCTATTATTGAGTTTGCACACGATGGTATATTATCTGGGGGTTCAATCTGACAAGATATTCTAAATCCTTCTCTATCATCTAAAACTAAAATGGAATGAAACCATTGATCAAATACTGTATCTTCGGGTATACTATATGAATTAGCTGCGCCTTGAAGGAGTTTGATCTAAAAACAAAACCATAATGAAAAATATTATATGTTAAGAATAAATATAATACACACTTGAGCTAATACTTCAAACTCTTTTCGTTTTTTATCAAAATTGATTAGACCATCAGGTAGAATATCAGGAGTAGCAGCATCAATCATGGTCAAATCAGTTAAAAATGTTCCCAGATACGGAATAGTTCCAATGTTTAACTTCTAAATTAATTTAAGTTAGCTTTATTTTTAAGATTATTATTAAGGTAAAGTTATTACTTACACTCATTGTACTTTGCTGTTTTTGAATTATTTTTTGTAAATGCCTATCATTGTGTCCAAATGTATCTGCAAATTTGGCTGTACCTTCTCTAATTAACAACTTACGTTGCGCCCACTGGTTATTTTCCTCACTAAATATTCGTGCAAGTTCTTGAAATAATTCCACCTATAGCTCAAATGATTTATTTTGTATAATTAATTCTATATTATTAATATTATAAGAAATACTACACACAAACAATACCTTGTCTCTGGGAACTGCATGCCACGTTTTTTTTAATCTAAATACTGAATTAGATTGTAGACCAGATATGATTGCTTTTAATGAAGAAAAGTTTTTTAGTACTCTTAATTCCTATAAAAATAAAATAAATGTATATTAATAATTTAATTATAAGCTATTATATATTTACTTGAGCAATATCAATCCAAGTTTCAATAACATGGGGTCTATCAGAATTTATTGCTAATAACACAGTACTTATCACTCTAAGTGATACAGCATTAAATTGATCAATTGTAGCAAGAACTGTGGGTGCAGATCCTGCTCTTTTATTTTTAGACCAAACTGCACCGAGGCATTGATGAGCAACCATTCCTTTTAATACATCCTAAAAAAAATATAACAACTTGAAAAGAAATTAAAAGTGAATAAGATAACAAAATATAATTACATACACGATCCATTCGAGTCAACTGCTCAGCAAAATGTCTTTCTGCTATGTTAGGAAAATTATAAAGAGAATGTGGAGAATTGGCAATGACTACGTCATAATCATCACTTATATATGAAGTAGTTTCTGAAAACATGTTTTGATGTAAATTTAATACTTATAAATGTAGTGGTGATTTACCAACCTAATTGTCTACATTCCTTAAGAAATCTATCAAGTCTATAGGTTGCTTTAATGTGAAGTTCAGTTTTTGGCAAGTATGTAAAAGTGAAGGAATGTAAACATCGTAAACAAGTGTGTAATGGTGGATCACGAAAGTCTTCAGGATATGAGTCTAACCAAACATGCAATGCAGATACAACAGTCCTAAAAATAAAAAAATGTACAGTTGCAATTTTATAATTATAAAATGCTAACAAGTGGTTACTTTATTTTAGTGTAAAATATAATTTGGTAACATTTTGTTTTAAGGTCTTGAATTCGTTTAAACATTAAATATATTGTTGTGTAAATTAATAAAATCAAACAGAAAAAATAAAATAATTAGCTTACTTTTTATGTGAATCGATCATTGACTCTGATAAGTCTTCTTTATTGTTTACTAAGTATTCATACCTATAACATTATAAAATAAAAATATATATGTAATAAGAAGTCAATTAAAAATTAGTATTAATTAAAAATATTAATTACTAGCTAGATAAAATAAGAACATATTTGTGTTAAATAATATTTTTAATTAGATACATCTTTATAATAATAAATAAAAAATATAATTATGTTTCAACAGTACAGATAAATGTTATCTAACCAATAATTACCTTTCAATTAATAATGATAAAACATGATGGGGTGATGCAAAAGTTCTATATGTAGCGAGGAATATATTCACAAAGGTAGATTCTAACTCGCCATCATCTGATGCTAAGCTATTAACTAATTTTTCAATAGTTCCAGCTTTAATGAATTTAACTCTAACTGTTTCCCATTCTAAATGAGATCGTTCATCGTCAGATTCCTGTAATAAAATAAAACATTAAATTTACACAAGTATCGAGAAAAAATATTTGAAAAATGTAGGTTAAAAATAAAATGTACCAATAACAATGTTTTTGTAGGATTTTGATAGCGCACTTTTTTTAAATAAATTGTATAGACTGCACCTTCATCTTTTTCTTCACCCCATAACTTCCATGTTGGCTGCTAGAAATATAAGTAGTAATTTAAAGTTAATTTTAAATGTTTCATCAAAGCAAAAAAATAGTATGCCATAAAAATATTTATCAATCTTATAAACATTAAATATTATATAACAGCAAACACGAGATTCAGATTTGTAGCCGAGGCCTTATTGTCCGTGCACCTTCTCTTAACGCATGGTGTTACTTAAGTGGCACGGTCGAATACAGACCTTCCAGTTTGACCAGGGAGCCCGGGTTGTCATATGGACTAAGTTTTAAGTTGACATCGGCGGGTCAATCCAGGGTTTTTAGGCCCCTCTCTCTATTATGGCATCCCAGGCTGGCTAGAGATGGGCCATTATAACAGTGAACAGTCTTAGAAGGTAAACATCAATTATACTGATAAGAAAGAAAATGAATTTTTTTAATTTATCATATGACTCATAGAGAATTAGCAGTATGAAATATTTTTATATAACGGGTGAGAGTTGAAAAAATATTTAAGAAATAATGACATTAAAACATAGGAAGTTTGAAAAAAAAAAATAGAACAAGCCATTATTTCATTAATTCAACATTAGTTCACGATAAACATTTTTCTTAGTTGAAGGGTACTTTGGATTCACCAGAGCTTTCTTTTCCGAAAATCGGTTCCTGCCAAATCATCGCATGACCCGATTGAATAAATTAAAAAAGAGGGCGGCCCACTTACAATTGAGCGGTACCACCTCAATAACGTAAAGGAAAACAGACTGGGGTCATCATGCATAGGAGATGGCTGGTAAAAGTCACGTCGGAACTCACCGAGCTTTCGGCATCAAGATTCATACTTGTCCGCCTGCATCATAGTTTCTCGAAAACTAAACTGACGACCGACAGGACACCGCGGTTTGGCATGAGGCTCAAGACCGTCGGATGACGTTGGTCGCGAGCATGCCCGATCACGCTTGCGGTGGTTGCGGGGTAGCGGTTCGCGAAGACGGTAGACTCTCGGCCGATGGTACAATTGGGCACCTATATTATATTACGTTCGCGTCATTTTCGCATGAGCCATTGGCGAATGATGTTGTCACTATACACTACACGCACAGCTGCTGTTATCAGCACTGAAATACGTTAACAGCCGCAACGATATGAAAACGAAAGGAAAAAAAAACAACACAACAAAACGAAACTACAACAATGAAATAAAACGGTGCAACAGGCACGCTCAACAGGTGCCAAACGAAACGCTGCCAGGCGAACCGGTCCAATAGGTCGCGGCGGTGGCGATGGCGTTTGACCGTCGGTGTCGTCGCGTGGCGAGCGTCCGGGTTTTTTATTTGTGTGTGTTCGTGCGTGCGTGCGTGCATGTATGTTTTTATGTGTATGTGTGTGTGTGTGTGTGTGTGTGTGTGTGTGTGTGTGTGTGTGTGTGTGTGTGCGTGCGTGCGTGAGTGCATATGAAATACCTGTTAGACGGTAAAATTATTATGTAAATTAGGCGCGAGCGTGTACTCTTGGGTCGAGAAATAATAATATTATTATTCCAATGCACGAAAGTTGAAATGCGTCCGTACGCATATTATTATTTACATTTAAATTGTTATTTAGCTATCGTTAAGTATCATCGTCGTTTAGTGTCTTGCTATCTTAGATTTGAAAATTCCACGCTGCACATGTGACATATAATAATATACTATAAAATAAAAATAGTAAATAGATTTTTAAATTAGTTGTTATATCCATGGGTGTATTGCGCTATTATAATACGAATTACGCGAATTATTTATGTACAGCCGCAACATGATAACATCGTGTACGACAGAGTATGGTGTACTTATAAAAAAAACATGTCGAGTTTTAAACAATAAATGAGTAGATAGGAGAGAGGGAAAGAGTAGCAGGTGCTAACATTGGTATAAGACAACAGTCGCAATACGTGCGAGATGTTGTAGCTGAAAACATTTTGATCATATTGTATTTTAGGTGTACAAAGAGTTTCAGAGTCAGGTGCTACAATAGGCGCAACTAGGGGTGGCATAAAAGCACCCTTGAGTTCAAATTTAGCACTCCTAAATTTTTTTTAAGTCAATCTATAATAATTACTGTGAAATACCACACATTTTATTTTCAGTAATTTTAGCATCTCTAATAATTGGGCTCTAGTTGCGCCTATGGGTCCTTTTCTATATATTATCCTAAAAATGGCTTTTTTTTGTATTTGCATAAATATTAGTAGATGATATACGTGATTTATATTCCGTTATGTTAAATATTCAGAAATTTTTAACATTTATTATGACTTATAACTATTTAACTTATTGCTAATTAGTAATAAATTAACCTTTGCTAATGCTTTAATGCTTTTTTGGTGGCTCCAAAAGTTCATATAATAGATACAGGTATTATAACAGTGATTCGGTTAACTAACGATTGTCGGTGGCCATATGTTCATCGTAATCATACAGTGGTCCAACATAAATATTAAACAATTTTAAAAAACTTTACATTATAGTAAATCAATACATTTTTATGACTAGATAAAGTGTATTGTGGACATTCCACTGCGTTTTTCAAGATTTTCAAAGTAGCTTGTATTATAAAAAGAAATATAAACGTTTATAAAATGAAATTAAGCATTGGTCTTACTGTTTATACTTTATTTCTTCTTTCATTGTACCTATACAATTTTCTAGAAATAAATGTGGCATCTGCACATTTGAATATTTTATACATTTTAAGGTTAGAAATTGGATTTGTTAGGTATTGTAAAATAGTTTAAGCTTGGATAAATATAATAGTATAGAGAAAATAAAAATATTAACAACTTGCTTTGTAAAACATACGTATTTAATGTTTAGCTGTAGAAATAAAAATATGATTTTACTAACTATAGGAACCTATACATTGAAAATTGTATTACGTATACGGTTCAATTATAAGACAGACATGTCAGTCTTAATACTCTCATTAACAACACGATTGTTTTTAAACTTAAGTATATTCGGTATGTAATTATAGATACATGTATTTACGTAATGACGACTACATTTTTTTTCGGTATGTCTGATGGTTACTCGTTAATGTATCAATATATATATATATATATATATATATATATATGTATATGTTCAGAATGTTATTATAACAATTGCAATGTACTTAATTATATATATATATATATATATATATATATATATATGTGTGTGTGTGTGTGTGTGTGTGTGTGTGTGTGTGTGTGTGTGTATGTGTGTATATATTTAAATGTTTAAGTATTTGATTTTTATATACTAATAATGGATATAATATTTCGAAATAAAATAAAATAATGTACTTACTTTATAATTAACTACTTATTTAATTTCAGTCCAACAATTTTTTTCTCCAAATTTTCACTAAAAATAATTAAACCTTCTAATCACCTTATAAATTTGGTTCAATACGTAAATTAGTCCATTATAGTTACATTATTATTAATTAGTAAACCGTTAATTATTACAGGCAATCTGTTGCCCGTTACTTACATATGAATATAATAATTAAATACTTATTTTAATTCATTGCTAGACTAATGTATATATGCATTATGTATAAATTTAATGTATTTTTGTGTATTTGAAATTATACGTAAGTACATATAAGTTATAACTTATATCTTATAAATAAAATTCTCCGGTTACAGTGTTTGTTATTGAACTCTTTTGAAACGGTTTGTTTGTAATGCCAACGAAGCTGTAAATTATATAACAGAGTTTTTGGACTTATTAAATTTACCAGACATGCCCTCGCACCATCTAAAATTGAAAGTTGAATTTCCCATTATTTTACTTCGGAATTTGAACTTTCCACGGCTGTGCAATAGCACTCGATTAGCTGTTAAAAAATTAATGAAAAATGTTGTTCAAGCCACCATTTTAAATGGAAAGTTCTAAGGCAAAAATGTATTGCTGCCACGAATCTCATTCATTCCAACAGACGTGCCGATTAAATTTAAACGCTTTCAATTTCTATTAAGATTGGCATTCGCAATAACAATCAATAAGTCCCTATTCCAAATTATGTTTGTGGCATAGATTTGAGTATACCATGTTCCGCACACATACATTTTACGTCGCATGTTCTCGCGTGGACAAACCATCAAGCTTATTTGTGTTAGTTGTGGACGGTGTAGCAAAAAACATCGTACACTCGATTTTTCTTAAGATTAGTACTGATGTTTATTTTAAATTTTAAAATTTTTTTTTTTCAAGATTATATTTTTTTTTTTTTTAGATTCTGAACGGAGTGATGGAATCTATTGGTTTTACAATGATGTGTGTTTTTTTTTTTATTTTTTATTTTTTTTTTTAATTTTTTTTTTTGTGTCTAACGACACCTTTTTTGGCAGTAAAAATGCTTCGATTTGCTTACACAGCAACTTTTTTGAAAGGAAAGTGAATGTAGATGGTACTTTGGCTAGTCTAAAATCCAACTTTTTAATACTTTTTAAAAAAATCGAAAAAAACGATAAAAGAATTACGAAAAAACGGGAAATTTTACGCAAAATCACGTTTTTACAAATTACATTTATTTAAAATGCTCCAACTCAAAAACCAAAAATCGCAACTACTTGAAATTTTCACCAAATCTTTATATTGACGTTTTCTATACATGGTTAAGTTTTCAAACATATTCAAGTATTTTAACATATTTTGACTTATTTATAGACAATTTAAATTTTCGATTTTTGTAAAATTCATAAAATTTTTTCTGTTCATACTTAAGGTTCAAAATTTTAACACTAGGTTATCTATAAGCTACTCTTCAAAAATCTTTAAAAAAAATTTCTACCGGACTTAGAGGAAAAAATTTTATGACTGTTTGAAATTTAAATATTTACGAAATTGCATAAAATAGCGATTTATTCTCAAACGATTTTAAATATTTGTTATAATTCAAAAAGTATAAGTCGCAGATTTTTGAAATTTCTACCAGCTGTTAAGATTGGTATTTTCTTTATGTCATATTTTTTTCAAAATATTATATTGACGTTCTCTATACATGGTTAAGTTGTTCCCTTGATTTTTAAATAAATATATTTCAAGAACCCTAGCACCTTCCTAGAGCCGCCCTTGTAGGGCCTATGTGTGGCATCTTCTTAATAATGAATTATTAAAGTGAACTACAAACCTAAAATGAATAAGTAGGTAGATCCTCTCTGAAGGTTCATAATTCATATGTGATAAATGTATAATGTTACACGGCTATGTTCGTCAGAGCGTCCAAACATATTGTAACGTGATCGCGTAACAGCCTTTGATGTTTCGCCAAAACACCGAAAATTGGTGGATCGCCGGTTTGTTACAGAAGTATGATACAAATACGCCGATTTGTTACACAAGAACACTGTTCGCGAACTCATGTCCGCCGTTTTGTTACATAGTGTGTACGCGCCTAAAGATTTCTTTGCCTCCTGTAGTCGGATTGGTGGATCTAGTTCATCGTTCGTGTCTTCGTCTGAATTATATTGATCTTGTATTGATTGAATAATTACATCAACGTATTCATTTTGGTCATAGCATTGCACATTTGAAACCAGTTGTTCAAATTATAATACTATACTCGATAAAATACGATATTATACTCGATAAAAATGTCCCAATTATCCGGATTTGTGGCCCAAAAAAGCGACGTACTTTTGCATTACAAGTATACATAATTAAATAATTGTCCCAATTAAGCGGTTGTCCTTATTAACCGGTGTCTCTATTAAGCGTAATCGACTGTGTATATATATATATATATATATATCGAAGAGTCTCGCTTGAGACTCCATTCGGTGCGTAATAAACACGAAAATCGACCCAACCCGACCAGATAGCGAGACTTATGTAGCAACTTTTCTGAAAGAAAAGTGAATCTATTTGGTACTTTGGGGGGTCAAAAGTAAAAAATTTCAAATATTTTTTAAATGCGACGGGAAAAACCATAAAAAAATTTGGGAAAAACGGGAGTTTTTACGCAAAACCAGTTTTCGATATAATCAAATTTTTTATTTTGCTCTAACTAAAAAACTAATCGATGTAAATACTTGAAATTTTCACCAAATGTTTAGATTAACGTTCTCTATACACCATTAAATTTTCAAAGTATTTTGATTTTTATTAAGCTATTTATAGACGATTGAAATTTTCAATTTTTTTAAGTATTTTTTTTTTAAACAACGATAAAATTTTTTTGGCCGGCCAGAAAATCTTGAAAATTTAATACAAGGTTTCTTATAAGTTGTTCCTTAACTGATAAAAAAAAATCTAAAATCGTAAGTCACAACTTATTACAATATTTATAAACAACAATGTATTATATTCTAGACAAACATATCATCTCCGTTCAGAATCGTTTTTCGTATACAATGATACCTATCATTGAATTCAAATTTAACAAATCCATTATAATGACCTACCCTATGAAGAGTCGCACTTCACCCCCAAGTGTACAGCAGAGCGAGGCCCATCCGGTTTTTATTTTATTTTTTTTATTGATTATACGTATCAAAATAATTTCCATTGATGTTACTTTGTCTAACCCAGATTGAGTGAATCTTTCATTTAATTCGTTTAACAATCACTTTTATATGACCAGACATAGTTGCCGCTCCGTCAAAACAAAGTCCTTTAACATTTTCAGAACTAAGATACATATGTGTCAATAAATCATTGATGCAAGAAAATAATATTTCGGCATTTCTACTTTTAGGTTTATACATACCCTCAAAAATTTCGTTTATATTTAAAGAAATATCTGTAGTGCCATCAACCATTATGGCCTTAAATGGACTTTTTAGAACTGAATTTTTAATCTTTCGTAAAACAAAATGCGACATAGTTTCAAATAATTTATTTTGAATATCCCAACTTAACAGGGGCGTGATCACGGGGGGGGGGGGGTGAGGGTGTCATATCCCCCCCCATGAACTTTTTTTTATGCATTTTCTTAAGTTTTTTGCTAGTTTCGCTTTTCTCGAAAAAAGAGGTAATGCATAATTGGTTTTAATTTTTAAGTTGTATTAATAATTATTATCAAAGATATAAAATATATATTATAGTAGCCAGTAGATACGCATACACATCTGTGAGTAATATTACGTTATCAGATACCAATGGACTATTATAACTAGGCTTAGGGACTTCTAGCATTTGCATACTTTTTTTAATTATTGTTAAATATAGCAGAGTGCGAAATAAATTCGTTTCTCGGTGCCACGATATCAGATCTAAAATTTGAATTTGCATATTTTTGCATATTTGATAGATTTTGCAGGAGAGTGCATATTTTAACATTTTTATGTTTATTTTGCATATTTTGGCAAAAATTTAAAATTAAAAATCTAGAAAATGATTATCGTTACAAATACATTGGGTCCAAAATTCAAAACGAAATGATCATTGCATGTGGAGATATAATACAAAAAAAAATAGTAAAAAAAATAAACGATTCACAATGTTTTTCAATACTGGCTGATGAAACAACAGATATCTCAACTAATGAACAACTAACTTTATGTGTGAGATATTTGGATACTCAAAATAATATATGTGAAGATTTTTTGCAATATATAAAAGTAGATAGTCTTACTGGCATTTCACTTTCGTCAGCTATTATAAATGGTTTGTATATTATCTTAAAAATGATATAAATATATAATTTAATTTATCTGTTTGAAATTTAAAATTTTAGGTTTAATTAGTTGTGGAGTTCAATGTGATTTCTTATTTGGTCAAGGATTTGATGGAGCAAGTAACATGTCTGGGAAGTTTAATGGCGTTCAAGCGATTATCCGTGAACAGTATCCACAAGCAATATATGTCCATTGTGCTGCCCATTCACTGAACTTGGCTGTTTCTACTGCAAGCAATATTAAGCCTATTCGAAACTGTTTAGGCATATTGGAAAAAATGTATGTGTTTTTTAAAACTCCAAAGCGTAATAATGCATTGTTAATTGCAATCGATGAAGGTGATTTTGAACCTAAAATCAGAACACTTAAAAGACTTTGTGCCACACGCTGGGTGCAGCGTTATGATGCTGTGAACGATTTTGTTGAACTATTCCCTTGTGTGGTGGCTGCATTAGAAATAATTACAGAATGGAACGACAGTTCTGTCACTGATGCTGCCATATTATTAAAAGCTATTGATAGTAAATTTTTGATCTCACTTCAAATTACTAAAGTTATTTATTTATTTTAATTTTCTAAAAAGTAAAGTTTTAAAGTTATTCTTATAATCTTTTTAACTAAACTTAATTTGTTACAGTTTTTATTTTCCTATGGACTGCCACTATGTAAGCAATTACAATCCAAAAAAATTGACTTAGTAGAAGCAGTTTGCCTTGCCGAGGCTATAATTTCAGCACTTAAAAATATTTGGATTAATATTGAACAAGAATTTAATAATATATTCTTAATGGCAGAGGTAATCAAAGTCAATTAATAAATTTTATGTTTAATTTTTATCAAACAATTTCTAAACACAATATAATGTAATTTAGGAAATGGCTAAAGTTATCAGCTTAAATCTATCAGTGAAAAGAATTACAAAAAGACAAACCAATCGTGCAAATCCATTTACAGATTCAGATAATAATAAAATATCAGACATAAATGTTGAACATTATTATCAAACTACAATATTTATTCCATATTTGGATTTCTTTATTACACAATTAGAAGAAAGATTTACTGCACACAAAACAATTTTTAAAGGTTTTTCTTTTTAACTAATATTTAGTACTAATTATAATTTTTACTAATTTATAAATTTAAATAGGATTTGAGACTATTTTTTCAAAAAATCAGTTCTTAAATGCAAGTGAAATTGAATCCTTTAAAAATCTGGCAGAGTTTTATTCACCGCATGTAAATAAAGACAACAGTTTGGCTGAACTGAAAATATGGCGAACAAAGATATTGGACAATTCTGAAGTCATTAAAACTGGCCTAGATGATCTTCAACTCTGCAGTTCCTCTATTTATACAAATTTGAATAAGTTACTAAAAATTTTATGTGTCCTACCCGTTTCAACATCCACCCCAGAAAGAACGTTTTCAACATTAAAGAGGGTGAAGTCATACACTAGAAACTCAATGCTTGAAGTACAATACTCTTTAACTTATTAGTTTAACCGACATTCAATATTTACTTGCATTTTATTTTAGGACCGTTTGAATGGATTAACGTTGTTGGCAGTACATAAAGATATTAGCATTACTCCAGATGAAGTCTTGGATGAAATGTCTATGAAGCCAAGAAAACTTGATCTTATACTTTAAGTCTTTAGATCAATACTTTTATTATGTCCGATTATATAAAATAAAATATTTTATAAAATGTTAAATTTAATATGATTAGCTCTATATCTAGTATTATATCATATAATATATATCAACCTATTTCTAAAATATCAATATATAAGAACATTTTGTGTATATGACAATAAACAAAACAAGATACAGTTTATCCCCCCCCCCATTAGAAAAAGCTGAGCACGCCCCTGCAACTTAACCAATTGTTTCGTTTTTCAAGCCAAATTTTTAGTACAGGATTTTCAAGTGAACGCTCTTATAATAAATAAATTAAGTTTCCTGAGTCCCATGTACCATCACGAAAAACTTGTCCACTATGAACTAATTAACGAATAGAGCTTAAAACAATTTTAAATACTGTACGAGTTTCTTTTTGTTTATTTAAAGACTGTTTGGTAATTAAAGATATACCAGGACGAAAGTTTTTACGAACATTTAAATATTCTATTGATGTTACAACACAACATTCTGTGATTAAATTCAGTGTGATATGAACCGTTGACATTTTAAATCTTCATAGACGTGTATATACTTAGAACAAACATGCAAATGCATATAAATCCGGGCTCTAGTTAAACCACATAATATTACCTAATAATTATGCCTAAAAAAAAAAATGTATAAAACAATAATTAAGTTATACGGTGAAATATTAGAAAGTATAATATAATGAGTTCATTAGTATTTAAATATTCGATAGTCACTTATATAAAGAAATATTATTTCTTTTTAACAAATTTGATTTTATTGTTACCACTTGTTATTAGCCACTTTTTATGAAAAAAGTTGGTCAATCTCTGAGACAGTCAAACTGAGTTCTTTTACTTTTTTGGAAAGTGGCCATTAAGGATAATATGACATAATTCGAACCTTCTGCATGCAGGTAGTAAATGTTATACATGTATGTTTCGTCACGTTGTATCTTCTCGTATCTTCTTTGTATCTTCTTGTAATTTGTCAAATGCCTATATATGTAATCACGCCTATTCGATCACATTATATTATACGGAATTTATTGAAATGTTAACACATATTTTATAATACAGATATATTGATATTTATAGATATAAAAACTATTTAACATTTGATACTGATAAAATTACAATCAGTCGTTATTATTTAAAGTATAGGTATTAAAAAAAAAAAAATGCATAATATACCTATTTTATTTACAAAATAATAATATATTATTCTGTAAATAAAATATGCTATTTTTATGAAAGATGAAATATAATTATATAATTATTTTTTATTAATTTTAATTTTATATTTGTAACTTAATGATGATATTAGTGTTTTCCTATCAATTTTATTTTTTCTGTAGCTTATTGAAAGTTTCTAAACGTCTTTTATACAATATGGAATTTTGATTTTCGCAGTAAATGCTTCTTATTTTTATTTATTATGATTTCTGTTTGGAATTCTTTATGTACACTGATAAAGGATAAAATTATGAATTAAATCGTGAATGATATGATTCATATATATTGGTGGTTAGAGCTAATGATGCAGCATTAGTAACCCATATTCGGTGTAAATTTAAATTATTAGCTTATATATGTTTCAACTAAATTGTCAGCGTATGCATGAAATTCTTCTTCTTCTTCTTTAGGGTTTATCGGCCATTAAGACCATCGCGTCACATTTCCAATTATCCATCCTTCCCTATCTAGTGCTTGTACTTTCCAATCCGGTCCTCCATTAAGTTCCTCCACGTCTCTTTTTATCATATCTTCCCACCTCAATCTAGGTCTCATACATGAAATTTTAAGTCATTAAGAATCGATGTCATAAAATCTTGTATGAAACAATCACTAACCTCATTGGGCGATATAAATGGTCGAAAAGTGTGATTTAGTCACTTTTTTGTTTTAGGATCTTGATAAATATTGGAGAAATCCAAGTTCTTGTATTTTTCTATACCAAGATTGCGTTATATTAAACCTATAGTTAAATACCTTTATCCCATATTTGTCTCAATGAAACATGAATTCTTTTTTCAAAATTCGATTTAAATAGATTTGGTTGGAAATTGAACTCACGTATATTACACAAAATAACGATTTTTTTAAATCAATTAATATAAGTTGATACTTTTTTGTCCAGAAGTAGTGCATATAAAAGAGGTAAATAATGGTTATTGCACAGATTATGTAAAGAAAATAATTGAGTAAATAACTTAGGATAGTATTCGAAAGTTTCACCCATATAAACAAACAGTAGCGGCTCGTGTTATGGTGCCAGGAGCGCGTGAACCACCTAAAACAATTATATACAAAATTATTAGATTCTTGAAGTAAATGATAATTAGTTATTATGTAGGTACATAGTTAATAATTGATACAAATATTTATTAAAAAATTTTTGTTTGAACATTTTGGTGTCGAGAAGTATATATATATATTCTTAAAAAAATACCTCAGAGAAGTAAAAAAGGCTTTCTGTGCGTAAGTTGAAGCGATTTGGAGAAAAGATGGAATTTTAATGTTAATAAATAAGTGAAATCAATCCCAAAATTCTGTGCCTTGACTTAAAAATATATCAATTCACAAAAATTTCAAGTTGTTCAACTGTACAAACATTGAAAATAAAATTAGCACAGAACGGCGTATATTAATAATAATAAATCGGAGTTTTAAATATTTCAGAAAATACCAATATTACTATATTAAAAAGATAGGTCGACATTTTTTTTTTCTAAATTAATTTTATTATTTATTTAAAGAGGAATATTTATGTGTATTATTATAAATATTCATCTAATTTACATTCTAATCTATTTTTTTCTAATCCATCCCTATATATATATATTATATAACTAATATTAGTAATGTAGGTATACGAAATATACCTCAACACTGATGAACTCCAGTTTGTATTTGTATTACTACTATAACATGTTAACATAATATCCTCACTAAAAATAGTAATAATAGATTATGATTACTATTTTATTAGTTGAAAAATTTAATAATATACGAGTACCTATGCGAAAATACTATTAAAACGGCTAACGTCGTACACAGAAGAAAACTTAGGCAGATACCAGTGCGGATTCCGAAAAGGGAAATCAACAATAGAACAACTCACTATCATAGGCCAACTAATAGAAAAAAAGTACGAATTCCGCCAAAACATCTGGCAGCTATTTGTTGATTTCAAAAAGGTTTATGAATTTATTCTAGTAGTACCCGTAACTGTCGTTCACATACTAGAGCAGCACTTATATACGCTGTATACGTGGTGTACATTTTTCAATTTCAATAAACATGTTTATCGCCAAACTATATTTATCTTTACCTATTTGTTGTAGACTTAAAATTAACGTGTCATTAAAAAGAGGAGAACTTTATCTATTATTTCTCGTCGGATTTTTTCTTTATCTCAATTTTTTATACCAAAAATTAGCCGCTAAAAAACAAAAAAAGTCAAAAACTTTATCAACAATTGTGAACGTTGTATTAAAGTAATTGGAAAATACCGACGAGAGATAATAGATAAAGTTCTCCTCTTTTTAATGACACGTTAATTTTGAGTCTACAACAAATAGGTAAAGAAAAATATAGTTTGGCGAAGAGCGTGTTTTAGTAACAATTTTCGGGTGTATAGCGTCCTCTTAACTCATTTTTATTTTCATTTGTTCAGTGGCGACCGACCCACTTCTAATGTTCACGGTCGGTAGCATTTCAGCCTATTTATTAGGGACTATTTGTTCTAGAAAGTTCTATAAATACTACATTTATAAATGATTTATGGTCAATGCTAATATGCATAAGCTAGCGCATGAATGTTTAAAAATAGCAGCATTACTGCCGCTATTTGTTTATCTCTTCTAGAAGGGTTTATAATACTATCGCGTTCGGCACGAAAATACCCTTATTTTATATTTTATATAAATACCTGAAACAATTTTATTGTAATTTAAATTATGAAATTTTATCTTTATCTGTATTAATTGTGTTAAAATTCGTAATTTCAAAAAACAATCAATATATAAAAAGAACCGGATGGGCCTCGCTCTGCTGTACACTTGGGGGTGAAGTGCGACTCTTCATAGGGTAGGTCATTATAATGGATTTGTTAAATTTGAATTCAATGATAGGTATCATTGTATACGAAAAACGATTCTGAACGGAGATGATATGTTTGTCTAGACTCTAGAATATAATACAATGTTATTTATAAATATTGTAATAAGTATATTTTATTTTGAAACGAAAAATTTAGAAAAATCGAAAATTTAAATTGTCTATAAATAAGTCAAAATATGTCAAAATACTTTGAAAACTTAACCATGTATAGAGAACGTCAATATAAAGATTTTTATCTACAAAATAACTTGCAAATTATCGTGATTTTTACACATTTTATACAAATTTGAGCATTAAGGGCTTATAAAAAAAAATTTAGTTAACCGATCACCGATATTTTTTAGTTACGATAAGTTTAACTTATTGTAAACCTAGTATAAAATTTTCAAGAGTTTTCGCTCAACCAATCAAATTTTATAGATGTTTAAAAACAAAAATTTTACAAAAATCGAAAATTTAAATTGTCTATAAATAAGTCAAAATATGTCAAAATACTTTTAAATCTTAACCATGTATAGAGAACGTCAATATAAAGATTTGGTGAAAATTTCAAGTTGTTGCGGTTTTTCATTTTTGAGTTAAAGCATTTTAAAAAAAACCGATATCTTTGTCAGTCTAGAATATTATACATTATATTATATTTTACATGTAATTTTATGTCAATATTTGCTGTTCAAACCCTTATAAAAAAAAATTGTGCCTATGGATTTTAATAATTTTTGAATGACATTAAGAACTACTTCTGTGGAATCTTCTATTAAATTTTCAAGTATTTTGTACGAGCCAAATTTTTTTTATCACCGATTATAAAAAAAAAATGTAAAAAAATCGAATATTTTAAATGCCTATAAGTGGCTTAAAAATCAATATAATATTTTGAAAAAAATATGACATAAAGGAAATACCAATCTTAACAGCTGGCAGAAATTTCAAAAATCTGCGACTTATACTTTTTGAATTATAAAAAATATTTAAAATCGTTTGAGAATAAATCGCTATTTTATGCAATTTCGTAAATATTTAAATTTCAAACAGACATAAAATTTTTTCCTCTAATTCTGGTAGAAATTTTTTTAAAGATTTATGAAGAGTAGCTTATAGATAACCTAGTGTTAAAATTTTGAACCTTAAGTATGAACAGAAAAAAATTTATGAATTTTTATCTACAAAATAACTTGCAAATTATCGTGATTTTTACATATTTCGTATAAATTGGAACTTTGAGCACTTATAAAAAAAAATTGTGACTTACGATTTTAGATTTTTTTTTATCAGTTAAGGAACAACTTATAAGAAACCTTGTATTAAATTTTCAAGATTTTCTGGCCGGCCAAAAAAATTTTATCGTTATTTAAAAAAAAAATACTTAAAAAAATTGAAAATTTCAATCGTCTATAAATAGCTTAATAAAAGTCAAAAACACACATCATTGTAAAACCAATAGATTCCATCACTCCGTTCAGAATCTAAAATATTACTATAATAATGAGTATAATTATGAACCTCTATTTATTTATTTTTTTTTGTACACTGGTTTTATTACCGAAAAACATTGTTTATATAAATATATATGTATATATATATATATATATATATATATATATATATGATAAAATAATTCTCACGCCCGTTCGGATTATCGAGACCCTACTGAACATATACATTCAATACGAAGCATTTTATTTTACTATTATATACATAGTATGTACATATTATAGTACATATTATGTATATAGAATATAATATACATATATTTAGATATATAGCGTGTGGTGCGCCGCGAGTTCCTGTTGTTGTTATTGCTATTATTATAAATTTTATTGACACAACGCCGGAAAGTACCAGTACGGTCCGCAGTCGGAACGAAAAATGAAACGAAACTCATAAACTTGCAGTTTTTAGCTGTATCTCTCTCGCACTCCGCATACAACCAACGCGTGCGAGTGAGAGATCCGAGTGCCAAATCAAAACTCAATGTATAATAGTCTTGCTATCTGGTCGGGTTGGGTCGATTTTCGTGTTTATTACGCACAGAATGGAGTCTCAAGCGAGACTCTTTGATATATATATATATACACACAGTCGATTACGCTTAATAGAGACACCGGTTAATAAGGAAAACCGCTTAATTGGGACAATTATTCAATTATGTATAATTGTAATGCAAAAGTACGTCGCTTTTTTGGGCCACAAATCCGGATAATTGGGACATTTTTATCGAGTATAGTATTATAATTTGAACAACTGGTTTCAAATGTGCAATGCTATGACCAAAATGAATACGTTGATGTAATTATTCAATCAATACAAGATCAATATAATTCAGACGAAGACACGAACGATGAACTAGATCCACCAATCCGACTACAGGAGGCAAAGAAATCTTTAGGCGCGTACACACTATGTAACAAAACGGCGGACATGAGTTCGCGAACAGTGTTCTTGTGTAACAAATCGGCGTATTTGTATCATACTTCTGTAACAAACCGGCGATCCACCAATTGTCGGTGTTTACGCGATCACGTTACAATATGTTTGGACGCTCTGACGAACATAGCCGTGTAACATTATACATTTATCACATATGAATTATGAACCTTCAGAGAGGATCTACCTACTTATTCATTTTAGGTTTGTAGTTCACTTTAATAATTCATTATTAAGAAGATGCCACACATAGGCCCTACAAGGGCGGCTCTAGGAAGGTGCTAGGGTTCTTGAAATATATTTATTTAAAAATCAAGGGAACAGTTTTTAATTTGAAATACTGTTTGAATTACTGTTGTTGTTTAATTATGTGGTACACTACTGAGTATGAGTTGTCTGTTGACGTCATTCTCATAAAATTTTGAAATTGTCCATTTATTTCTTGAGTCCTTAAATCTTGTAATAGAGTATTTCCGCCAGTTTCTGCCCGTTGTGTGTATAAATGCGTAGTCCACCATCGTCTTTGTCTTTTACTCTTCTTCTTAAGTGTGAGATAAATATAAATATATGCAGCAGCAGTTAATTGAAGAGACATTATTCGACACTGTGTAAATCGACACTGAAGTTTATTTCAATAATAAATGGAAAAATGGAAATGTTACATGTTATTGTTACAGTTGTTCTGTTGTAACAGTTCGTCAAATTGTTACGCGTTGCATGTTCGCCGTTTTGTTACATAGTGTGTACGCGCCTTTTGGAAACATTGAAATTATTTTTTCTTTAACAAGGAAATGAGGGAAGCCCGATAAGTGCTTTGGATGTTTGTTCGGACTACATTCGTCAACAAATAATAAAATGTAAAAAACAAAGGAATATTCATAATTTTTTTAAAAAAGATAAAATAATAATAAAAATATATATATAAATGTACTTTTACAAATATTTAAGTTATAACACTATGTTTTTCTTTTTGTATAATTAAATAATTAAATAATTTCTATAATTGTGTTATTGTAATATGTAGATATTTGTAATAGTAAACCCATCAAAAGTTAGTTTTTCAATAAATTTATATGTTTTTTTTTTATTTCGGATTATTGTGTCGTATACGCTGATTGAATCAAACGTATAGACACAAACACATAAGTAGAATTAAGGTAACATTTAATAACTGCGTATGTTTCCAGTGGTAGTCGAGTCACACGACCACCACCGAAGACCCTTTTTATTTGTTAGTCTTCCGTCTTATATACATTTAGCTTAACCTAATTATACATATTATTGTTTACATGCTAATTTTGATTTTATAAAGTAGATCATAAATAAAAATGTTATTGTGACACTAATATACTTGTTATTTCTTCTGCTTCCTTTGACCTCAATTATTTTGTTGATTATTATTGTTGTGACTGTATGATACTACAGTTCCCGTTGTTAAAACAAAATATGACCTCATATTTTATAGTTATTATCTATGATGGTACTAGTTTTGTCTATGTAAGTGATTTTGATATTTGTTTCTGAGTTTTTGTTCTTATGGTTCACCTGTCAGTTGTTTCAGTTGTTTATACCATGTGGGCACCGCGTTTTTTCAGTCGTTTTTTTTGTCGTCTTCACGAAGGCTTTGGTAACTTGTGGTTCTTCTTTTTGTTTTTTTTTTATTGAAATGTGATAATTCTTGTATATTGGTGTGGTTTTCAACATAACATTTTTATGTCTACTTTCCCCCTTTTTTTTTATCATAATTAAACATTCTAAAATACTTAAATATATATAACGACATTGTATTGATGGTATTTTCAAAAATTCCCCCCTTTTTATATTAAATTTAGACAATTTTATTTAATATAATATAAAAAAAAGGTTTTTAATAATAGGTTTTGACATTTACATATTTTCATTTAATTAAATTTTTAATAAAGGATTTTATATAATATAAAATTACAATGATATTTTGTGTTCATAGTGTAGTTACAAGGTATAATTAATATAGATAGAAGTTAAGAAAAGAAAATAACATAATTATTATTTTGACAGAACATTTATCATAACATATTAGTTCCCTATTTATATAATTGTTTCCCATTATACATAATACATTTTTTTTTTTTTAACATATCATACATTTTGATTTTTATACATTTTTATAAGACTAATATAAGGGATTCCAATTACATAATATAATATAGAAGTACAATAAAATCGTATCGTTTTTGTTACATTTTTTTTTTATTATTTTTTTTTTTTATTCACATAGTTTGTTAACATATTTTGTAGATTGTCATATGGAGTGTGCTGTTTTGAGTAGTAGTTGCTGTGTTTATTTTGGGTTCCTGTAATATTTTTTGTAACATGTTATGTATTAAGTGTTATTATCTAGGAGGGATAGGTGGGGGTAATTGATTGCTAAACGTTAATAATTGTACCATTATGATTATAGGGTATATTTTGTAGCACATAAATATTATTACTATGGATAGTAATGTTAGCCATGTAATGTATATAATATCCCCAAGAAAATCGTTTATTAAATTTATTAATTTTATCTCAATGGCTCCATTGAACTACGTGTTTTTAGGACGAGTGCACATATTGCCGTAAACTGAAACATATTCTAAAACATAATATGATTATCAAATAATTTGTATCGTTAGATTCTTATTATAAATTAGTTACTACCCACTGTGCATTCAATGTTTCAAAACGTCGTAGGGCTGTACGATTTAAGTTGCAACGCTAACAGTGCCCACAAACGTTTGCTAAACATCGCGCATCTCTTTTCACTTAATGTCTCTCTTATATCGTAAAATTCTATTTTACCTTTAAAATATTTAGATAATCGAGATCTTAACTCTCGGACTTTTCCTATAGATTTTAAATTTTGTGATAAAAAAATTTAAATTAGTTCGGGGTTTTTTTTTTTTTATTGTAAATTTCCGTTAATGTTGTTATTGAAAATTCTAAAATATTATTTTTACTCATAACCCGCAAACTTTTTTATTTTAATAACTACAATTTTTCCTCTTTTTTTTTTTTTTTTTCTTTTTAATGTACACAGACATTACACACTAATGTTATTTACTTGTACACAGGCGTATACACAAAACTTTGAATTCTTATTTTCTGAGAATAGAAAATTCAAACTGATGTAAATATTGTTTTATAACACGCAAAATATTTTAAATAAGATAATTACTTACCTTAATTTTGTTTAAAACAATAGACGTCTGAAAAATTGTCCAAATCTATTGAACAATACGGCCGTCGGAAATTTTCTTTGAAATCGCTGCTCAAAGTCGTCGGAAATTTTCCGTGTGTACTGTCAATCGTACACACAAAAAATATTAACACACACACAATTTTTGCTCAGGTTGAAGTTCCCAAAATACACATATACCCACGTTATTCTTAAAATAACGTGTCTATATAAAAAAAACACACACACAAAACTCGTGCTAAGGTTGAGGTACCAAATCACGGATAAATTTACGTATATAACACACACACACACACACACACACACACACACACAAAAGTCGTCAAGTAACGAGCCGTAGTTGGGCGCCACTTTGTCGTATACGCTGATTGAATCAAACGTATAGACACAAACACATAAGTAGAATTAAGGTAACATTTAATAACTGCGTATGTTCCCAGTGGTAGTCGAGTCACACGACCACCACCGAAGACCCTTTTTATTTGTTAGTCTTCCGTCTTATATACATTTAGCTTAACCTAATTATACATATTATTGCTTACATGCTAATTTTGATTTTATAAAGTAGATCATAAATAAAAATGTTATTGTGACACTAATATACTTGTTTATTTCTTCTGCTTCCTTTGACCTCAATTATTTTGTTGATTATTATTGTTGTGACTGTATGATACTACAATTGGGGACAAAATAGCATGAAACCGATGTGTCTTAATAAAGAGGAATCGACTGTATATAATATATATTATATATATATATATATATATATATATATGTAATAGTATATCTATTAGTGATTATTAATCACTGATTAAATAACTAGCGGAGCACACATTTGTTGTGCTCCGGGTGGCCGTACTAAAAGTAGCTAAATGCATAGACACGTTGGTTAGTAATACATGATAATTTTGAGCACAATTTATACATCAGACTTATTTTTTATCGTTCCACGTATAACGCCGGTCTTAAAATTAAAAGGTTGTATTTATGTTTCATACATAATAAGTTATTTTTTTCTAATTTATTTTTATTTTACCGTAACGAAGAGCCTTTACAGCTTAAAATAATTAAATGTACCTATAACAAGATTAATAATTTTTTAAACGCTTACATATATATCTTATAAATTAATTGTGATCCATTTGATGTAAACTTCAGGAGCTGCCACTGTAAACCATATGAGCTTGATATAGTGTTTTTACATTTGTATTACATGAAAATATCATTGAATATAAATCCACATCGTTGATCAATAAAAATTGCTCATTATTGTCAGTTTTCAAATATAAAGAATTAACTGTTACGTGTAATTCATCAATCGTTTTTGATAAGGTTGGTTGCAATTTTTTATGTGCGTTATACATATTTTGGCGAACGAATATTATATCATTAATACGTTACGTTATTGAGATACTTCAGTTCGTAATATTGGTTTCGTATTCAAATCTTCTTGGGATATTCTTTCGCATTTATTAGAGTACAATTTTCAATTAAAAATTTTCTACATTAGATTGGCTATATCCATTAATCTTTTAATTTGCCATGAAAATATTTTTTAAAAAAGTATTCACTTTTGCAGGACAAGTTTTATTAGTATAGCGTCATCAAATTGTACCATTATTTGCCTAGAGAACTTAACTTTAGATATAACCTTCATAACATAACAAATCTTGTTTTTCTTGCTTTTGATTATACTTCTAATATCCATTGTAATTTTAATAAGTCAAAACAAATTTGTACGTGTAAATACTGAATTCTTGGTAAATATCGGACTGACACTATTTTACTAGGGATGGGCCGATACTAGAATCGATACTAAATATCGGCCGATATCGGTGGTATCGGTTTTATCGGTATCGGTTTTTTTCAAAACCGATACTTTCAAAAAAAAAAAAAAACCATAGGTTATCAATAATCAAATACTATAGATTATTGACAGGGCTGTCGTTTGTTATCACATTACAATAATATTTTAACAACAATATTATTTAAAAATTCAAAATTACTTAGTTGGTAGCTGTTTTAAACAATGTTTTAACTTTTTTAGGTAACATTAGAATTCAGGTATCAGTTTTATTATATATTGGTTAATGTTATCGGCTTATGTTTTTTTTTTGCAAAAATGCTGTTTTAATATTTACATAATATTATCGGGTAATCGGTTTTATATCGGCAGCATATATCGGAGTATCGGATATCGGTAATAAGTGGTATTATAATAAGACCCATCCCTAAATTTTACACATCTACCACAATGTCATTTTCAATAATTAATCCGAATATCCGTATGATCAGATGAATCTTTTTGACAAATTTGTTGAGACAAATTTCATAGGAAGTTACTATTATTATTGGTCGTGGAGCAATTATATACGAGTTTATAATGATGAATAATCATGTCGAATAAATTCCCATTAAATGATATTTTTTGAATGTTGGAGTAAAGAATATATATATTAAAATATTAAATTTAAAATAAAAGAAATATTTTCATGAACTTTGTGAACGTATGTTAAATTATAAGTTTCAAAAACACAAAATTATATTGTTATTTATAAAAAATAATATTATGATTTTAATATAATTTCAAAGTTGTGTAGTTTATATTAATATTGTTTTTATGATAGTAGTTACCTAATGAAAACTGACTTATAATATTTTAGTAAATCACTTTTTGTGATTATTGTGTATTTTTAATAGTATCACTCAACTATCTATTTTCTATGGTATCACTATTTTTCTTGTTGTATATATATATATATATATATATATATATATTATTTTATTCTATACATTTTTAAAAAATATAAAGTTTACATTTAAATGTTTGAAGTTTGAAATAAGTAATTGATCGCCAAATAGTAGATACTTTTATTTCATTAATATAATAATTAATAAATAATTAGGTATATAATTAAGATAAAATTTTATCACCATGACTTTCATTTTGAATACGAGTACAAATAACTTGTTGTTCGAGATTCACATATTTAATTTCAACTTCTGAGACAGAAATTAAAAAAAAAAAATCCATGCAATAGTACATATAAGCTTTGTGTGTTATTAGGTAAAATAACTTTACAGGCATTAACTATAAATTATTAAAACTAATGTACATTAGTAACATTAAAATGTTACTAATGTACATTAGTAACATTAAAATGTATTAAGTATACCATTTAATTTTTTGTATAACCAGCATGTAGATCAGTGATGCCCAACCTTTTTCCCTTGGCGGGCCATTTTGGTAAACAACTATCTTCAAGCGGGCCACAAAGTATATAAGTACAAAAATAATCTTATATATTAGACTTGATTTCTTATCTTTTATTGTCTATTGAAAAGATTATGATAGATAATTTAAAAGTTTTTTCAAAAAAAAAATTTTCATTATTAGTAAAAGAAGTACAAACTCAAATTTCTCATTAATAATAAAAGTCAAACATTTTTGTATAGTTTTTAGTTTTATTATTATCATTATAGTTGTTTTTTTTTGGAATAATTATTTAAACGAATTCATAAAATTAAATAAAAATAATATATAAAAAAAAAATAATTTAAACATTTTTCATACATTTTTTAAATTGTATTTATTTTAGAAAATTCGTAACGGGCCACATAGAATACCTTCGCGGGTTGGGCACCACTGATGTAGATCGTTGAATTACCATTAGAGTGGAAACGTTTTTTTATTTATAATAAATATATTTATATATAACAGGACCGTTGTGTCATCTTAAACATTTTATTATTGATATTAGAAATAAAACATTAACCCGATTATACCGGATTGGTATCATTATTTGTATATAAAAATACCGTAAACTTTTTGCCCTTGTGAACTACTTTCATAGTTGACTTTCTAAATGCCGAAAGTATGTACGTTTTCTTAATAAATTAATAGACGTTAAGTAAAATAGAAATATATCAAACAATTACTTATAAACGGTTAACACCGCATAGGGTGCGCATTAAAATGGTTTTTTTTTTTTACCATCAGTTGTTCACTCATAATTTAGAAAAGTATCTTAACCATATATCATACAAACTATTAAGTAAATGAACAATATCAGTTGTAAATTGTAAAAGTTATATACCTAAATCATTAATGATGAAAAAACAAAATTTGCATTTTGAATACGATGTTTTGGCGCGGTTGTTTCCGCATTCAAGCTACTCCTTATCATTTTACGAATAACCATTTCACACCCTTCTGCTATTTCGTGACCATCTTGTATGGACGTTCCATGGTATCTGAACATCTACACGGGTACAGCATTAAATAGGTCCACGCATAGAAAATAGATAACGGGTCCACAGCACCGCAAGCCCTATTATCAATACGGGGCGCTTATCATCGGTAGGCCAAACGATTTGTTATTTTTTATCAATCAATTATCGCTGTTGTATGATGTATTACTATTAATTGTTGTTCATAATTGGTCTATCAATAACGATTTTATAGTGTTGGCCAAGCACATTTAATTTCTAGTGTAGATGTCAATCATTCGCTCAATAATTACTCTGAATAATAGGTTTGGTATTTTTAATATTGACCCGGCGAGGACTATGTTCACAAGGTTCAACAATAATCGTTGTCGTTCGTCGTGCTACCGGCACAAATTGTTTCCGATGAGTACATACTCGTTTTGAAATCTATAGAAATACAGGTCGCAGACGAGAAAACGTGGCGATCGCATTGTTCGTACGTTACGTCGTATACTTTTCTAATAATCCCGTATTAAGCGTTTGTATATAATTGATATGCAGTTACATTCATATATCTAGTAACTAATGGATTTCGTTAAATGGACGTCATTGTTATTCGTAATATGGTTCATATTCATCAAGCAATCGACGCAAACTAGTAAGTATCCCATTTAAACGATACTGCTGTTTGATAATATCATATAATTAGTAAAAATCATTAATACTAAGGTTTGGTTAGACAATTGTTTGAAATACAGTACTTAGCGTATTATCATTCTAATAGCTAAATTAAGTCATAGTAAGTGTAAAAATGTGTATGATTATAAGTTTTGAATCATACTTATAATTATTTTTCTATACTTTAATAGACAAAACCTATCAGGATAGATAGGTAGTTGGATAGACTATACTGCTTAGTGCTCAAAAATAATTAGTAAAACTATTATTGCAATAAATCAAATAAATATTTTATTACTATGCATAAAATGATTTAGTAGCATATATAAATCATTTAAAAAAAATATTTAAATAATTATATGCACTTCAATACTTAAATAGTTAGCTAAATACACTATTGTTTTTTAATGTACTTATTAAATAAGTATAAGTATAAATTTTATTAATATTGATTTAAAGCTATGTGTCTATTGTTATGCAAATTTAATTAAGAGTTTAAATTACAAAATTGTGGTTGATAGAAATATATAAATGTTAAAATTGTTTAGTTTTTATCTGTAACTATTTATTAATACTTATTTTAAATGTATTTATAACTTTTATGATATTTTGTCAAGAAATATTTTTAGGTAAAAAACTTGTAAATTATTTAGAATTTAATTTTAGATAATTCCAAAGGATATTGTGCTCAATATACTGGGAAAGTATGTAGAAAATATTTGAATGCTTCAATTCTCATATGGTTTAATAATACTTTGGAAAATGAAGGAAGTGAACAAAATGAAATTATTACTACTGGTTTATGGGATGAAATGTTACCAACTTTTTCAAAAACTTGTAAGCCAGCAGCTGAGGTACTTATTCAATTTTAACTATAATAATGAGTTTCACTTAATGTGATCACATTGGTGCAGGTATTTTAATTTTAATAACGGGTTAATTTAATTAAAGACATTTTTTTATATTTTATTTACATTCAATCGTTGGACTAAAAGTTGTCTTCACCTAATTTCAAAGCTAAATTAAAATTTGTCTCTTCTTAATTAAAAATGTTGATTAATTCATTTTAAATTCAAACTTCTTTAAATTATTGAAATAACATTCTTCTACATTGACATTTTATCCATTCCGTAATCATTTTTGGAAAAAATAAATTTTATTCAATAATTCAACAACCGTATTCAATAATTTCCTTACATTTTTTTAAAATTTTGTTTAATATAGGCTTAGGATTTTTTTGTAATTGCTGCAGCTATTCTTTGCAAAAATTTTTTTTACTTACTTTTTTTTAACATTTTTTTTACTTATCAAAAGTAATTAGTACTTTTTTTCTATTATTGATAAATCCTGTTAGCCAAATGGCGCGATGAAATGTACAAAGAATTAATGAAGCTGAAAGATGCTACATACAAAGATACACCAAAATTTCTAAAATATAATTGGTTTTATAATTTTGTCAGTTATAAGGTCTTAAAATTAATAATAATGTTCATAAAAGTGATTTAATTGTTCTTTACGTAATGATACTAATAAAAAGTAAATTTAACATTAGTAACATATGTTTTGGTTTGAGTTTTTATTTTTGATTACTATAAATGGTTGATTCTGTAAAATAGTGATTACATTAAGCAAAATTCACTAATTAAATCATAATCATATTTCGTATTGATATTTTTTTTTTAATTTTTCAGAAATTACTATGTTTGTATGCATTTCCCCATTGTAATCAAGATACTTACTTTCCACTTTGTTATGAAGATTGTATTGCAGTACGAGAATTATTTTGCTATAAAGAATGGGCTTTAATTGAAGCTAATAAACAAAGAGGAATTTTTTATAAATCTAAAGGACATTTTTCTTTACCACATTGTGAGAGTCTACCACATTATTCACAAAATGGTAAATCAGTATGTTCTCATGCTATGCTCACAGAGTTAAAACAAGATGAAATAACTTGTAAGTATTAGTCCATCTATTTTATAATCTATTCATAGCAGAGTTTATATTTTAGTTTTTTTACCACTTTGTTACAAAGTAATATTTTTTATTATTTTATTAACTCATTGAAGTTGTTCATTTGAAGTTCAGACTATAAATCTTTTGATTATGTTAAAAATTTGCTTAATATATAAATATTGAATTTATGTATTTAATGTATCAATGTCGGATTATTGATTCTAGATGTATTACATTATTATTTATTGTATTAAATCAATAAAAAATTATTTTTACACAGTTATTTTCAATTCTCAACACGTTTTGAATTTGAGTTATAATGTATTAATAATATAATCATTCATTTTAAAATAAGTTAAATAAATTACTTAATCTCTCTTTTATCTTAACTTAGTAAAACTACTAAGGAAAACTAAGTATTAGTATTTTGTTAGGTTTTTTTAATTTATCCCCAGAATTTCAGTATGAATTTTAAAAATAGTAACTTAAATTATTTAATTTATATAGTTGATTGTATTCGTGGAAATGGACGTTTTTATCAAGGGTATGTTAATATTACAAAGTCGGGTTTGCCATGTCAAAGATGGGATTCGAAAGTACCCCATGATTTTGTGAGGCCACCAATTGTGTTTCCAGAAGTACAGAATTCTGAAAATTATTGTCGAAATGCTGGAGGTGAAGAATCTTCTCCTTGGTGTTATACTATGGATCCTGATGTAAGATGGCAGAAATGTGATATACCGCCTTGTGGTAAGAATGAATTTATTATAAAACCTTAAATGTTAATATAATAGATGGAACTTGAATACCATATCGTTTTTTCTTTTATAATTTTAGATAAAAATGTGACTGAACTAGAAGATACAAAAATTAATGTTATTAATAATGTCACAACTGTTAATAATCTTTCAATGATTATGAACTATATTGAAACATTTATTGATCAAACATCAACAACACATTTACATATATTTCTTGTAATTGTTGGAGTTCTGATACTTTTAGTATCGGTCTTAATATTAGTGTTATGTAATAAGTTATTATCAAATAAAACTTTTTACAGATCAGCTCAAACTCAGGTATATATTTAAATAATTATTTTATTAAAAAACAATTTAATATTTATCATGATAATTAGATAATTCATTTAATTACTCAATATTTATTTTTAATTACAGGAAGTTGATATTGATCTTGACAAATTGCCAAGTAATTCTGCATATCACCAGTATGGAATGTGTTCCAATCCAAAATTAGAAAAACTTGAATTTCCCAGAAATAATATCATATATGTTAAAGACTTAGGACAAGGAGCATTTGGGCGTGTATTCCAGGTTAGATAGTTATAAAAAAGGAAGCAATTTAAAAACCATTTATTTATTTTTCATTACTTTTAGGCCAAAGCACCCGGTTTGCTGAAAGATGAAGAATTTACATTAGTTGCAGTGAAAATGTTGAAGGATGAAGCATCAAATGATCTCCAAGTTGATTTTGAACGAGAGGCTTGTTTATTATCAGAGTTTGATCATCCGAATATTGTTAAACTATTAGGAGTTTGTGCTTTAGGTAAACCAATGTGTTTACTATTTGAATATATGGGTCGTGGTGACTTAAATGAATTTCTTCGTTCATGTGCGCCTAGTAATTACATTGTACATTCGACTGAAGCAAGAGGCGAAGTGTTTCGAGATTTAAACTTAACAAACTTGGACATGTTAAAAATAGCTCAACAAATAGCTTCGGGAATGGTTTACTTATCCGACAGAAAGTTTGTACATAGAGATTTAGCTACTAGAAATTGTTTAATTGATGATACTATGACTGTAAAAATCGCTGATTTTGGTCTTTCTCAAAAAATGTATTTACAAGACTATTATAAAGGAGATGAACATGATGCCATACCAGTTCGATGGATGCCTTTAGAAAGTATTCTTTATAATAAATATACAGTTGAATCAGATGTTTGGGCATTTGGTGTATGTCTTTGGGAAATATTTTCTTTTGCTCTTCAACCGTATTATGGTATGACACATGAAGAAGTTGTTAAATTTATTAAAGATGGAAATGTTATGAACTGTCCTGAAAATACACCGAAATTGGCATATGACTTAATGAAACAATGTTGGAGTCGAAAGCCTGATTCACGTCCAACTTTTCGTTTAATATATCAGACTTTAGAAAATGTTCGACAAGAAGTTGTATGCCGTATCAATGGCTTACCTTCATATGCCCATTTGTAAATGTAGTAAAATGTAAAAGAAACAATTTAATTGTGACAAAATAAATCTTTTAGTATAAGTACTTAAATATGTTCATACATATCTTTAAGCAATGAATACTCAGCTTCTTCAATGACAATAATTTTGTTTCATTGATTTAACTACTTTGTTTAAAGACTGTTTAACAAAGTGCAGTAATTATTTTTAACTCAAAAATTCTAAGTGATCTCTTTTTTGACTGCACTAATAATTTTATTTTATCGTTAGAATGCATTTGCGTAAATTATGTATATTCTAAGTTAATTTTTTAATTTATTGATTTGATATTACTCAATTTTTTCAAAATATTTTAGAATTGATAATTTATATCTTCTTATATTCCATTTTATAGGAAATGGAAAATATTAATTAAGTAATATATTGACTATGCTAGTCATTTTATTATTATTTATATATACCGGTTTTAATGATTTATTTGTTATAATTTTAGTTGAAAATCTGAAGAATTATGATCAAGTTCTAAAATAATATTTGACTTTTTTTTTTAGTTTTAAAATGTATGGTTGTTTTTTAAATTAATCATTGTTTTTGCATGAAAATAAAAATAAGCGATATTATCAACAATAAACTCAAATAATAAAATGTTTATGTAACTATTATTTATATGAACTTATAAATAAACAATACTTTCTATTTAATTATTTTATTAATAAAAATAAATATATTTTGTGTAATTTGTATTTATAACTTAGTCGTATACATATAGATAAATTCTATATATATATATATATACACCTTGTTGGTTTTATTGATGAATACTGTTTTGTTTCAATCTGATTGATTCTATACCAGTCAACAACTCAGTTGTAGTTACCAGTTAATTTTTTTAAATGTATACTTGTGAATCGTTTGGTATACATCTTGACTCATTAAGTATGTATTAAACTCATCACTTAATTAACATAATCAAATTCAGATAAACTGAAATATCTATGAATAAAATGTAAAATTAATATACGTACAGTGTGGTACTTTCAGACAATAAAGTTTTACACACTTTGAATGTAACTGATTGAGAGATGAAATATTATTAAGATTTTCAGTTTTAGTAATATTAAAATATTGTAAACAATTTTTCACTATACAATGATCTAATTCTGATTTTATTTAGTTGGTTTGAAATTTTTTTTTACACAGATGTTGTTCTATCTAGACCAAAATGAGATTATAAATACATCTGCTTACATATAAATATTTTTTTCTATCATATTAGTAAATAATGGTTTCTTGGGCTTATTTAATATTGTTGTTAATTTTATATACATTTAAATTCACAATAGTATAATTTAAAATTAAATTTTACAACTATTTTTATCATAATACATACATTTGTATAATAATGAGTAATACTAATATTGTTATACTAATTACAAATTATAATTTTCATTCTTTTTGAATATGAACCTACATTATAAACCAATATTTATAACAAAATTAAAAAAAAAGTGTTAATAATTGATTAAGTTAACAAACTAATGAATAACATACAAAGTAATTTTATTAATTAAATATATACATACATTTTCCGGTTAACTTTTGAAAATTATAAGACTATGTATAGTACTGCAGTACTGCTAAAAGCCTGTGACTTAAGAATAACAAGAATTCATGCTGAAAACTTAATATTGTATAGTACATCAACAGAAATATCCATGAATACAATTATGATAATATTGTACCCAATAGTATAGTCCTTCATAAAAAATGATATAATAGTAACATAGTAAAAACAAAAAATTCTGGTAGCCGTACTGTAATACTTGTATTATATATATAAAAAAAAAATGAAAAATCTTAACCTGTATATTACATATTGAAAATTATTTATTAATTTTTACTTAATTATTAGACTTCTTTTGCTTGATTTTTTTGGGTTTTTTTTTTTTCTGGTTTATGAGTAGACAAATTATTAGTAGTTTCATCATGTCTGAAATAAAAATTAAATTTATTGAATAGGTTAAATAATAAATGTGTTTGTTAGTTAAATTTATTCAAACAAAAATCAATGAGTGGGTTCGATTGAAAAATATTCAAATTTATTATTGGATAGAAAAATTGTACAATATTTTAATTTAAACGTGTGAGATTAAATTCATAGACTTATTTTGTAGAATTTAATTGAATAAATTCATACTACATAAACTAAACAAAATACAATTTTCTTAGTAATTAAATGTATATGTTATCTAAACCATTAGTAAAATTCAGTTAGTTTAAATATTTAAGATAGGAAAATAAAAATTCTTACATTATCATTGATGTAGACTGTAGAGACTTATCTAACAATAACTGTTGGGATCGTGTCATACGTCTTTCAGACAGTGGATCATTTGATGGGTCAATAGGTGCTTGAATCTTCTCCTAAAAATAATATCAATATTAGAAAAAAGTTATGATATTCATTTTTTTGTTTATAAGTAATAATTATTTTGATAAAATTTGTAATCAAGAATAGATAAATAATTATTATATACCAACCTTGATATTCCTTCTTCTCCGTTTTGGCAACTCATCTATATCAGTCTTTCTTGTGTCACTCTTAACTGTTTTCTTTGCAGAATTTTGAATTTCAGATATGCTACTGATAGATGTTTTACATTGTTTATTGATATCAGCTTTTGGTTTCTTTTTTTCTTTAACAGCTGTTGTAGAGATAATATCAGTTTCAACAGATGATTTATGTTCATTTTTTCTATTTACGTAGTCGATTGGCACTAGTTCTACAGAACTAGAAGGTTGAAGAATCTTTGATGTCATAATTCGTTTAGAAACTACAGAATCATCATCAGAAGTATCATCATTTTCAGAATTTAAAACACCCATAGGTATTTTAGTATTTTTTTTTGCAGGAGTGAATAGCTCATTTACATTTTGATAAGATTCATTAGATTCAATTTCGGATTCAGAAATATTAAGTATAGACTTATTTTGACAAGAAATTTTTGGTTTTTTCCTACTTTTAATAAACTCGGAAGTTGAACGTTTTTGTTTTATTTGAATTGCTTTTTTGTAAGTTTCCATGCGATCATTTTCTTCATTTTCTTCATCTGATAATAATAAATTGACACTTGCACTCCGTTTTGGTCTTTTTGGTTTAATAGTAGATAAAGTTCTCGCTGGACCTGATTCCATTGATTTAGCTCTTCTATTTGGAGTTTTAGCTTTTGTTTTAAGTTGAACATTTGTATCATTGGATTCAGTTTGATTTGATTTATTTGCTAAGAAATTGAATTTTGATTTCCTAGTTGGTACATTTTCACTTTCTACATTTTTACTATTATTTGAAGTGTCTTCTTCAGGAATTAGTTCTAAAGCAAATGCAGGTTTAACAGGAATTGAAGATTTTGAGCATCCACTTTCTTGTTTTGTTGAAACAATGTTACCTTGACTTTTAGATTTTTTCCTAGATAATGAAACTCTCACTTGTCTAGTATTATCTTTTAACATTTCAGAAGGGCGAAAAAGATTTAACGAACCAGCTAGGTTAGTTTCACTTTTAGCTCTAGTTCTTCTTTTTATTATTTCAGTTTCTGGTAATTGACTAGATTTAGCAGGGTGCCTTCTCTTTTTAGAATTATTAGTTTCACTATTTATTTTTTCATTGATATTTGATATTGATACGCTAAGTTGATTTTTTTCAATTTCAAAAGATTGTGTTTGTTTGGTTTTAGACTCGGAATCATCACAACAAACTGCACTACATTTTCTTGTTCTATTGACACTACTTCTTCTTAAAGATGTACGTCGACTCGAATTTAGATCATCAATATCTTCCATTATATCAGTTTTATCTGACAAAGGTTGTTCTATTTCTTTATGCTCAACTATTTTCTTAGTGGTAATAATTGTATCTGATAATGGAACCAAAGCAACATATGGATTAATTGATTCAATGGGGATTTTTTCAAAAGATTGCTCACTTTTTGCTCTGATGCTTCGCCGAGGTGTTATTTTTGATAACGAGGGTTGTTTTAGAGAAATAAATGATTTTTTTGTTAGATCATTTTCTGACAAAGATTTCTTTGGCATAACATTTTCATTTGGTTTGATTTCTGATAGTGATTCATTCGATTCAGTATTGATTAAATTATTGGTTTCAGAAATATTAATTTGTTGCATTAAATTTATAGGTTCAGTAGTTTTTATTCTTTTTCCATCAGAGTCTAAGATTTCTTTTGAATATTTAGTTGGAGTTATGATTGATTGCTCTTGTGAAGAACTATTAAAAGTGTTATTTAATTCTGATAAATGATTATTAGAATTACAAATTTGTAGATTTTCAGTAGTTGATTGATGGATAAGAGATTTTGCACGTTTAGATCTGGTCATAATAGTCATGTTTAATTCTTTTTGTTCACTGGTCGCTCTAATGCTTCTTTGAGGCTTTGAAGTACTTTTTATATCATTTGTATTATGAGACACTATTAAGGATTGTTCAGTAGATTTTTCGTCTTTTTTATTATTTTCCTCATAATTTATAGCTGTATGGTCTGTTTCGCATACTTTTTCTTCAGGCAACATTGGAAGGATCTGATCTTCAAGATTAATTGTCAATTCTAACTGATCAGATTTCATAAGTAGATTAGTATTTGTTAATAGTGTTTGTTTATCTGTTTTAGAATCTTGAATGATATAATTTTGTAGTAAAGGTTTGTTATCAGAAGGAGCAGAATATTGATCATTAGGATTAATTGTTTCATTATTTTCATTGGAGTTTGGTTGTAAACTATTTAATGTTGAACATTCATGTACATCCAAATTTTCTTCCAATTCATTGGGAAGCATATCCATTATACGATCATCAAAACTTTCCAGATGATGTTCTGAATTGGTACAATCATTTTCTTTGTTATTTTGTAATCTAGGTTGATCTACATTATATTCTTGATCGAGGGGTTCCTCATCAATATCTATATTAATAGGTTCATGGCGCGATTGTTGATAATTATAATTTACACGTGTTGAAGATATGACATCATATTGCTCCGAATTAATTTCTTCTTTTTGGTCATTTTCTTCTCCTGAATATGAGATATCACATGAATCCTCGTCGTTTTCTATGTCTTCACCTTCTTCAAATTCTTCTTCATAGCCTTCTTCTTCTTCGCCTTCAGTAGGAGTTTTTATTCTTTTTCTATCAGAGTCTAAGTTTTCGTTTGATTTTGAATATTTAGTTGGAGTTATGATTGATTGCTCTTGTGAAGAATTATTAAAAGTGTTATTTAATTCTAATAACTGATTATTAGAATTACAAATTAGTAGATTTTCAGTAGTTGATTGATGGATAAGAGATTTTGCACGTTTAGATCTGGTCATAATAGTCATGTTTAATTCTTTTTGTTCACTGGTCGCTCTAATGCTTCTTTGAGGCTTTGAAGTACTTTTTATATCATTTGTATTATGAGACACTATTAAGGATTGTTCAGTAGATTTTTCGTCTTTTTTATTATTTTCCTCATAATTTATAGCTGTATGGTCTGTTTCGCATACTTTTTCTTCAGGCAACATTGGAAGGATCTGATCTTCAAGATTAATTGTCAATTCTAACTGATCAGATTTCAGAAGTAGATTAGTATTTGTTAATAGTGTTTGTTTATCTGTTTTAGAATCTTGAATGATATAATTTTGTAGTAAAGGTTTGTTATCAGAAGGAGCAGAATATTGATCATTAGGATTAATTGTTTCATTATTTTCATTGGAGTTTGGTTGTAAACTATTTAATGTTAAACATTCATGTACATCCAAATTTTCTTCCAATTCATTGGGAAGTATATCCATTATACGATCATCAAAACTTTCCAGATGATATTCTGAATTGGTACCATCATTTTCTTTGTTATTTCGTAATCTAGGTTGATCTACATTATATTCATGATCGAGGGGTTCCTCATCAATATCTATATTAATAAGTTCATGGCCCGATTGATGATAATTATAATTTACACGGGTTGAAGATATGGCATCATCTTTCTCTGAATTAATTTCTTCTTTATGGTTATTTTCTTCTCCCGAATATGAGATACCACACAAATACTCGTCGTTTTCTATTTTTTTACCTTCTTTAAATTCTTCTTCATAGCCTTCCTCTTCTTCGTCTTCAGTGGGAGTTTTTATTCTTTTTCCATCAGAGTCTAAGTTTTCGTTTGATTTTGAATATTTAGTTGGAGTTATGATTGATTGCTCTTGTGAAGAACTATTAAAAGTGTTATTTAATTCTGATAACTGATTATTAGAATTACAAATTAGTAGATTTTCAGTAGTTGATTGATGGATAAGAGATTTTGCACGTTTAGATCTGTTCATAATAGTCATGTTTAATTCTTTTTGTTCACTGGTCGCTCTAATGCTTCTTTGAGGATTTGAAGTAGTTTTTATATCCTTTGTATTATGAGACACTATTAAGGACTGTTCAGTAGATTTTTCGTCTTTTTTATTATTTTCCTCATAATTTATAGCTATATGATCTGTTTCGCATACTTTTTCTTCAGGCAACATTGGAAGGATCTGACCTTCACGATCCATTGTCAATTCTAACTGATCAGATTTCATAAGTAGATTAGTATTTGTTAATAGTGTTTGTTTATTTGTTTTAGAATCTTGAATGATATAATTTTGTAGTAAAGGTTTGTTATCAGAAGGAGCAGAATATTGATCATTAGGATTAATTGTTTCATTATTTTCATTGGAGTTTGGTTGTAAATTATTTAATGTTGAACATTCATGTACATCCAAATTTTCTTCCAATTCATTGGGAAGCATATACATTATACGATCATCAAAACTTTCCAGATGATGTTCTGAATTGGTACCATCACTTTCTTTGTTATTTTGTAATCTAGGTTGATCTACATTATATTCTTGATCGAGGGGTCTCTCATCAATATCTATATTAATAAGTTCATGACGCGATTGTTGATAATTATAATTTACACGCGTTGAAGATATGACATCATATTGCTCCGAATTAATTTCTTCTGTTTGGTCATTTTCTTCTCCTGAATATGAGATATCACATGAATCCTCGTCGTTTTCTATGTCTTCACCTTCTTCAAATTCTTCTTCATAGCCTTCTTCTTCTTCGTCTTCTTCTTCTTCACTTTCTTCTTCTTCTTCACCTTCTTCTTCACCTTCATCTTCTAGTTGATCATTTGTGTCTTGGATTTTTTCCTCTTTATGTGATTTAAATCTACCATACCTAGTATTTTCTAAATCACTATCACATGATGAATTAGCTACAGAAGAACTATCTAATGTTTTTACTGTTTCAGTAGAATCAGACGAACATGCTGAAGAAAATTCTTTTTCAATTTCATCTTCATTTTCTGAATCCGAAATGACAACATCATCATCCTCTTCAATATCTTGTTGATTTTTTACTGGATATGAACATTTTAAATTTGATGAATTGGAATTTGTATTTACAGCCATTGATTGATAAACTGATGTTTCTTTGTCCTCTTCTTCATCAGATGATATTAGCAAATATACTTCATTTTCTTTATTATCTAAGCATACACTCATAGCACTACTTTCTTTCGTGGAAATGCTCTCTATTTTGGAATCAGAGGATGAATAGACTTCAGAAATATCCATTTGTTCACATTCATCATCTACAGGTGCAGAATTTAATAATTCCTTTTTAGAATTATCACAGGGTAAGTCTTTCAAAGAAACTGATATTGATTTTTTAATCATTTGATTTGAAAAATCATCGGAATCACTACTTTCAATGTTGATAGTATCATCATTTTTCATATCATCATTTGTATCATCAACATCAGGCTTCGAAATATCCATATTTTTTTCAGGGTCAACCCTAAAAAAATTTAAAGGTATATAATGATGAATTTCAAACCTATATTTTAATTTGGCTCAAGATTGATAATATGGGCTTAATTTATTACAATTCAAAAGAAATTTTATCTTCTTAAAATTTTCTTCAATCTTGTAATATATTCAAAGTATACTACTAATTATTACACAAAGTAAAAATAAAAATGAAGATTTTTAAAACGTTTTTAATATTCATTTACTTATACCATATTATAAGTATATTTTCAGTCAAATTTTTAAATTTAAATGTTCAACCCAAATTTTCATAAAAAAGAACTAAATCCTTGGTTGAGTAAAATACAGAAATAAGGTATTGTCTAGTGATGGGCAGGAATGACTACTTGATACTACCGACTATTAGTCGGTTTCCATCACGTACTACCTACTAATTATTCGACTAAAAAATTTACCACCAACTAATATCAATAAATGAAATTAGTCGACTAAAATTAGGTACTGATAATTCGGTAATTCAGAGAAATTGTAGTCGTATTTCTATTTTAAATTAGTTAAAATAAAAATACCGATAATGACACATACACTACAAAAATTTACATAAAAGTTAATTGTAAGACTTTGTAAGGTCTAGTATTCTAGCGTTCCACAATCCACATTAAATTTATTTAGATAAAATATATTTGGTACCCAAAATTTATTAATAGTTACTAGTTAGTCTTAGTTATCATTCTAGTATTCGACAGTCATAGGCGGTAAGCTATTGATCTTAAACTATTGATAAAATATGATTGTATAAAATGTTGTCTACCACACTCTAATAAAAAATCAAAGCCAATTGATTTTTGGATCTAACATAAAATACTGTTGGGCAAATTATTCAACTTAGCATTGAAGTATTTAATGATCCCTGCTACCTTCTGAGAGAATTTTTCAAAAGCAGATGATATCATGTCAGCAAAAAGAAATAGAACACAATCAAAAAATTTAGATATGTTAATATTTTAAAACAAAAATTTAAAACAGTTGTAAATTTTAATTAATGTTAATTTATATTTGCTCTGAAGTAATTTTTAAGTTTTTTGTTATATTATTATGTTGAATAAAATAATTCATGCTAAAGCTTTCAATCAGTCCAATAAAAACGAGTTGAATAAAAATTATAAGTTAAATTATAAAAATAAGTCGAATATAATAATAATTAGTTGAATAGGTAATGATAATATAAGTTAAATATAATAATTATTCAAATAATAAAAATAAGTTGAATAATAATAATTAGTCAATTAATAAAAAATAAGTCTAATTAAAAATAGTCGAATAATAATAACTAGTTGAATAATAAAAATAAGTCGAATAATACAAATGTTCGAGTAACTAAATTAGTCATATAATACTACCGACTTAGTCGGTAGTTATTAGTCACTTTTGCCCATCACTAGTATTGTCATGGAATGAATAATCAGAATAGACTTTTTTTTTTATTATTAGACACAAATTACACGGTAAGATAGAGCAAAAAATTCAGTCACTGTTTTATTTAGTGAGATGGGTGGTTTTTATTAATTTTAGCTAGTGATTGGAATATTCTATTTTGTGATTTTGACTTAGCATTTAATTTTTATGTTTCGTGTTAAATAACTGCCTCAAATAAAATGACGACTGATATTTTGTTACTGACCTAACACCTAAAAGTGTCTCATAGAGTAATATAGGGAAGCTGTTAAATTATATCATATAGTGCAAATGGATTCTGGATAAACTAGCCACATTTAGAAAAAAAAAAATAAATTTTTGTAGCCACTTATATTAGGTACAGTGTGTGAACACTGTGTACCAAGTAAACTACTATATCATACTAAAATGAAAAATAAATAAAAACTAACAATTTCTATTATAATATCAATAATGGAAGCTGTAATTTTTTTAGCTATGACTGTAAATTTAGAATAAAATTGTAATGGTCTATAAATTATGATTCATAAACTATAGTGATGTTAACACAAACGTAAGTGGATTCTTGATATGGGTTAATTATCGAACTTTTTACTTCACTATAACAACACAGGCGATATATGTAACAGCCTCTTTATATGTTAACTATATGGTTCACCTCTTGTATAGTTGTATTGATCTATTAAGCTTTAAATAAAAGTACCATTCATCATTCTAGAAAAAACGATTGAGTGAATATAAAAATGAACACAGTACTAACCAAAATACATTTGACCTCTTATACTTTCTATTTAGTGATGATTAACAAATTTTTCTGGTCAAAAATCATGCAAACAGAAATAAGAGCCCTATCATTTAAAAATAAAACTAATACATTTCTAACTTCAATTAGAATAAAATTTGAAATAATAATTGTTCTAACTTACTGTTGAATTGAAGAAGTATTATCATCATTGGGTAAACTAAATCTTAATATAGTTTTGGATGCTGGTATCTCATCACCTCTTATGGATAATATTCGCTTATGATTTTTTTGAGATCCAGTCTAAAAATAATGCAAGAAAAATTAAAAAAATAAAAAAAAATAAAAAAAAATTATTTTAATAAATAATATTCATAACTACTTTATGTACACTATTATAATAAAGAATATCAATCAAAATAAATTTCATAAGTTTTCTTTACTAATAAATACACATATATATTATAAATCTGTACTTGAACTCACCAAGCATAAATTTTATAAAATATATTTATATATATGTAGAAAATTATCTTATTTTTTTAATTGAAATTTTGTAGTTATATAACACGTACCTTTAGGATTGATGAATAATTCATTACAGAAGGTGATGTAAATGTTTTTTCTACTAGTGGAGTTTTTAGAATTTCCAGCAAATGTTTTTCAACTGGCCTTTCAATAAAATCATTAACAACTTTTGGAGGGCTTAATAAATAGTCATCAGTTATTTTCCTTCGTTTTTCATTGGAAAGTATATCATATGAAGGAGAACGTTTTCGTGTAGTACTGTTCGGTGGTATAATCAGATTTCTACAAAAAACAATAAAATATAATTTTAATATAATAATATAATAAATAATTATATGAATTATAAAATAATTCAGTTAACGACTCACATTGAATTAGATGACGATTTTGGGGAATTCATTAATTTAACAACATTTTCTGTTTTTTCATCCGTTACATTAAACAATTTAATGTCACTATTCATACATTTTGTTACAATACCTAATATATTTTAATAAATACTTAACATTAAAACTATATTTTTTGAATAAACATCAACATACTTAGTATCCAACAACTAACCTGTTTTTTTGTATAAACTTTTAACAGGAGGATGATTATAACTTTGTTTCATGGTAATAGGTATGCTTTTATCAAATCCACTAACTAAAAGCCTAGTTATTGCCAGGCCATCATTACATTTTGATTTGTTTATGCATTCTAATGATTTATTCAGTTCTATAGCTTCTATATACCTAATAAATAAAGTAAATATTATGCTAATGGAAGTTTACTGATTTAAGTGTTAAAAATGTTTATACTATAATACATTATTAATAATAGAATTAACAGATATTATGCATGTACAGGTACATTTTTTTTACAATTATAAAAAAAAACATGAATTTTTACAATTTGGTAAAGTGGGTAAATAAGAGTAATATAAAAACTACTAATCAATTACAAAACAATGTAAAATAAGGACTAAATGTACTCATAAATTATAATAAAGATTTTTATAATAGTTGATAAAACAAGCACAATAAACATTTTTGAGTATAAAATTATTTTAATCATATGGACATATATTACCTTCCTCGTTGTAGTAAAAATAATAATTGAATAGTTAAAGAGTCTGGGTCACTAAATTTTTTTAAGTATGAATAAAACAATTCTTCTTCTTCCAACTCCCAAAGATATTCTATTAAACATTTTAATTTATTTGTTTCTTTGCATCCTAAGAATAAAAATAAAATTAATAGAAATACCAATTTATTACATGAATGTTTGATAAACTTACTATCAAAAAAATATTCAAATAAAATTTGTTTTTCCTTAATTGATTTAGAACGTATATAGTTTAATGCATCAAAATATTGATTATTTAAAACTTGTAAATTTATATAAAATCTGAAAATAAGTCGTAATTTAGTTAATAATTTAAAGCTATAATCAAAAATTAATAAATAATATTCAGTTGATTCTCCATAATTTGAAGTTAATAGGACTGTTGAAAAACTTTGAATTACCGATAGTTCGAATTGTCGAGTAGTTTGAAACGAGAGCAAAAAAAAAAAAAAAAATTAAATAGCAGAATTAAGAAAAAACTATTGTTTTTTATTATTGTACATATTAATAATTTCAGTAAATTAGGTGGTATATATTAGTTATTTATTGTTTTTAAATTTTATATAAAACTTTATATAATAATTATACAATATAATCAAATTATTATTTCTTATGACAATAATTCTGTAGTTATCGAAAATAATAAGCAAAATTTCTACACGATTGTATAGTAAATTATTAACAAAAATATTATAAGAATACAGGTAAAATACATTTGGTAAATATATTTTGAATTGCCGAGCATTAAACAAGTGACATTTCAAATTGTCACGTGTAAGTGGCCAGTTTTCCCAAAATTTAATTTTGAATTACCAGGTTTACTTATATGCATTGATTTTATTTGAATTACCACGTGATTTTTAAGAGACCAAGCATTTACTTTGAATTACCAAAGATTTGAATTATCAAGAGTCAACTGTATTATATTTTAAGTAAATTTATTTAATAATATTAAGTTATAAAAAAATAATTTAATTTACTTGTGATCGTCTATATTTTCAGGTTTAATGTTAACAAGTTTCATGTAAAATCTAGCCCAAAAATATTCAGTTTTAAATACAAGTAATTTTAAAACAGTCCAATGAAACCAATCCCATGACTTATCATTGTCTACCATCCATTCTTTATTACTTGACAATATTTCTATAGCTTCCTGAAAATATGAAATTCAAAAATAAAATAAAAATAAAATAAAAAATAAAAATAATATTTACTTCAAACATGTCATGATCAAATAACCAGCTAGCACGACATAGTGTATTCAATCCTTTATTTTCAACATCAAATTCTATAGCAAAATTACACATACGATTTGCAAGCATTACACTCAGCCTGAAACAAATATACTTGAGTAAATTATTTGAACAATAAAATTTATTTTAAAAGTCAAAACTTACTCTTGTGATGAGCAAATGTCAATCAAAAAGTAAATTGTAATGAAATCTTTCACTTGATCAGAAAGCGCTGAATTCAAATAAATTCTTAACAAGCATTGAACGGTAGAGGGTGGATACATGCCTTTAGTAGCTTCACCACCTTCATGTTGCCATTGCTCAATTAATTTATTTCCTTTTGGTTCATTATAAATAATAGCATCAATTAAATATAACTGCGAATCTCCCAATTCCATTCGCCTAAAAATTAATACTTAATATATTATACAAATGTTGTGTTAGTTTTATAATAAAATATTATAAAGTACATTTATTTAATTTTTTTAAGTTTTTTTATGTGAAATTGAATAAATAAATATGAGAAAATCTAGTGTGATAATTGAGATCAAAAACTTCCAAAAAACTGTTAAATCAATTACTAAAAATAAATTTAATATGTGTTTCTCTAATATTACGATACAATGAAATATCTTTTAAAATATTATAAAATACTTGTAACACAGTGTCAATATTTTTTTAGATTTTGAACAAATGTTAACCAAATTTTGAATTATATTATTATATTTACATTTAAATAACCTCAGTGATATTAGTCCTACTCATAAATAATACATTTTAGGGATACAATACTTAAAAACATAAAGTTTAAAGATGAAATTTTTTTTTTTTACTAAATGTAAATACATTAAACATATTTAAATTTCCCAAATCAAATTTTGTTTTGAGAAATTTAAGTATACATGGAAATATACTTTCACGTGTAAAAAATTTAAGATATTTGAAACTCTTAATAGAAAAAAAAAACTTATAAAAACTCAGAATTTAATGAGTAATATAAATTATAACTTAAACATAATTTAAGGATAAATTAATTCAAAAAAATAAAAATAAAAATACTCAAACAATAATTAAAAGGACAGATAATATCAAATATCTGGAATTCACAATTGATTAACATCATAAAAGATATCAATACACAACATTTAAAAATTTAAATTTAAAAACTTATATATTATTTATTTTTATGCAAATGCTAAAAAAATATTATACAAGAATTTCGAGTCACACAAGGTTTTTCCTATCATTTGTTTAAATAACTCTATTATTTACATATAATAGGTATAAGAATTTCTTCTTCTTCTACTTCGCCTTCCTCCCAACTATTTGGGGTCGGCCACCTTAGTCCTACACCTCCACTTTAATCGGTCAATCACATCTCCTCTGCACACACCGACAGCCCTCATGTCATTCTCCAAAGTCTCCAACCATCTCTTTTTTGGTCTTCCTCTTCCTCTTTTCCCTTCAACGTCCATCTTCATAACCACTCTTACTGCATTCGTTTCCTCTCGCCTCATAGGTATAAGAATTTAATTATTTAAAAAAATATTTATGTTAAATGATTACTTACCGTTTATTAGCATACTTAATTAAAGAAGTAAAGTCACAATGTAGAACACGTTGAGTAGGATCTTTTTCAATGGATTCTGGTAAAAGACCATAGTTGAGAAAGCATGTTACTGCTTTAAAATATTGAGTGACTAAGTTTAGCGTATAAACTCGAAAAGAATAATCAACTGAAATAAGAAAATATAAATGATATTTAATATATTTAAAAAAAAAATAGAAATTATAAAATAAAATTAGCAAATTAACAATTTTATTATGTTATTTAAGGGTAAGATTATACATTACCAGATTTTGGAGCAAATAGACCTAAACATGTTCCAGTATATTGAACAAGTTTTATTCAGATAACTATTTTGAAAATATAATTTAATTTATTATGAAAACTTTTTTTAATCCTTTGAGGCAGGATTATGAAAAATAGTTTTAAGCTGCAATATTTTATAAGGGAATTTCTGTAATACGAGATTTATTTTATGAATAATAAATTAAAAATGTAGCTCAAACGATTCAAAGTTGGCTTGTCAATAAAGTTAAATTAGTTATCAAAATTGTTATCAGAACTCACTTAGTCAGTATATTGAAATTTGTTATGATTAACATTTCACTGAGAAATAATTTCGATTTTAGGTGTTTTCTGACATGTACGTGCGAGTACATAACGCTCATCCTATTCGCTATTGGATAATCGCGTATCACGTCAATGAACGAATTATAGTAAATCTAAACATAATTTATTCTTGTAAAAATGAAATGCTAATTATCAAGGTATTAACGCTCAAATAAAATGTAAGGATAATAGTTCACAACAATGATTGACTACATGACATCTACAAATTGCAGTGGCGTCCACAGGTTTTCGCCAAACCAGTTCAATTATAATTATAGAGCCCTCAAATTTATTTTGGTTTATATTCATATTCACGTAATTTCCAAACGCTATAACTTACAAGTTGTAATTCACTAATTTGTAATGTGTATCAATTTCTCATGTTTTCTTTGAATAAATTTAAAACTATTGCAAATCCATTACTCCAGAGTGAGTTCCCCAAATGTACGAAAACCCGGACCATGTTTGAAACCAGTGCAATTGAATTACTTGATACCCAACGTGAGCGCCAATGACACATTGAGTACATTGCATATACAAAACAATAGTTATTTACAACATAGTTAAATATATTGAATTTGTATGAGTCAATCTAATTCAAAATTTTTAAAAAAATTAGATAAATTTAAGAAAAACGGTTTGTTAAAATGAAAAAGAATGAAAAGTTATGTGATTAATTTCAAAAAATAAAATAATTCAAATACCAAATCATGGTTTAGTTGATTCATAAGTAAATTTATTTAAAGTTCTGAACGAAACAAGTTCATTTCTTATAATATAATATTATTACTTCCTTTAATAAATGTAATGATTTTTATACTTTAGATAATTATTCATTCATAACTCAGATATTCTCTGATTAGGTATATTCAAACAATTCCATCAAAATATATGTGAAAAAATTTTCAATGGAAAATATTCACTTCAGACAATATAAAGTTGGCTATACCATTGAGTAATGACAACATACATGATATTTCAAATTTAACTACAAACAAAATTAATAAATTTGGTACTTCTTCACCTATAAAAAATGTACATATAAATTTTTAATTTTTTCTTAATTTAGTTATCTATTTATCACTAATTAATGAAAAGTAGTATAGCATCCATCCAAAATAATAGTATAAAAATTGAAACTCGTGGAAGGATAGTAGTACACATTTTAAATGTTTTAAATGTTGCACGTGTAATACAAAAAAAAGTTCACCTGAAAATAAGGATCTTATGGTTAAAAATACTTCAGAAATAATAGGCATATTAATTATCGGAAATGGTTTTAGTAAGTTACAAGAAATTATGTTTGCAATAGAAATAACGACTTTAATTAAAAAAATATACTAAAATGAGTATAATCACATTTGCTAGTTATGAAGAACCTGTGTTTAAATCAATAGATAACATAGCTATTTTATTTACGCAGTTTACTTTTAGTTATTATTATTATTATTATTATTACCATCAATATTTACTATTAATATTACTAATAACAGATGTACATTGTACATTTTTAATCATAATACAAATTCTAAAACCTGCAATTCACACATACCATGACAAATTATACTACGTAAAAATAGTTAAGTATTTAATACTCGAAAAAGTATATAATTAGTTTTTGACAAGTATATCAATATTGTAAGTTAATTAATTAGTGTTATTAACACTAATGATCATTTACTACAAACACAATGACAGACAACAGAAACATGTTTAAGAAATTGCCTAAATAATGCTCCTCTGTATTATGTGAAATTCTTTTATGTGTGAATTTTATTAAACACATTTTTGAAATATTAATATATTGTAGGAAAATAATGTAGATTTGATAATTGATTACTGATATAAAAATAAGCCAATTATAGTATATAATCTAGTCTATGATTTTTGATTATAAATTACAAAATACTGTTCAACAATAATGATTAATCAAAGTTAACATAAAATCTACGTTTATTACCATTAATTATATGAACTCCATAAACACTATGTAAATCTTTGAGAAAATTCTTAACACATTCCATTTGAGATAAACAATGACTTAATATTCTTTTATTCTTTTTATCCAATTGAGTACCAGAATAGTCAAATAAAGGAACACCTAAATTAAATTAATAAATGATTATTTTTATATAAAAATGATTTACGAATAGGAATTTAATACTAACATAATTTGTCAGCAAATTGTTTGACAACCATGACATGTTTCCAAAGACATTGAACTAAATGTAAAATGGTAGCCCCAGTAGATACATATGTTCCATTTTTCCATTCTTCAGCACAAGCACTAAGAACTGATAAAATTTTGTTTTCTACTAAGATTGATATTATAAAACTTCTTTGATCAAGCTGAAAAAACATATTTTAATTATTAATATGTATATATTAAACATATTTGTAATTCTTACCAAACTGTAATTAACATAATCTTCTGGATTATCCCAAAAGAATGGTCTTAAATTAGTTTGTAAACACTGACTGAATACTAAACTTGGATTTGTTAATAATTTCCAATTTTTTAAAAGCAATTGATCTAAAATTTCTTGTTGAACACCAGCATGCTTAAATTGTATAATTTCTGAATTCATTAAACAATCACATTCTAGAAAAAAAAAAAAAAAACATCAATAATTTATTTGATAAAAATTCCAAACACAGTAGTTAATTACCAAAATAAATTGAAGATGGATAATAAAGTTCCTCGACATTACTTCTAAAATTGTAACCAAATGGACGCAATGTTCTGTCAGAAATATTAAAATCTAGACAGCTAACATTATAAGGCAATCTTACAAAACTAGCATATGAGTTGGATACTTGAAGATGATTTATATTTGAAGGCATTTGAGCTTTATACCACTGATTAATATCAAACAAAAATATATATGATTCTGGATCAGCATCAACATTTTTACGTATTTCCATTAACATAGCAAACAATCTAATTTCACAATCTTCATCTATGTCTAAAAAAAATAAAATGAAAAGTTATTAACTTCTTTTACTATCAATTATTTAAATATATATGGAATAAAAATATGCCTAATGATAAATAGATTATATATTAAATTTATTTAAAGGTTTTTTATTAGTTTTATTCTTATTAATTTATCTTTTATTTATTAAACAATATAATCAACAGTCATGATACTAACTTTAATTTATAGAAACATTTTATACATAATTTTTTCATATTTGTATAAATATTTAAGTACAAATGAAATAAATCCTAAACGTTAAAATTTTTAGTGAAATATAAACATTGTATTTTAAAAATTTTAATTAAATAAAAAAAAAATTTAAAACAAATATATATATATATATATACACTTACCAGTTTCATTTCTAAATAAGCTCACATTACTTAATGATAATGCAGATATACAACGTCCAATTCCAGTCTCTCTTTTTAATGACATTTCCAATTTTACACCACTTCCTTTATATATCTTTATATAAAAATAGTATTAGATGTAACGATACTCATTTTTCAAATTTTAATACATTATACTTACTCGATATAATGAATGACCATTAGGCATAACAGTTCTTTCTTCATAAGTTAATGCAATCATTGTTGCATTTGGAAGCTTAGAATTATCTGATTGAATAATCCAAAGATAGCATAAATTGTTTGGGTCATCGGATGGTTCCATAAAACTAATATGAGTTACTGGCATAACACATTTTGGCTCTTTTAATAAACATCTGAATCAAAAAGAATAAATGTATTAGATATGAATAAATAATATTTATAAAAAATTGTTGATATAATATTAAGTAAATCAATTAATTGGAGACTATATTTTTCTGTTTAACTGAAACTAAGTAACAATTATTTTGTTTATAGAAAAATTATTTATTTATTTATAAATATGTATCACATTAAAGAGCTTGTTAAAATGATTGTTATTACTTCAATAAATGTTTTTACGATTATAAATATAATTATGAAATATTATTATTATTTATTTATAATTATTTATTATAAGTCATCATTCATTAAACTAATAGATCAAACATATTTTAAACAAATATATTTAAAAGTATGAACTTCAGGGTTAAATTTTCTAAACTATTAATATATACTGATTTGTAAGAATCAATTTTATATTATACAACAAAATCATTTTAAGGCAAAGAATATTATTGTAAGTATTATTTATTATTATATAAGTATAATTTTTACTATAATAATTTTTTCAAGAATAAACAAACAAAATAACTGATAATTAATTAAAACTGTTAAATATTTATTACCAGAAATATATGATAAATTTAAAATATATAGTTTTTAAAATTATTAAATTTGAAAATAATTATAATTTTTATAAAAAAGTAATGAACTTTATTGACAAAAATGCACGCATAATAAATTCAATTACTTTAATAAGATTAGTTACTAATTCTATATTTAGCTCAAAACATTTTTTATTTAATAATTGATTTATCATTAATAACTAATGGATTTTGAAAATATTAAAGACTTAATTATTAATAAATAATCATCAATACATACATTGTGCGCATTATTTTACAATCCCACAGTTGATAATGACCAGTAGAATATCCAATAGCAATAGTATTGATTTCTTCGATATACAATAAACTAGATACGTTTAAGTTCAGTTTACCACTGTATTGTTTTTTACAATACGCATAAAAATTTTCTAAAATAAAAATATATTAACTTAAGTTTACATGTAAGTACTTAAAAATATAATATGACAAATTATTTAATTCTTATTGTATGATGAAAAAATATTATGTTATTAATTAAAACATTAAAATTCAATTTTTTTTTTTTTATATACTATATAAATAGTGTAAACAGACATTGATGTTTATTTCACCAAAGAATAAAATATATTTTAAAATAATTATGGTATCTAAAATGAGCATAACTTTATTTTTTTAACAGTTTACAAAAAAGTTTGATGAAGAATAAATACATACCATTTATAAACATTGCTAAATGACTATCACTGTCATCACTCATTTCTTTAACTTCTTGACAATCTTCATTTTTTCTTACAATAAATAGTTTATTAGGCCTTGACTCATTTACTACAATTTCATTTCTCTTCAGTTCTGTAAATAATTGTTTTAATTTAATATGATAAAAACAAATTATTAGGTAAACGTACGTTGTTCAATGTGACTTTGTCTTAAATCAATTGCATAAGCAGCACCTGTAGCCAAACCCACTAACAATACAGTAGACATTACATTAAATTCATCACAAAGTTGATCTTCAGCGAGTTTATTATTAATTGTGGAGATGTATGATATCTAAATTTAAAAAAACAAATATTATTTATTTTTTTTATGAAACAAATTAATATAATTTTATTAATAAATAATAACTTTACCGCATTTGGTAATTCAATACAACGAATTGTAGTCAAAGTTGGTAACTGACATATAAATAGTATTCCAGAAGATTTAAAAGAACATCCGACCAAAATAAAATTATATGTTTCATAGCAGTTACTCAATTCTTTAACAAATGTTATCTAAAAAAAAAAAAAAAAACAGGTTTGTTAATATAAAAATACAGAACTTGTAATGTAAAATTAATACTAATTTTATTATCTTTATATTAATCATACATTGAGTAGTGAATAATCTTAATTTTTACCTATATTTGTGTGAACTAAGAAAAGTGTATAGGTACACTTAACATATTATAATCAAGAATTAAGTTAGACTAATAATAAAAAAAAATAAATAATAACAACTTGAATTAACCACAAAAAATTTTTAACCTACATAGTACATCTTGATATTTTAAACCATTATGTTTTTTTTTAAATTTTGATGTACAATAGTTTTTTACTTTTTATTTAAACATGTAATATAAAAAATACACAGGATATAAAAATAAAATAAATGTATTTAAATTCTAGTTATTTCAACTATTGAACTAAAGTTACTTCAATTATTCCCATTCAACTAATCATATTAGTTTATAAAAATGGTAGTAAAATTATAGTTCTATAAATTTATTTCATATGTGATACAAGCAAAATGTCAAAAAAAAAAAAAAAAAATAAATTAAAACATTATTATTAATTTTTTGTTATAGTACAATTTAATTAAAATTTATTTAAAAATAAACCTATATAAATAAATTTCATAAATTTACATACTTATTACCAAAATTTAAGGACAATAAAGGTTAAAATAAAAGTTTCATTTTTAAATGCTCTTAAAATATCAAAAATGCATTTATAACCTGAAAACTTTAAAAAAATTAACCAACATTAAATTTATCATTATTATTATATATTCATTTAACATTTTAAAATTGAATAGGTACATTTATAATTTTATAAGTATAAAAAATAAGAGAAATTAAATATCACAAATTACATTTGTATTACCCTCTACACGAGAACCTTTTTAATATATTAAAATTTAAACGAAGTCAATTTTTTTTTTTATAATTACAACATATTACTTGAAACACATTTGTAGCTTGGAATGCATAGTGTATAACATTCCAAATACAACTGCAAGTGCACTAAAATCCAAGCTCTAATTACATCTTTGGATATTAAAAAAAAATTCACCTACACAATATGTTTGCTTGTCAATTAAATAATTGCATACATTGATTGGAGCACCAATTTCAGTTTAAAATGTGATCATACAAATTAGGAACTATGAATAAAATTATAAGGAGTAAAAACTAAAGTTTAAAAAATATGTCTAAGAAAATAAAATTATTGTTATTAAATGCATTCATTATAACTTACTTATTATAAATGATTCCTCAAACACATTAATAATTTAGAATTTAAATTATATAAATTAATTAGATAAATTTCATGGACTAAAAACAATCATTAATCCACAATTCACATAAGTATATAAATAAATAATGGATATTTTATCTGAATATTTATATTATTATATTTATTATTTTGATTATTTTTTAAAGTTTTTAAGAAAATAAATTGACTTTTTAGATTATCAATTTATTTTGAATAAGAAAAAAAAAAAAGTAGTAGATAGGAAGTCATACCAAAAATTCACAAAATAAATTATACTTAAGTTCAATAATGAAATATTGTGAATGGGCATAAAAATAATTTACGAGGTATACAATAATGTACGAGGTGTAATCAATGAAAATTGGTACTGTTAAAATAAAATTATTATATACTTAATTATATTCAATCTTCTTCAAAATATGCTATTGAGTCTATACAGGTTTTCTTATGTAACCTGCCATTTTTGACAGACATCCCCAGAAGTTATTTTTAGAAATTCATTGTAGCTTCCTCATTGCATGTTTTATCTTATCTATATCTTGAAAATGTTTTGGAAAATAAAAATAATCAAATAGGTCTTGTGAATAGGGACTGAGAAACAACTGGGATATCATGTTTGGCCAAAAACTGCAGCACAACATGGGCTGAATAGGCTAGAGCATTGTGTTGCAATTTCCAATTGTCCGACACTTAAAATTTAGGTTTTTTCTTCATACAGCATCTTGTAAATGGCGAAGATCAACAATGTAGTAATTTGTTATGGTATATCTTTTTAAGGCATACTTATAATGAACAATAATTTGGTAATCTAAAAACCAATCAATATAACCTTTATTTCCTTATAATTTCTTCATTGCAGCTAGTTGAAAAATGTCCTTCACGTTCAACACTTTCAACAGTTGTTCTACCCTTCTTAAATTGTCTAAACCGTTAAAAAACGTGAGCACAGGACATGTTCTTATCTCCCTAAGCTAACAATAACATTTGGTATGTTTCAGTAGCTGTTTACTTAAGTTTATGTTAAAATTTAATCACTTTCGTTATTCTATTTTTTTGCCTATAATGAAATCTAACATGATGTAAAAACACGATTTATTAAATCGCAACTAGCAGTCAACTGATGAATTTTAATATAATCTATATCTAATATATTTTTTTAACATAATAAATTAAATAAATATAGAATATGCAAGTTCATGCTCAAATTGATTTACAATTAATCTTATCAGTTCCGATACTTTTTGATTAGACCTTATACATGCATGAAGTTGAAATAGAGTATATTTTGCATGATAACACAGGGTCAAAAAACAAATGCATCAAAAAGAAGATTAAAAAGATCATATTAAATAACTGAAAACATTAGTTTTAAAAAAATAAAATTTGTTCTATAAGAATAAATATCACAGTCTTGAACTACATAAAAATTCTTTTGAATATATAATTATACCCACTAGTGCTTTACTCTTGATAACTTAATGTCAAATTTATAAATTTTCAATATTTTGAATTTACAACATTTGTGATAAACAACATTTTATTATAGTAATAATAAAAATATTTATGCAGTACACATATGATAATTAGTCATTATTATTAATGACCATGCGTATTTTTATAATTCTTACAAAAGAAAAATAGTAAGGAAAATATAAATGTCCAAATAATAGTAAAAAAAATTTACTTTATATCTATAGTTAAAAAAAGTGAAAAAAAAAAAATAATTTAATATTCCATCTAATACATTATCATCAATAATTAATACAAAAAACTAAATGTTAATGATCAATCATGTGAACATTATGAAAAAAAATGAGAATGATTTCTTATTTGGATACTGATAAATGCTTATTAAAATGGTTTACTCAGTATTGAAATAAAAACAAACTAGTAAGATGAACAATTTTACTAGGAAAAGTAATCAAACAGTCTATTTTTTAAAATTGTTAGGTCAGTGTTTCTCAACTATATAATATACATATAATATCTAATCATTGTTTTATACATCAGGAATAATAAGTGTTAAAAGATATGTGTGAACATTTTAATAATATTTTAAACTAATATACAAAAATTATAAACTTTATTAATGCTAAAGCCATAAATTTACATTTTTTTTTTTTTTGGTCATTTATGAAAAATTTGATTGAATTTATAAACATAATTTCATTCTCATATAAATGTTATCACAAGGCAAAAATTTAACGAGATTTTTGGAATTTATAACAAAAATGAAAATACTTATAAGAGAAAAAAATGTTATTAGCCAAATATTTTCAAAATGTACTTTTGTTGGCTAAATATCTTTTCAATATATTTTTGTTAGTAAATGAGTTAAATTTGAGTATGCAAGGGCAACTAAGCAATATTTTTACGTATAATAATAAAGTTGAAATTTTTCTGAAGAAACTTTAACTTTGGATAAAAGGAATTCAAAAAAATACATATATGTTTTCATCATATATATTAAAAAAAAAAATAATAATAACATTAATATAATGCAATGTGTATTCAAAATACATTGGTCAAAATTAAAAATTAAAATAATTTTCCACAATCTTGTGATATTCAAATAAATAATATGTGGGTTCATAATGGCTTTACATTGTGAAAAACATGATTATCTTTATTTAATAAAGGCTATCTATAGATTAATTGTCTTATAAATATTAGAACAAACTTTCAAAAAACTAAAAACTTAAATAAATTTTAAATATCTTTACGCTATGAGTATCCTGATCTTAACAAAGAAGATTTAAAAAATTAGTTTTCTATAATAACAATAAACCTAAATCAAGAAATTAACTTGATATTAAATCCACAATGCATCTTCTTCTACTTCGCCTTCCTCCCAACTATTTGGGGTCGGCCACCCTTGTCCTACACCTCCACTTTACTCGGTCAATCACATCTCCTCTGCACACACCGACAGCCCTCATGTCATTCTCCAAAGTCTCCAACCATCTCTTTTTTGGTCTTTCTCTTCCTCTTTTCCCTTCAACGTCCATCTTCATAACCACTCTTAAATCCACAATGCATGTTTCAATAAAAAACTCCATAAAAGCAAAAATTGATTTGTTGGTAAAGCAACATCAAGATCAAGGAATCATACAATTTTTATTTCAAATTGTATTTAAATTTAAAATATATATATACATACAAATTAATTATAGTATTAAAAGAAAAAAGAATATTTTTATTTTTAAATAAAATGTAGTTAGTTTTACAACTTCTTATTAATATAAGTAAAAAAAAAAAAATTATTAATTGTGAGTATATTATATTTTATTTTAGTTAGAAGAAAGAGTAGAAAGACAAACCCCTATTGGAAATTATTTTCGTAAAGGGTTGTAAGGACAATTGGATAAATATCTTAGGTCGCCATACACAAAGGTTGAAAACGGTTGAAGTAGGCGATAATATTTTGAAAGATTGGGCGAAACAGAATTAATTGTCAAAAAATTATTTTCAAATTATAATTTTCAAATATTTCCATTATTTAAATAAAATTTTATACATCAAATTTTTTGATACCTCAAACTTTTTTATGTTCCTTTAACGACAGTTGGATAACTGTAGAGTATCATGGTTACCGACTATTTTTGATTAAGAGTTAATTATTTTTTTTTTTTTTAATACTGAATTAATGTATTCCAGTTTTGTTTTAGTTAAAAATTACTTATTTTTCATTTTTAATTTATTTATATATATATTTAATTTTCTAATCTCTGGAATGTATACTGAGGAGTTTGCAGCAAAAAAATACTTTTGTATGAGGAAGTAAGACAATGCTGTACTTATTTTCGCTTTCAGAACAAAATGGTCCAGGTTAGAGTCACCCAGTATTCGTTATCGTAGTCACCAAAAGGAGAATTAAGTAAGCTTTTACCGCAGGTGTCAATTTTTAATTTTTTGAGAATCAAAAACCATAAAATATGTTATATGTATTAAGCTTTTTGCATAGCAAATACAATAGTAAGTAAAAGTACAATAGTAGTATATATATAAATGAGTTATAAATATTTATTATATTTGATTTAATGTGTTACTATTGTATTTGCTATACAACTTAGATACTTATTGCTAAAATCTACATTATTTCCCTCCATAATTAATTTATAGTAAATATATATACATTTTTAGTTAAACCATAACGCTTATCATTTTAAATAAAAAACATACCTTTAAAGATTTGTCCTTTTGATTTATAGCAAATGACTTGGATGAAATAATAGATCCCAATTGTTTTGAATAAAGAGTAATATCGGCTCCATTAGTGAACCAGGCATATTGGCTGTCGGTTATTAAACCACCAAACTTGTCAGATTCGGATTCAAACAACTGATTGGATATAGGGTGTGATCCGATAACTTTCATTACCGGTTTCAAAGCAGACATGACGGTCAGTCTAAACTGTTAAACAGCACAAAAATAAATCAAACCACGAGACAGTTAATCACAAGAAACGAGAAGATTTGACGGACCGAAAACTGTTAAGAACGCATTATTACTAAAAGCTATAACCATAGATTTATATAACGCATATGAGATACAGACGACGATGGGTTAATAATGATCAAATGTGTTTTTTGAATGAACCGTTGACGCCATGTCGCTTGAGCAAAACACAAATGTCAAATCACACTACGCCGTTTACGGATACAAAGTATAAACCCGCGATGCCTATTTCCTATAATCACAATGAAGTTAGTAACAAACTGATGAGAAAACGTGTAGGAGAAAAAATTATGGGTAAAAATACATCGTTTTTGCCTATGTGGGTTGAGGCTAGGAGCTTAATCAAACGATATTGACAAAACTCCGATTAATGATAAGTTATCAAACCTATCCACGATTGTTATTATATAAGCGTTACGGATAAAATTTTAAAATAACTAATTCGTAATTAGTAAGAAAAATTCCACAAATTTACTATTCAATTTTAAAGGCTCGGACTCATAGAATGCAGTCTGTCGCGGCGGTAAGGCAATAAAGATGTAATACGTGAAATCGCATTATCCCTGTCTCACAGAAGGCGTTCTGTTGTGGCGGTACAAATTAGATCGCGATGACAGGCGATATAGTTGTAAAAAATCACAAAATTCCGCGTGGGCAGCTGTTGATTTGTTGTTGTCTATTGGTTTTTTTATTCATTTTAAAGTAATTATATTATATTTTTAAAATTACTGAAGAAACTGAAATGCTCATCGAGCAAGTAAGAAAGTATGTTTACTTATTCAACACATCACATGAATATTATAAAAATGTAGTAAAAAAAGCCGAAGCATGGAATAACAGTTCATAGTATGGAATTTTTCTTCTGTCTCAATTGGTTTTTCCAATTTGTAGAACATTTCTCAGTATTTGGCTTTATAAAGTTATGCAGTTTTTCGAAACACTTGCGTGACATATAAAAATATTTGAAAAAACAATCTTCATGTGACAGTAATTCAATACATAGTCGTTGGTATTCACCAAACTGTTCCCTCATATTGATTTCATGTGCCCATTTTCGTTTTTTCCTTTTATTTTTAAGTGCAAGTAATAAAAGAAGGTGTTCCTCATCAAAACTTGACATTATTGTAAAATGAATAGGTATTATTAAAAATATATTATTATTAAAGAATATATTAAAGAGTATTAAAAATATTATTAAAGAATATTATATATTATTAAAAAATGAAATCAAATGGACAGATATAATTGTGTATTTGATTACTAGATTATTAAATTATGACTGTAGCAGACCGCTCATAATTTATTACTGCCTGTGTACCGTCATCAAATCGCTGACCGCTGCAACAGACTGCGTTCTGTTTGCCCGAGCCTTTAAGGTTTGATTTTGTATTTATTTGTGGAGTTGATATACAACTATTTATTATACAACTTGTTATAGTAGTATCTTTATTGGATTTATTTGAAAAAAAAAACCTGATTATTATGTGTATAGATTATTCTATCAATTTGGCTAGGTATTGTATAATATTATTGAATATAGTTAAAAGTTCAAATGTCTGCTATTCAAAATTATTTAACAATTTGACTGCCTTGTAAATTGAATTGTTCTTGCCACAACCACTTTGAGTATAAATATGATGTAAAAATATAATCAAGTATGATACACAGTCTTTTTTCCAATTTCGTCCCGTTAATTTTAACAAGAATTACCAACCTTGCCTTGAGTATCACTTTTGCTTTTAACAGAACTTGCCAGGGTTGCCTTTATATACACTCATTTACTTAATAATGTAGTTAGCTGCAGTCCCTATTATTTGTAAAATTTCAGACTGCACACTTCATTTTATTTTCGCTACCGTCTTAGAAAAAGGAATGTATTACACATATATATATATATATATATATATACGGTATATATATATATATATATATATATATATAATATATATATATATATTATATGTATATAATAATGTAATGCAATGCATTTCGATAAAACAACAAAATACTTATCTTTTAATAAAAATCATAAAAATTAAATAGGATATATAATAATAAAAACCTTAACTTAACTAGTTAAAACAAAATTTTATTGGTAAACAATGACGGTTCACCAGTCACCGTAGTGCACACACGTTCAATTCGTAGTGTACACTTGTACATTCGTAGTGCACATTGTGTGTCGTGGTGCATATAAAAATAGGGCCTGGTTAGCTGTCATTTACAAATATGCAATATTTTACAGTAATAAAAATACATATATTAAATTTTATGACAATGTCCAATATTTTTATATGTTTATTTAAATAAATAATAATTAAACTTGAAAATTAAATGAAAGTGTGATCATTAAATTATTTCCAATATAATCATATAATTGGGTCTACACGTATTTAAATTATTTAAAGACAAAATAGTATAAAGCTTCCTTGAAATATATCTTTAGAAAAATATTTTGTATTATTAATCACAGGCATTTTTTTATAAATACATTTTACACAGAAACTGAATTTATTTATTACAATTATTATTTGTAGTATTATAAATGTTTTTTGTTCTATTAATGCTATAGACCAGCAATTCTTAACCTGTGGTCCGCAGCCCCCTGGGGGTCCGCAATACTCATGTCGGGGGGGCTGCGGCAGTCTTTACATCTAACATAAGTCAATATGTGACATGAGTTTATTATTACAATATATTTTTGGATTATTATTAATTTTTTTCATATAAAATTATAAAATATATCTTATATTGTTAGAGATAAACCAATATTATCTTTATTACACTGATGGAAATGTGGAATTTGATACGATTAAGTACCTAAATTTAATAATTGTATTATTAATATATATATATATATATATATATATAATAAAATAGTTATTATAATTTTGGTTTTGATAAAATGAGATGTTTTGTAAAAAAAAAGGTATTTGACAAAAAATTGGTAGGGGGTCCGCGATTCCTAAAAATCTTTTATTGGGGGTCCGTATTGTACAAAAGATTAAGAACCGCTGCTATAGACTACTATAAAAATATCACAAATTTATTTTTTTTTAAGTTTACAAATTTCTAATTAAGAAAACAAATATTCTATAAAAATGTAACACATTTTTTAATTTCTATTTATACTCATATATTAATATAATATTATATTAATATAACTTAAGTTTTATAGATTAGATTATGTAACATTTTCAATTTTCGCTAAGAAATTATTTGTTATATTGATTTTCTGTAAAATGCTGAAATTATCAAAATTTAATTTATTTATAATAAAATGTAAAGAGTTTACATTTAAGAACAATTATTTTTTTAATTAAAATAATTTTAATTTGTTTATTTATAAAATTTGTAATTTTTAGTTTTTTGAGAACTTGAGTTTAAAAATAATATGTACCTCCTTTTATTAATGAGCTTTTTAAGCATATTGTTGTATTTTAAAAATTATTATTAAATAATTCAAATTTGTTTCAGATAACTGAATTTTTTATAATTTATATTATGGTGAAAATTATTATTTTTAAAAGTTACAAAGATTTATGCTATAATGATTAACTCTTGGTTTTATTTATTCTGAAATTTAAATAAGGTTAAACTCAGATATTTTAATTCTATAGTTATAAATATTTACAAAATTAAAAAATTTGAAACACTTTTGTTATAAAATACTCAGAATACACAGTTTTTCTATATTATATAGGTAGGTACAGCCATTAAAATTAAAGTGATGGTTATTGATAAAAATAGAAGAGTAGTACACTACAGTATAACCATAGTTTTTAAATATTGGCTCTTAATTAAATTTTAAAATTTACCTCACAAAAGTTAATTTTATATTTAGAAGTCATAATATTTAAGTAATTATAAATTCGTTTAATTTTAATAAACTATTAGAGGCTTAAAATGGAAATTTTTTCCAACACATAATAATATAAAAATATTTCAATAAAGTAAATATCACGTTTTATAATCTATGTATATCCATAACTTACTAATTACTATTTTTTTATTTTGTAAATCATTTTCATTATTTTATTTCCTTCTTAATGAATATAATGTAAGCATTTTTTATATATTAGATTAATAGTAATCATTATTTAGTTCACATACAGTATACTGCACTTGACGTGCCTTATAGATTAATCATAATTGTTTTTAATGTCATATTTTAAACAACGTAATTGTTACAGTTGACTCATACTATTTATGCAAACTTATAAGAAAATATTGCTCATTTAATATTTGTTTTACCTAATGCATCGAACAAGTAAAGTATTTGATAACAGTTTTGTGTATATTGAAATGAAAGTTTTGGCTATAGGTACCAGAGCATATTTTTATAAAATACATGACACTAGTGTCCCTCCAGTGATATTTGAATGTTATCCAATGGTGGGTGACTGTGCTACTGACCAACGTATTCTCATAACGACCCTGACGTCAGTAATTGATTTTTCCTGTTTGTTTCTTTGGTATACAATTTTATTGAAATGTTCCTCGATGAAAATTACTTAAAATGTGTTCTGATTGATACCTAATTTTAAAATACTTATTATTGAAAGATGATTTTTTAGTTTGACTTTTCTATTAGTTGTAAACTATTATTTTTACAAAATTGTTATTGAATACTGAAGATAATACATTTAATGATGATTAATTCATATTTCATACGTAAAATAATTTTTAAAGGAGGAAGTAGGTAACGTGACTATTTTATAAAAAAATATAATGTATTTTTATATTCGATTTACGAATACATTAATGTTTAATACTTATGTATTTGTACTCAAACTATTTAAAATAATTACACGTTCATGTTTTTTTCAATACGATTGCTTTTAAACACTTTGTTTGCCAGATTTTAAACTACGTCTTAACTTATAATTTAATTAATTAATTTTATTTATTTATTCATTTTTACTTATAAGTATTTTCAACTTGTACTTTAAGTAACATGATCGTCTGACCCAGTTACAGATCTGTTAATTTAATATAATTCATATGTCTAACATGTTATTAATATACTATGTTTAAATACTCTTGATAATTACATGCGTATAGAAAAAAAGAACAATTTCCCAACATGCACGAAGTAGAATATAAAAACGTGATAAATAACTCTGGAATTTGTTTGACGCCTCATAATGTTAGCTATCGTTCGTTGACCTACATGTCAGAACCGCAGCCGCCACCAATATAATAGGCGGTACAGACGTACTATGTGCACATTTATACTATGTATACATACAGCTGCGGCTATTATACAATGACAGGAAAAAAAACAAAACAAAATCGTAGAATATTTTTATTTTATTTTTTCATTCGTCCTTAGATTAACTCATTTGTAATTTTGACAAAAGTCAATCAGAGGAAGATTGGTTTTGGAAAATTAGAAAAAAAAAAATCGAAAACGTTATTACAATAGTATATTGTATTTCATGAATACTGAGGGAGACGGCGACGTCTTTTATTATAACTACCACTATCTCATTATATTGCTGTTTTCACCTCCTACATCCAATCGACACTACTTCTACTAATGCCGCCGCCATATAATACGTTTATTGATAACATATGGGTTACGTGCGTGCGTGTACTACTACTACTACTTTTTACGACGTTTACGTAGCCGCATTCTCAGTATAACCTCTCGGCGGAACCTGGTACGAGAATAATAATAATAATAATAATAAATAAAAAAACAAATAAAACCTTACGAGATTATTCGTCGTCGCCGATTACGTATCGTATTTCCAAGCAACGTTTTTGTTATATTTTATTTTTATTATTAGTATCGTATTATCGCTGAAAGCCTGTGTGTTTTTCCAGTACACCGAAACGTTTTTAATTTTTTTTCAAATAATCCGTACAAATAATAATTTCTCTTCGTTTTAACTTCGCTATCTTACGCACGCGCATACCGGACGCTCGCATTTTCTACTATCAATTGTCCGCGATTCTGCAATATTAACAATATTATTTATTCTTATAAAATATACGTTCATCTTTATATATATATTTATAATACACGCATATATTTAAGTACATATCGTATAACACATTCACACGGTTGTTTATCTACATACAACCCGTAGTTCAGTCCCGTTGTCCCGTGTCGATTGTGTCTCACGGCGCGCGCGCGAGCGTGTGTGTGTATGTGCGTCTGTGTGATAATAAACGGATTCTGTGCCCGGTGACGGTGCGTGTGGAATTTGGGTTATCGTCGTTCCACGGTTAGCTGTTGCTGCCGTCGTCGTCCGCCTCTCATCGGCTGTGCTCTATCTGTGTTTGCGTGTGTTACGTCTTTCTCATCCGGCGACCGCTATGGCCATGGAAGGAGAAGAGCTTATTTCGGATCAAGAGAAGGTAGGTTTTTGTTGGGTTTTAGAAAAATGTTAATAACCTATGCACCACCCGCTTGGGTGATTTTAGACGTTTGTTTTACGCAGTCGCTTTCAAACCGTTTTTGCGCTTTGATTAGATTCCGGCCACTATATTAATAACGCCGTTGGTCATTCTGATGACAGTTAGATCCACTCCCTGTGTAATTTACTTTAACTGTTTGCTTGCATCGCCCTCAAAACTTATTATTACGAAAGACAAATATGTACATCTCTTTTTGTGGTTGATAATATTTTCTTTCTTAAATTTGGTAGTTTTATTATGTATAACCAAAGCTTATTTTGATAAAGTTAATTAAATAATATAGGTAAATGATAAGTATAATAATAATAAATTACGAAAAATATTGATTTATCACATACACAAATCATGCTTCATTAATTGTAGGTAATTAAAATAATATTCATATGTCCTGGGATTAATGTATTGTTTAGCGTTTAGTTTATTAAGTTGTGTTTTATACAATTGCTGGTTATTTTAATCAATTGTTTGCTGTGAAATGATTTTATGTTCAAAATTGCTTTTTAATTATATTGAATCATTAGTTATCTTATGGAACTAAATATTTTTTGTAATGTCAGCTATGATAATGAAATTAATGAAATTAATAATATTATCAGTAATATAATAAATTTAAAAAAAAATACTTAATAATTACTTATCAAGTATAAAAATTAATACTGTATTTGTTGTTGTTTTAAAACCCTATTTTTTTTCTCATTTTAAAATAATACATTTTGAGAAAATTAAAATAATTGTATGATAAAAATGTATAATCTGTAATTCTCTATTTTCGCAAAAAGCCTAGGTTACAGGATGTAGATAATTCAAATGTGTAATGTAAGAACACTTGTATATTTGTTTTTTGTTTTATAAATCAATAAAAAAAAAAAAAAAAATACAATAATTATAATTATTTATATAATAATATTTGATGTATTTAAATAGTTATGTATAATTGTAAATACTTATCTCGATACTATTTACATATTTGTTTTGATATTAATCCAATATTCAAACAATATAATGTGTATTTTAAATTATCTTTACTTAATATAAATTATTTATAATAATATGAATTTTTTTTGAAAATATTTGAACTTATACATATATTATTTGTGTAACTACATATAAATAATATCTTATTGTATTAAAAGTTATTGCTTGTAATTAATTTTATGTTAGATATTTTTACATATTTGGTGTATGTAACGGCAATTTACATTTAGATAATTTGAAAAAATTCGTTAAATCTGTGTCTGTTAAATGATATTTTTTAATTTTTTCTTATTACAGCTTTATTCATACCAATAAGCTATTATCTAACTGTAGTTAAAATCTCAACATTTTGAAAATAGTTTTATGAATCGTGTACTAATAATTACAATTAATTATCAACTAATTAGTTTTATACTTTAAAATATAGGTATGTGTATTAATGTAATAATGTATTTTAGATTATATTAGATTAAATGAGTTGATTAATGTTCATTCTAGTTGTTATTTTCAGTTTGCTATATCAGTGCATGTTATAAGAAATTTTCACTAGGCGACAAAAAGTTTTTTATCAAAATAGTCAAATGTATAACACCATAGCGCGATTATAGTATTACACATTCGTTTCGCATTATTTCGCCCAATCTTTCAAAATACTGTCGACAGATTATAATCACTGGGTGACATTTGTGTCGCCTAGTTTATACTAGTTAAAAAATGTACTGTACTATATCTTTATTATGTTTGTAGTAAAAACATATACATTTTATTTATTTTTACAAATGATAATATGTTTTAAAATTTGTTTTATTTATTTATATTTATTCTTTAAAGTAGTACTACTTATTATTAATAAATACGTTTAAATTTATCCTTATTTTATAAATTTTCATGAAGTAACTCATCATTATTAAATACTATGTTATGTTGGCTGTCAAACTATTAATTATAAAAAAATTAATCTTTCTCATATTCATTTTGGTTGTTATAGATCAGAATTGTTTCGGATTTTATTTTGCATTCACCTCCAGGCGAATTTAATGAAGTATTCAATGGTAATGAATAATTTATTATACTTAAAATTATATTATTTAGTATTATTTGGATGATTGTTTTTTATTTAAGATGTCCGAGGCTTGGTTAATAATGATGCACTTCTAAAGGAAGGAACATGTTGGTATGTAATTATTGCAATTACTTCATTAAATAAATATTGTAATGTATAAATATTTGATATTAACAAAATTATGTTGATTTAGGGCATTTGCTTTATACAATAAAGAACAGACATTACCTGTTAAGATAGAAAATAGTGAATATCCAGTCCTTATTACGCAATTTAATGATCTGGGGTCCAATAGATTTTATGATCCTAGATCAAAACAGTCATTTAAGTTTGATCATCTAAGAAAAGAACCATCAAATTATGAGGCAAGTACATGTATAATATGAGAGAAAAGAAGAGGTTTTGATTCTATTAACATTAATCATGTTCAATAACAGTTCCTTCTATTTTGTTATCAAAACAAAAAATATTATCGCAATCTTTTTTTTTTACGTGGTATAATTTATTTAATGTTACATATATTCTATATATAAAAATGAATCCCTATTTCCTTTAGTCACAGTATCACGTGTGAATGGTTGGATCAATTTTACTTTCACTAATTTTTTTTTTTTTCGTAATTATTAGAACAAGGTTTTTATATAAGGAAAAATTAAGAAAGTTCCTCGGAAAATTAAAAAAATTAAAAATTAATATAACTGTGTAAATTGTATACCTAGAATAAAAATAATTTTATTTTTAGATATCTAATAAGTTATTGATTAACTATTATTCATTTCTATGATAAGGTAATATATAAGTATTGTGTGTTAATTAAAACATGTGAGAATTTTCCAGACCAAAAATATTATAAGTACAAAAAAATTTATTTTAAATATTCTTAAATATTTTTCAATTGCACATTAAAATAATATTTTTATTTTATTTTGTGTTTTTTAATCAAATGAAAATAAAATAAATTGTTGTCTCAGAGTAGACCATTCTAAATTTCATTGTGCCATATTATTGGGGTATATTGAGACTTGGTGTTTTTAAAAATAATTATTATAAAATAAACAAATTGAAAAAAAACATATTAAAATGTATGTTTGTTTTAAAGAAAATAAAAACTTTGTTTTTAATAATTGAAATTGAATGAAATATGATAATTTGTAAATGTAGTGTCTTATTGTGCCCCATATTTTCTACTTATATATCATACATTACCTGTGCTGTGTTATAAAAACAGTTTTATAGTTGAAAATTTATATAATTTAACTTTTTACTATGGGTTTTCTTCTTCAAAAATTAAAGATTCTATTTGACAAAAATGAATAAAATAATTTATTAAAAAAGCTTAGAACTTAAGTATGAATTTAATTATTTAAATGAAAATGGATGTTTTAGAATTGTTTCATTGAACTTATTTTCTAAGATAGAATTAATTTTAAATTTAATAACATATATTACATGTTATACTAATTTTGATTTTAGTTATAGTTATGATTTTTAGTTGTTTAATATTTAAATAAATATGTGTGAAGTAAAAAAATTCAATTTGTAACAAATTATTTTTAGACACATTTTTAAAGATTTAAATTTGAACAAAATTACAGGGTTGGGAGCCAGATTCAGAAACAGAAACTTGGCGTTCAGCTTTTGAAACAGAATTTACTTCTTATACATCACTTCATTACAAACATGGTACATGTAGTGTATTTTCAAAAAAAGAAGATTCTTCTATTGTTATAACAGCTTGTATCGAAGATCATGAATTTCAAGCTAAAAATTTTTGGTTTGTAAATTTAATTTTAATTCAATTTTAATTATTTTATTTAAGTATATTTTTCTTTTGTTTTGGGGGTTTAAGGAATGGCCGTTGGAGATCACAGTGGACATTAACTATTGGACCAACTAATATAGATGTTTTTGGGTTTTTACGAATTCATGTGCATTATTATGAAAATGGTAATGTTCAACTTGTGGCATCAAAAGAAATAAAGGAGTCAATTCCATTAACAGTATGATTTATTAATTTATAACTTTTTTGTTATATTTAATTTTTATCTTCATAATATTTATTTTAGACCGAAGAGTTAGCTGTAAAAGAAGTTTTGAAAATAGCAGAAGATGCAGAAAATGAATATCAAATAGCTATCACAGAAAATTACCAAACTATGTCAGAAACAACATTCAAGGCACTTCGTCGTCAATTGCCCGTGACCAGAACTAAAATTGATTGGAACAAAATTGTTTCCTACAGCATTGCTAAAGAGTTTAAAACTCAATGACCAATCAAATTGTTAATAGTCATTGTTTTATTTTTATGATGCAAAAGACTTATTTGGTAAGTCCATATGCTTGCTGAAATATTGAAAATATGAGAAAACCGATATATAATTTCTAGTACCTTTCAACTGATTTATTAGGAAAAATTGTACAAAACGATATGTCATATTGTTCTTGCTGATCGTATCTAATCGTTTTCCTTTTATTTGTAAATTATAGAAGTAAAATTTTTATTTTTGTATTTTTATTTAATTTATTACTTTTGTTAAATGTAAACAAAACTTTACCCAGAAATTACGTTTTGGAAAGATTTGGAAAGAAAAATATATACATTTAAAGATAAAAATATATCATCAATCAATATTAAGGGTTTTAAGTGAATATTACTATTATGTAATATATTATATAATGTAACTTTAAAGCAAAAATAATAAATCATATTTTTTCTGTTATGAAATTCAAATAAAAACTGATGATTTATTAAGGTTTAAAAATGTTTAAATGTGTTAAGTATTTTGTCAGTTCTCATAATTTTTTATTAAAAATTATAATTAAAACAATTTTTATTTTCTTTATTTAAAATTATAATTGTATTTAGTAAGAAAACCATATTTTCAATCACCGCTCATTTTGAAACAATTTTATTCATATATTCATAATTTATGTCTTTGAATAGTTTAATTATAGTTCTTACTATACTCTTCATAATATATATATATATATTTATTTCTGCATTTGTTTATGTTACCCTATATAAGTATTACAAGTTTATTTCGTACATTTAGTATATTATTAATTATTATTTTTGAAATAATGAAAATTAAACTTGTTAACATAATTATAATATTGTAAATTTATTAATCAAAATTTATGTTTTTACATAAATTTCAAATGTTGTTGACTGTTTTTTTTTTTTTGAAAAACAATATTAATGTTATGCATTGTAATAAGAAAACAACTAGATAATTTTTACCACTATTATACTTTTTTATGTACAGATTTGTATTTGTATAGTCAAATATTATTAATATGCAGAACTCATTTTTGTTAAATAATTACAAAATGAATGGAACTTGCATACAGAGGGTCTTGGAGTGATCACTTTCCTTGTGTTAGGCTATTACGTAAATACCTTGACTCACTCTGAACACATATGTACATATTTTATTTATGTATGTGGATATATATATATATATATATATATATATATATACATACACATATAATGCTTGTCAATAAATTTAAATAAACTTAATCAGAAATTGCTGTATTAGGAAAAATAATTTGGGTGATGGTTATGTGATTTTAATGTTGTAATAATTCTAATGAATGCCATTTACAACATTTTGAATTTTTTCTTTTTTTTTTCATTGATAGTAGTATAGTAGATTCTTCAATTAATTGTTTTTGTATTATAAATATGCATTAGATCGTGCAATATTTAGTTTTAAACAATTTATATACATGGTATATTCTATTTCAAAAAACTAAAATATCTATTTTGCGGCTTGTATTGAAATTTAGAGAATTTAGTTCATAATTAATTTTATTGTATACGTATATTAATACATTTTTGGTTCTTAATGTTTCATGCTCACTACTAATTTTTGTCATTATTATCCGTTGTCAATTATTAATTATTATTATATGATTATTATTACTTTTATTATTAATATTTTATTATTATTTATTATTATTATTTTAATTTAATTTAATTACTAAACAGGAAATTATTTAAAATAAGATTTTCTTGTTTAATTTTTAAAATTATGTTATTTAAAGAGAAAAATTATATATTATATTCAAAGCTACAACAGTTTATATTTTGACAGTTATTCCTTTCTATATTCCTAATGTACTTTTCATAATCTTAGATTTTAAATTCTATTTAATGAGATTTTATTAAATATATTGATAATTTTGAGTTGTTAATGCTTGATGTTAAATAATTAAAGTTTTTTTTTTTTTTTATATCAATAGTTATTAAAATTTAGTAAGTATAATCTAAGGCTATGATTATATCTAAACAGATTACATGTATTACATTTTTCTGATAAAAACAAGAGAGATAAACAATTTATGTGCCTTTGAAAAATTTGAAGGAAATATTTGTTTTCAGTACTAATTCTTGTTTTTATAATAAATACTTTTGTTCTTGAAGGAGTTTACTGCAGTACTATTGGCATAATTCAATTATTTTTTTAGGTTAGTTATTTAAGATTAAAGCCTACCGTAAATACTCATTAATTAATTATTAATTGTGTTTGTTTATAATTCATTATAAATAATAACTCGTTGATTCGATTACTGGACTACCCTCCACCAAAATACAGGGTAGGATTTCTGTCCTACTCGAATAAAAGGTTGAGCGACCACTGGTAGGTTTTAGGTGACTACACCCTCATATTTTCAGTAAGTATTAAAAAAATATGTTATGTCTATTTTATTTTAACCCTACAAGTACAGATACATGAAGTCTGATAACTAAGGCAGAGGACTTGAAGCATTTGCATATTTGTTTTGCATAGTCACAAAAATAGCAGAGTATGAAACAAATACGTTTCATATTCTCATAAAGCTAGTTTTGAAATTTTATTTTGTATATAAATGCATATTTTGACTACTTTTTGTTTTTAGGGCATATTTTACACTTTTATATGCTATTTTATACTTTTTGCGACATTTAACTTAAATTGATTTTTTCCAAAGTGACATTTTTATTTCAAACGATACAGTCAAAATGTTTCCATAAAAATTTATTTATTTTTAATTTTTGCCGTATAATATGGTTTTTGACTGTCTACAAGCACATATTTTTCCTAGAAGCGATAATGATCTAACGTCATTTCTTTACAAAATATTAAGAAAATTAAGTAAAATGTATTTTGTTTATTTGGCTATGGTATATAATATATTTAATTATGTAATTGTTTTGACTTGTTTTAAACACTTTTTATTTTATAAATTCTTTTAAATAAAAAGGCTGAAAAAATTTTTAAGTGCATATTATTGGGTTATAAGTGCTTGCATATTTAGAGCTTTTTTAGAGCTACAAGTCCTCTGCCCTACTGATAACTAATACCTGGCGCGGCTCCAAGGGGTGGGGGGGACACTGGGACCATGGTCCTCCCCAGCTTTTTTTAAAAAATTTTAAGTTTTTACATATTTGTCCTTGTGAACTGTTAAATCCTGATTTTAATTACCTACCTAGCTAACAATTTTATTTGGCAGCCTAAAAAAATCATATGACATTAATATGAGGTGTGTATCATAATATAGGAACGTAGACGGACTCTGTATTTATTTGGAAAAACAACTATTATCAGTTATCACTTACAGGTTCCAGGTTAGAATATTCTCTAACTCTACTCCCCTCTAAGTCCCCTTTGCAATTTAGCGATGGCTGAAAAAAATGGCCCCCCCCCCCCCCCCCTTTGTAAGTCTCTGAAGCCGCGCCTGACTAATACTGATACTAAGTTAATACTAACAAAAAAGTGTGTTACAATGTGGTCAACTTAAACATGCATATTACATAGAAATTTACAATTTTTACAACAAATATTTTTTTTAAGAATTTTTTATTTATTCTAAAATATTTAAATAAGTTTATAAGGTGTTACTTTTAAATTTTTAAATAAACGTTATTGAACTATTTGAATTTGATCATTTTTATTATTTTGTGAATTTGAACTTTAATTATGCATACAATTTGTATGAAATATTTTAATAATATAAAAAAAATTAATTCGTTCCTAAAATATAATTTAATTAAAAATAATAATAAATAATTTACTTTAATTTATTTAATTTATTATAATATCATTAATTTATTATAATATGTTTAATATTATCATAGATAAAAATTTCTCAATATTTATTCTTAATTTAATTGATTAATGAATGTAATAATATACATCAGTTAATTTACCCCAGAGGATTGTCAATTTACCCTAAGTATGGGTTATGATGACAAATTCAGAATTTTTTTCTAAAATTTATAAGTAGAAGTCGGATTTTTATGATTTTACATACTATTTTGTAGTCTATGTAGTTAAATGTGAGTTAAAAATCTTTACGATTCATGAAACACAGACTTCATAAGAAAAAATTTATTTTGCATAAAAAAACATATTTTAGGGGGTCAGTGAATATTTAACAAGTTAGGGAATATTTGAGAATATTTTTGTAATATCGGCATATAATGAACATATTTCACGTACATTAGTTTTTTGATAAATACAAAGCTCACAAATACAAAGTTGATTTATTTCTGGGTTTCTGAGTTTTAATAAAAATTAATCTCTAGGTATTCTATATCAATTGCGATAGCACATCGGTTATTTTGTTAGCTGTCACGACTATTCGTCTGTCTCGTCTCGTGTTAATATCCGAGTCCGATGAATTAATTAATTAAATAAAATATATTTAAAACCAAATTAATAAAAAATAAATTAAACCGATTTTTTTTAAATATTAAAAGAATATTTTGCATATTTAAAGACATAAAACATCATATAATTAGTATTTTAAAATAATATTAAGAGAATATATTGCCTATTTTATGGGACATAAAAACATCATATTTTAAGGTTTTTAATAGAATATAAATCCTACCTCTATTTATAAGTTATAAATCTTTTAATATTAAGGTTTGAAATTATCACAGGTTAATTTTTTTATTTAAGACAATACTCGGATAAAATTTCAAGATTTTTCGGTCTATTATTTTATAATGTAAATGCCATTCAATCCTTAGGTTCATCAATTTACCATACCTACTCTCCCCTATAAATGTAAGTAAAAATTAATGTACTAGATATATTATACTATAGTATAATTATGTACAAATAAATTAAAAATGTAAAAGCTATACTACTTTTAATCTTATTGTATTTATTTATTTATATGCAACATATAGAGAAATACATAAAAAAAAAATTGGAAACACTTAATCAAGTACGAAATGAATTATTATAATAACTGTTTAATTAATTTACACAATAATCAGCAGGTAGGTATAATATGTTACAATATACTATTGCTACATTATTATTTTATTTGTTTTTTTGTGTTTTTAATTAAAATAGTAGGTAGTCTCTTAATAACTGTATATTCTATTAACATGTTAATACATTATTATATAATAGTATAATCGAGTAAAATTAAATTTAAATTAATATCCATGCATATGTATAATATATCAATTATTATCCATTGATATTATTATTGTTTCTTAGGTTTATGTTCAACATAATTTTTATTAAGTGTAGATCGTTAATTGGTTTATACATAAATTATCAATAATTGTATATCATTTAACTTACAAACTTTATACGCACATAAATACTAACATATATAGTTGATTTTTGTTTTGTCATTATAATACCTTATGTATGATATGTCTTACCAACTAAAAAAACAATAAAAGTAGTGTCCATTTTCTTTCTTATTACTCATATCAGAATAATGTTTATATATATATATGTATTATCACTATAGCAACAATGTGAAATCGACGTCTTATAGTGCAACTTTGGGTACGTACAGAAGAATACTGAGATAGTAGCTGCTTATAAAAACGAAGTCCAGTAGGCAACATTAAGTAGGAAAAATGAAAACGGAAAAAAGAACCTGGAAAACTTGTCTATGTACAATGCGATTGCGCGCCCATTGCAGAAAGTCGGATACTGCGGCACGGTGGCTACAGTAGCCATACTTCTGATAGGACTTCGGTTTTTTGGGTCCAGTTCCTAAAACCATAATCGTAATATTATGTAAATATTTTAGCTGTAAAATTAATTGTATATTTCAAATTAGAAACAACTAAAGTTAAGAATTGAGTTATGAAATTAGTTTCAACGATCTTTTTTAATTGTCTCAAAACCCATTTTAATCACCAATTAATATCAGAATGTATATTTTAACATTTTTAGAATTAAGTTTTTTTTGTATCAGAATCAGACGGAATCAATGTTTTATTAAATTATTTTGAAATTCTGTGTTTATTTTAGGAGGTTGATCGGGAAATACCTCCATATTACTTCCTCCCCCTAAAGAAAAATGAGTGCTATACTCCGTTTCAAAAGAGAAGACACGAAGCGACGATCGGTTTTCGTTCGGCGGCGCGCATCCCCCTCTTAATACCCATCTACTGCAATTTTAATTACGGTGTATACATCGTTAGCAATGACTTTGTAAAGTTCACTGCGAGAAACAAAAGCAAGGTGGAAGGGGAAAAATCGGGTACGCGTTGCGTCTGACGTCATTCGACATACGCAGAAATCGTGTCTTCTCTTATGGAACGGAGAGTAGTTCGGTATGCGCTCTACCGACAAATTTCTGATTCGGTATGCGCTCTACATTTTTTTTTTTTTACAATTTCATTATTTTCGGTATTAACCTATTCACATTTCGTTCTGGATGTCTTCTAGCATAGCGAGGAAAAGGTCCGGACTGTTTTGACAGTAAAGTTGCCAGCAATAGTAATCAAGATGTGACTGCAAATGGTTTAAAGGAACACCCTTAATTTTCTTTAATAATTTAAACCTTATAAACCTATTAAACCTACAGTAGGTAATAGATTTTAAGGTAAAGACAATCAAAGATAAGATAATAAAGTCGAAAGAAAAACCCAACATGTCATATACAAAAACGAGGAAGATACGCATAGACAGTCGTTGTCGTAGAACGTATGTAGAACGGCGAAACCGGTAGAGCGCATACCTAACTAGCACCGAAAAATGTATACCACCCCGAGAAAGTTAATTAATTTATTAATTATTTACTTCTATGGCATACCGCATACTACATATCGCCCCAGACAATTTTTGATGCCCCCTCCCCCGGGATAGAAGATCTGAAATAAATACTGGTCATACTGAGTGCTCACACCTAATTGTATTTGACTTAAAGTTATTCACCATATTTATTTGATTTATGTATAAGTCTATATGTAATGAAAAAATGTATATTGAAGCAAATTAACGTTTGTGATCTCGTTTAATTTGAATGAAAATAATTTGTCTAGGAATGTTATACTCGTATTGTAATTACCTACTTTTCAATGGCGGATCTAGGATTTTTTTAGGGGAAGGGGGAAATGTTTTCTTTGGCCCTTGGAATAAATTTTATAACATTGCAGTCAGTGACTGATCAAGGGTTTTTACTTTTTAATGCAGTAGTGCACAATTAAAAATGAAATTTATCGAATGTATAATTAATAAAATTATTGATTTTTAATATGTATATTTCATGATTTTGGTGGGGGTACAACCCCCCCCCCCCTCCCCTCCCGTGGATCCGCCACTGCTACTTTTATTGACAATTGATTTTTTTAGAAATCATTTAGATCGATCGTCAATTCCTAAAAACAACTTATTTCCTTTTGTTTTCATTATATGGCTTAAATATACTGTATGTCTGTGTATTACCTTGAATTCGTCTCCTCCTCTAATATCTTCTTCTGAATATCCTTTCATTACTTTGGTCGCCACTGGTCCCATATAGTTGTTGACCACGGCAAATTCCATCAAGGATAGAAAAACAAAAATTGAACACGAAGACATCCATATGTCTATAGCCTTAACATAAGATACCGGTGGGAGAGACTGCTGTGATTGAGTATTTTGAGTAGCTGGTCGAAAATAAGTGATGTTAAGTTTAAAGGTTATAATTTTTAACTTGTTGATCAACATTACCAAGCGTCAGCAACGAAGTCACGCCCAACGTTACTCTGGCCGGTATAGCCTCTGGTTTTATCCAAAACGAAATCCACGACATGACTACAATTAGTGCTGAAGGAATGTATGTATGGAACAAATGGTACCCTAACCGTCGTCGCAAATTGAACACCACGGCCAAACAGGTGAAATTTCCTAAACGTTTTAAATAAAGATTTAAAAACATAATTATTTATTTGAGTTACCTAAAATAAATTTGTAAGTAATCATTACAATTTTCTTGTAGAATGCAATAGTATTTAAAACGCATATCTACACCTACGCTTTAATTATATATATAAGATCATTATTAAAATTAATTTCTCGAACCTGTTGAATATTCTATTGTGCAGTCAGCAGTAAAATTATTCGATATATCGAGTTGAGGTAATTCAATTTCTGGATTCACCACTAATGGATCTGTCATATTCCATATAAAAACTAAATCGTGAGTTGTGTGAGATACTGAAAAGTAAAATAATTATACGTTGTCTTTAATACGAAAACACGTTTGATATTTAAAAAAAAAAAATAATATATTTATTGAAAATAAAGATCTGTACAAAGTAAATTTTCAAGTTCAGTAATTGTATGTGCAACAATAGCTTGATAGTCTTACAACATTTAAATACGTTTGTATTAAGTTTTATTTTAAACTAGTAGAGATAATTATTTTAAAAATCTATAAAAAATGTTTTAAGAAATTTCTACTTGGAATATTTACAACTACGACGATACCATCTTGAAAGATGATCAATGGAAAATCAAGGTGTTTTTATGAGAGATACAAAATATCCTTAGCATATCCAAAATCAGAAACATCCCTTATTATTTGCAGTGGCATATTTGAGGGGGTTGATGGGGGCAATCTCCCCCCCTGAGAATTTTTAGACCAGGAAAATTTTTATATAATTAATGGGTATAGGGTATTTGAGTATTACATCAAAAAACAAAAATTCCGAAAAATTGTGTCGATGATAACAAATTGGTAAAAATCACGGTTATCTAGATAACCGTGGTAAAAATGTATATACATTCTTTGTGGTACATATGTCGTCATGCACAAAAAAAGTGATGAAAGAAAACTCTTAGTTCTGGAAAGAAAGATATTACGAAAGATTTTTGGACCAGTAAAAGACATGCTAAGCGGTGAATGGAGAATAAGGAAAAATTATGAACTAGAAACTCTTCCGTAAACCCAGTATACTCAAAACAATAAAGAACAAAAGATTGGCGTGGGCTGGGCATGCTTGGCGTAACCAAAAACCACTCATACGCATAGTATTGGAAGAAAATTCTACTGGAAAAATACCACTGGGAAGACCACGTATGAGGTGGGAAGACGTAGTTAGAAATGACGTGATAGCGTTAGGAGGAGGGAGACTGGAGAATACAAGCAGCGAATAGAGAAAATTGGAGGCAAGTTTGTTTGTCGGGATGGTCCTAGTGGCCGAATTTACCGAAGAAGAAGAAGAATGTCGTCATGCACACTACGTCATGTAGATCACTGGCAAACTAGATCCCCATGGGTCATTTAGTCCCCGGTAACCTAGTTGACGGGGTATCAAAGTGGTTGACCACTTGTTGTTATCTATGATAACTGACTCCAGCTATCAGCATGATAGATAATTGTTACTCCGTCTACATCTTCTGGTTCATCTACATCAAATAGTTTAGTAAGTTTAGTTAATATTAATGACATTGATAGTCCCTCCTTTGAACTAGTTATTGTATATTTTTTAAAAGACTAATAAAATTTGTTCTGACCATGATCGTGCAACGATTTTTCTTCCTTTTTCTGTCAATATAAAAAAAGGTATAAAAGAAAAAATATACCTAAACAAAAGTTATTTTGAAAAATATAAATGGTTAACTTTTTCTAAAACAATGTCAGGACTGTATTGTAAATTTTGTGTTTTATTCGGTGATAATGGAGGGAGATACAAAACGGTTACATTAAGTAAATTTGTTTCTATACCATTGCAATAGTACTCTAAACTCTTAAGAAAAGATGGAGATCTTGAAGTACAAATCAAACATATTTATCACATAAATTGTGTTCAAGTTGCTGATGATTTTATAAAAACGTTTAATAATCCTCAAAAAGAAGTAATACATTTAATAAACAGTGAAACAATGAAACATATAGCAGAAAATCGAAATCGTTTAAAACCCATAATAAACTTTATCATATTCTTAGGTCGTCAAAATATTCCATTATGGGGTCATTGAGATCATGGAGACTTTTTTAAGAATTACAGTGAAGGTAATTCTATTGTAAATAAAGGAAATTTTCGTGAACTTCTCAACTACAGAATAAAGGCTGGAATTTAGTTTTAGAAAATCATTTGAAGACACTCTAAAGCAACCTATATAAGTCCTGTCATTCAAAATTAACTCATTGATTGCTGCAAATCAATAATTATAGAAAACATTTTAGAGGAAGTAAAAATATCAAAATATTATAGTATTATTTTTGATGAAATCACAGACATCAGTCATACATCACAAATTAGTTTGGTACTCCGATATGTACCTATCTAAAGGGGTTGTGAAAGAAAATTGTATTTCTTTTATTGATTGCCATGCTTATACATATAATAAAAGTGTACTTTAATTGGAGATGAAAATTATAGTATTAAAGAAAAAGATATTAATTTTGAACCAAAATTAAATGGTAACATTTTGGGCGAAACAGTAATTTCTTCATTAAAAAATTATAGCCATGACCTACAATATTGTGTTGGAGTTGGAACTAACGGCTGTTCGGTAATGGTATCAGAAGTGCGAGGCACAGTTAAAAAAATTCAATCATATGCTAACATTGCTATCCATAGCCTTGTTCAAACCACGGTCTGGATTTATCTATATCTAAGTCATCTACACGACGCGGATCTGATGCGTGAGGCAAGATTCGCGAGGCTGCCTCACCAGACAGCGGATTCGCCCAAATGTTTACACTATGCGTATCAAGGTGAGCCACAGTTAAGGCGAAGCAGGAATGGTGACAACACGTATTTCAGTACATCCGGGTGTAGCTGTGTCATTTTCTATTATTATTTCGGTTGTGATAATAGAAGTGGTAATGAAGACTGCTTAATCTTTTAATTTAGCATTCCACAAAACAGTGAAATTTCTGTATATTTCAATAAATTGAACACATTGATTTTGGTCCATGCTCACTTGGTCCATGACGTACACGAAACAAGACGCGGCAAGAAACAGTTCACACGACCCAAAACAAATAGGCGAATCTTCTTTGATGCGCGTCCAAATACCGACTGAGCTTCCGCTCGCTACGAGGCATCCTCGCACTGACTCGCTTATTACCTGAGTCAAGTTCAAACTGGTCGAAACAAGTCGAATCTTGACTCACGAATCTTGCCTTGCGCATCAGATTCAAATCGTGTAAACCCGGCTTAAGTATAGTTGATACATTATTTTTACACTTACAGCTTTCGATCATCATGGAACATATTTGTGTATCATGCGGATATGATTCGAATTTCATTGCACAAGATAATACCAGCGTCAATCTAAAGTGTACAAAAAAGATATTGCGATTAATAAATACAATGACCTACGCCCAAACGCCTAAAACGATTATGCAGATAACGTAATATTATAGAAATTGTACATACATTTATTTTATAGAAAATATATTTTAAACGTTATTCTATTTTTTAAACCAAGTAAAATAATAGATGGACGAATTGTCTACTAGTTAAGTATTTATAAGCAATTATAATTTATTTATTATTTATTTATTTAAATAATTATAAGTTATAAAGTTAATATACAATATTAATGTCGCAATGTGAATATTATGTACACATATGCTGAATTTAGTTTTTAATTTTTTGAATTTATTTTTACTACCCTCCCTTTACGTGACACGTACTTGGACATGTATAATAAAGTCTTGTCGTGATATAACCATAGGTAATGGTTAGGTATGCTCATTTCGTGAAACGTTACTTTTTTTGCATTTTTAAAAAAACAATCGGGTCGCCATATCTCATGTAACCATTCAACATCGAGTATACGATAATCTTCACTCATATTTTCTGGAAGTCGAAGTCTCTGGTCACGCCAACTTTGCGCCAAAAATATGTCTGCCACGTATGTCTAAAATCAAAATACGATTCATATACTTACGATACATATTTATTATACATATATACCTACACTAACGCTAACAACAATTATGTTGTGGTTTAAGGTATTATTATTTAACAAAATTATTAATTTTCGTATTTTTATTTAAGTATATTAGAAAATATTATTTAATACAATTAAAAAGGAAATAAAATAATAATAGGTAGTTAATTTTTGTACTGTTGCAAAACAATTGTTTTAAATAATGTAAATATAGGTAAGTGTAGCTTACGCATATTTTGGTACATGATTTGAAAAAGTGTCACCACTCTTATCTCAAGATACAGGGTGTCTTACTTATGAGTCATATTTTAAAAAAATCATAGTTATACTGTGTAACTATGTATTTTAAATCAATTAAGAAAAAAAAATTTAAATTCAAGGAGGCATGTTAGTATTTTGACCAAAATTCAATTTTGAAAATTGTAGTATTTATGTTGGTTTATAATGTTACACTATTACAATACTAATGTAATTGTATACTTGTAACATACTTAACGGAAATAATATAAAACTAAATGCATTTGTATTGATTTTGTACAGACTTTAAGAAAAATCAAAAAATCATATACAATGAACTTAATTTAATTTGTTGTCGTTTACACTTATTGGTGTAAAAAATATAAAATTTTATTGTTTGGGAATATTTATGATTATTTATGAATTAATTATGACGAATATTGAAGCAAGCCGCATTAATTGACTTATATCAATGGAAAAAGTCTTATTTTAAATCTGATTTGTTTTTATATGAATATTTTCGTTTTGCTTTAATAGGTATAGATAACTATACCATATAACAATAATTAAATAAAAATAATTTGGTAATACCATAGTGCATAAAAAATAGACAGGTCTGGTAATATATTTCATGTTCATGCACCAGAAGTACGTTTACAGTATTTATGTTACGGGTAATGTAAATATTTGGATGCTGTCGACATTGGCCATGCACATTGGCTAATATATAATTGCTCGTTTATAAATGAGAAATATTAACTCTATCCGGATAATGTAAAAAAAATTTAAATTATCTAGTAATTTAATAATTTTAAATAATTTTAATAAGTATGAAAAATTAAGATCTATCCATAATTTTCCCCTCGCCAACATTGGAGATAGTGTGAGAATATTTTTACCTGATGTCGACATCATATTGTATTTGCAGTTGTGTTTATTGAGGATGGGTAATATACACACGATATACAATTAAACTACTGTTGAATAAATAGAGAAAAGTGACAAGCTATAGATTACATATGATTGGAACGACGTTATCATATTAGCTATGATCGTATTAATTATATGCATTACAATATCAAACATAGTTAACCATTTTAAACAATATTATTTATATTTATTTTATTTATCTCTGCATTACTGTAGCTAATGTTTCTGTACGTTTTTTGCGTTGTTTACCATAGATTCTTCATTGATGGAGTCTAAAGAGAGCACCGTCACATGAAAATAAACAATAGTCGGTTGCCCTTGGACTTTGGGGGCGCGGTTTTTATCATAATTCTTTGGATTGATCGGTAATATATCCGTGAGCGATAAGCTGGTCTCGAAAACATTTTCGCTCTCGGCAATGTCACTCTGGTCACTGTAACACGGTGATACATGTATGTGAATGACTTTTGGAAAATAATTTATTAGTTTTACTTAAATCGATAGCGTCTTTTGTGTTAGGCGAAGGAAAGGTATTTTACAAGAAATTAAAGGTAAGTTGATTAAAAATTTGGTACGGATGAGGACGATATGGGATATGCATAAGTCTAGGTAGGATAATAATTATAATTATTGAAAAAATTGATTTTTACGTGTATTTTTATTTTAAACGCAATAAGCAAACTGCATAGGTACTAGATTAAAGGTTCTTTACTTTAATGGTCGTTATGTTATTACTATTAGTTCATATGAAACATATACGTTATGCACTGCGTATCTAAGAATATATGTTAATATATCAACTAGTCATACATAGATATTACAGGTAACCAATAGGTATTCGACTTAGGAGTTAATATATTATTATGCGGTAACATGTTTCGTGGTTTACAATGGTAAATAAGTATCAATGTTATACATAAACTAGTGAATACGCAGCTGGCAGATGGCTTCTTCTAAATCGTACTTTATAGCGGTATAAAACATGATAAAATGACAAATTCAGTGTTAACGTAATATATAAAATAGTATTTTAATATTTTGTTCGGTTTTATGTTATTTGGTTGCACGTACGTCTACGTTTTATATTTTATATAATACGTATTATAGCACGCAGGTAGATGCGTGCATTTTAAATTTGATTAATTACGCGGCATGACTTCCTAGGTAAAAGTGCTCCAGACAGTGGCGGCTCCTGAGCTGGTGCACAATTAATTTGTAAGATACCTATATAGTATGAATATAGTATGTATATAGTATGTAGGCGGATAAAAATTATTAATTTTGTTTTAGGTATAGTTACAATTAATTTTTTTTAAGCTGTATCGTTACGGATCTTCGTTACGGTAAAATAATAATAAATTTGAAAAATAACTTATTATGTATGAAACATAAACATAACATTTTTATTTTCACGATTGGCGTGATACGTGGAACGATAAAAATAAGTCCGGTTCACACATTAATTGTGCTTCAAATTAACATGTATTAACCCACGTGTCTACGCATTTAGCTATTTTTTATACAGCCGTCTGAAGCATATCGAATGTGTACTTCGCTAGTTATTTAATCGCTAATAGACATATTTTTCAACGCGAAAAGCTGAAAAACGATTCTGTTTTTGAAAAATATTTTTATTTATTACAGACTATATGCATTATAACTAATTATAATTTATTACAGGAATCTAATCATTCTGTATATAATTTGTTGGGTGGTTCAAGTGCTCCTGTGCATCATAGCGCGAGCCGCCACTGTCTCCAGGATAATATTAAGGACAATATTATAACACATAAAGAAATACAGTACATTGAATTTTACATATAAATCACGAACATCTGGTGTTTCTACGTTTTATTACGACCGTCCACCACTTGTATTTGCAACACGCACGCTCCTTTTAAAAATGTTTTCACTTATATTTAATAATATGATTGTGGTATACACGAGGTCATTGGCATTTTGTACGTTTTGCATATCATAAAATTCATGGACGCTTATGAAAATCTGGCCTTATATCTTCGTAATAAGTAAGTACTTATGTATAAGAGACAATATTTTGTAACGTGAAAATGTCGACGAACCTTCGTATATACTCACACTGCATGGTACAAAATGTGTGTTGACCATTGGCGCAAATAGGGTTGATATTTCGAGGGATCATCGTGGTGAAATAGTGGTGCTCCGGACTAAACCAAATTCTTTGTTTGCATAGAGTGCGAGGTTATACATGGAATAAGGCGAAGGCGGTCGAGTTCAATCCCTCCGCACTACCTAATCACGCCAACGGACTGTGCGATGATAAATGGCGCGGGGTTAGGGAGACGGCGACAGGTTGCGGAGAGCCAGGAACAGTTGGTGCTTGCGTGTATACCTCAGGGTGGACAGCGGTGAGTCCTTATCGATTTTGTAGTAGAAATTGCGACGTCTGTCTCGGACGCACAGTCGCCACGTCAGATATTCGATTTGTTTCTCGGTGTTTCCAGTGAAGTTGCGGGGCAAGGGTGGCAACGCGGGCACCGGAATCCAGTCCGGGTCATACATGCGGTCGCTGTCACCGGATTCCGATGCGGACTGTGCCACGGCACCGGATTCGAATTGTTCGAGCACGGGCACTAGACTGGCGAGTAACGTGCACCGGGGTCCAATGTTCCGGCAGTGTTTGGTCATCGTTTTGCTGTAGTACTTTTTGTCCGCGTACACGGACACGTTTCCCAGTCGGTCGATCAGCACGTCCAGCAGCCGAACGTTGAGACGCCAGCCCGTGCCCACTTGGACTAACACGAAATCACCGACGCCGGTGACGGGCAACATCGAGCCGAGGTCTTGAAGATTTCGCGCTTGTGTCGCGATCGAACACTCGCCGATGTATTCGTGGTACACCTGTCCGGTGACCAGTAACAAGTGTTTGTGAAGCCCATGGCCGGAAGGCGATGGTGGTGACAGTGACTTTCTCGATCCTACGGTGGTCGATGGTGTCGGTGGCCGCTTCGACATTTCGGTGGTTGATGGTGGTTCCGATCCTACAGTGGATGGTGTCGGTGACGGCTTCGATATTTCGGTTGTTGGCAAGATCGGCTGTGGTCTTCGTGGTTCTTCACAGCCGTCGTCCATGACAGAAACGGTAGAGGACGACGACGCGCAATCGGATACGTGTGGCCGGTACCTGTATGTCGGGTTGGCCGAACGCTTGTGACGCCGCGCGTAGCAGTGACGAGAACTCCTGTAAACGCTCAAACCTACTATAGACGTAAAGAGAACGGGGATAGCACCATAGCAAGGAATAATATTATGAGTAACGATAAAGGACAGCTTGAATTGAAGAAATTTTTTTTATTTTAACATTAAAGTACCACAAGGCAAACACACCTATAGATCATACCCTGTTTAATATTTTACAGCTAACATACCACACGCAACCGATACTGTACTAGCTACATTCCTTAATGATACAGGCGTTATCGTATCAAACACCGATTTAATCCTGTTTTCTGGGTATTTTAAAAAACATACGATCTGCAAAACGGGTTTGAACTTTGGATAATATAAATAAACACAAAGTCCGTACATATTACTTTTACGCTTCGTTCGAGTATTAGTCATCCGATAAATATCAATAACAACATAATCCCTAATAAAAAAGTTGTTGGATATCTAGATTAATTACTTAGGTTATTCAACAACACAAAAAACTATATTAAGCTATTTACTTTAAATTAAAAAAAAAAAGTTTCTGATTTTAGGATACATCAATGAAGACAACTTTTTAATAAAAAACTTACCTCTTAACACTAAAACTCTTTTATACGAATGACTAATTCATTCAAAAAAAATTTACGGTATCCATTTAAAGGAAGTAGCCAAAACTTTTAACATCAAAATTCTTCCTTTTTCCATAAAAGTTAATTTCATTTCTAATGTTATATGGTATGTAAGTTACATAACAATTTACAAATGTCTACAATATCTGACTTCTCACATGTATTAAAAATTACACAATTTTTAACACCCATTACCACACAAATCCAAACTCTTATTTGTTAATTTTTCCAAAAATTCTCCCTTCCATCTTAAAAGTAAATGGCCAAGAAATATACTTAAAAACTAATAAAAAAAAAAATAAAAGAAGACCTTATATCACGTTATCGAAACTTGTAAATAAATATCAATTTTTTTACTCGATGTTTATTTTAATCGGAACAATTGATTTGGCTCCCAAATACAGGTAATCAATATTTTATCCTTAATAAGTATCTTTGAATTGGCTCCTATATTTTTTTTTTTCAAAAATGTCGGTTGTCAAAATAATAGTTATTTTAATTATTTTAATTAAAATAATATTTATTTTAATAATTATAAGTTATGCAATAATTTTTGGAAAAGTTGAAGTCAGTTACACTCAACAATAAGTTTAGTTTAACTCTTCATTTTAACACAAGGTTTACGGTGTTAAGTTCATATATTTTATCTAGTTACATAGATAGTTGTACATTTTAATACATATTTTTTTATCAAACAAAATTATTTTACAAATTAAATATAAAAATCTTACAATGGTGTAGAAAAAATAATAATTAATAATTAAAAATTAAAACATCGTCAATTATTAAGCTGAACGCGTCGTTATAGTATATTAGTATATTTATAACTACTTTAATTATAAGTATAAAAAATAGTTTATTATTAAATAATTCGTCGTGGTTTATTATTGGCTAATATTTTTATATAAGTACTGAAATCTTGAAATTTTCATATTTCTGAATTTAATTTACTAAATATTGTATTTTGTTTCTAATTTCTTTCCGATGTGATTTTATTTTATTAGAACTTCTTAAATTTAAAATATAAATATAAATTAATAAAGTATAATTGTATATCAATTTAAACTTATTAACTGTTAAAATGAATTTCTTCTTTCCACTACTCATTTTTTCGACCAAATTATTTTTATATTTAAATTATGTATGTGATGAACTGCGAGTACTGCGTTTTATGGTATCAGTAAAATCTCATCTATGGTAGTTAAATTGTATAAATACGACGATGGTTGTAATCGTTTAATGCATTATCAGATTAAAAGTTAAATAATTTCCAGCAGTAATCCGGCACTGTGTCGTTAAAAATATTAAAAGTCATGTGCTTTTTCAACTTTTATATTTTTAGAGCCACTTGTTGAAAAATATATTGGAAGTCAATTCAATGGTCACCATTTTAATACATAATGTAAATATTTCTTTAAAAAAGGAAAAGTTTAAAATACTTAATGAAGTTCATTCGATGCAATTAAAAACTACAAGATATATGGTTAGGTAGTTATGGACTGAAAATATGAAAGAATCAATTATTGAAATCAGTACCCAGCGAATATTTGAATAATAATAACAAAATTAATGAGCTACGTCATATATACATGACATTATACTGAAATGCTGAATGATGTTTGAAGATTTTTATTTTAGGAAAAATAGATACTGTAGATTTGACTTTGAAAGTAAATTTTAAAATTATAATATTTACTGTATTATTAAAATAGTAGCAAAAAAGCTAGGATTACGGCATGGGTTACAATAATGTTATAGCTGTAGGTTATGTATCTAACACTAATATGCATTTTAATTAATTCTACATAAATAAAGCGGATTTAACTATATAAAATGTCCTATAGAAACTGAAATATTTTGTAGGTACCTACTTATAATTATATACATTTTTTAAGAAACTACCTATTATTTAAAATATATTTGAAATGAAACGTTATTTATTATTTAATTTGATCATTTATAAGCAATGAATTTGTTATTTAATTTATTTTAAAATATGATTAGTATGAATTTATTATTATTGATTTTAAAATACAAACAGATACCTATGTCATCATTTATTGCTTAAATTGTTTGTGTCTACGTGGATGTAGCCATTAGACTTCACTGTAATTGTTCGCATTCAACTTGATAAATATAAATTAAATTGGTTAATAACATGTTTTCAATAATAGAAACAGAACAGAAAGTAATGTAAGTATATAAACTATATTATAACAAATATTTAACAGATTAGAAATGTAAATTAGTTTTTATACCAATTCAAATTATTTAAACAAAGATCAAACGTTACTTAAGTTGTAATAATGATGACTAGGTACCTATAAATTACTAGTGATACGAAATTTACAACCGATAATAATATATCCTGTTTAGTTCAGAACGTTTTGATTGTCATTTGGTATCGAATATTTTTTAACAGGTAAAGACAAAGAAGGAGCCAGCCAACTGTACTTTTTATGAATTTTAACTTAGTACCCTACATTTATTTTATGCTTCTGTTATGGTTATTAGAAAATAATTGTTTACATAGTGGTTAAATAACACTTTTACTTACTGTGAACTCAATGCAGTTTGTCCGATAGTAATAATATAAATTCCGTACAGAAAAAATAAATTCGTCATTAGACTCGCTGTAAAAATAAAAAATAATTTTATTATAGACTATTATAGAGCGCGCGTACGACCAGCTTGAAAGATTAAATTTAAAATATTTTTATTAAACCCGTATGCGATTTCACCTCTTAAGTGTATGAAACATATATTACCTATAAGTGTATGTAATTAATACTAATCAACAAAACGTATACAATAAAAAACCAAATCGTGCACATTGAACGTTTCTATACACTCAGGTTTTGTGAAATTTACATTTAATATACCTAATGAAAACTCGCAATAAATTATGTAGAGTAGGCATGTACCTGTCTGAATCCATGGTAACAAACATTATTCCAAAAAACTAATTAATTAATTTGTTCACGTTTAAAGAAAGGTTTAATGAAGCAGTTGTATTGTGTTTTGCAAAAAAGTGAGTTATAAGAATATTATGCCTATGATTATATTTTTATTTTTAAGTAAAATAACGAAGAACTGTATATCTGGATTATATTTTTCAAAATCGCTTTTCATTTACACTTTTAACCCGTTGCCATAATTTTGAATAAGTAAGAGTTAATAAGTAAAAGTCGATTCGTATATATATATTTGGATATAAGATGTATGCATTATTTGTACAATGTAATATTTCGTATTTATATCCTCATTTTAATTAAATAACTGAGTAAAATTAGTAATATGATTTAAAACCTTTGGCTTTTAAAAAATAATTCAATGTTGAAATAAGTGACATTTAAACCTATAACTTATTAGACTATAACAGCAACGGGTCCAAGGGGAATAATTAAAAATCGTTACGGTGACAGTATTCAACTTGTATGTGGTTACGAATAAATATACAGTACAGTTTCAATAGCTGTAATTTTAGTATAATTAAAATTTTTATGTCGAACAAATATCACATAAACACTGAGTTCATGAATTTTACGGGCCAAATAAAAAATCTATAATTTTTTCAGTTTGAAAAATAAAGTAGAATTACGAGAAAACGAAATAAAAACAAAGTAGAAAATAGTCTTATTTTATCTCAGTTAATAAAATAATTATTATTTTAGTTTGTCGTTAGGTGATTTTTTTATTTTATAGGTACATTTGTACATTATACGAAACCGCGAATCATAAACGGGTACAAGCACGAGGACAAATAGTCTAAAATAATCATGGTTGTACACATACACTTTTACAAATTGTCTTTAGTGAAAATAAACATTTTCAATTATTTAACAACTAGAAAATCAAAATTGTAACAAATAAATAGTATATTTGAAAATAATTTATACTTACCCATATCATTTTGAATGGCGAAATATGTTTTGACTCGTTCAAACACTAATCAACGCTCATAACTTATAGTTTATATTAGGTTACATAACACACAGCGTACACTGAGGGTTAAAGAATACTATTTTTTCATTATTATTTACACGACACTGACCCTTTGCAGGTGTAATAGAATAACACCCAAGCGTTGGTTATAATAGGATTCACTAAGCCGATACCATTGCGTACGCTCTAGTAAACTTAAATATACATTTTAGATTACTGATTACAATATAATGTTGACTTTTGTTTTTTTTTCTTCGACTATATGCATGCATATATATGTATACTCTACATATATACACATTCTCTACACATATACATACAGACATTTAGACAAACAATCACGTATACGAATGCATCTTTATCGGACTAGTATATCTATTATAGCGTGTGTCAATCAATAGAATTTAACGTCAACATTAATTTTATAATATTCTTGTAGTTTATGTTTTAAAGATTACGAAACGAATATGCCGTTTTTGATTTAACCTAATTTTTCTATCCAACGACAATTCACTAAAATATAATCAATAAATTATTTAATCAATCTCGGTATGGCATGTTGTAGACAACAATGAGTAGTTACTATAGTGTAAATATTTAAATTGTTAGTTAATAGTATAAGAATTTGAATATACTATAACTATTTGTATTATAAATTATTTACTTTAGCGCTATAATATTTTATTCACATTCATTATCATTGAGCCCTATAATTGAACATTAAATATTATATTAACTACCTATTGTAGTGGATATAAAAAAATAATATATGATATTAAAACTTTTTTATTTTAAACTAAAAATATAAAATCAAAAAAAAAATATGATAATCAGTTTTAAGTTATGTATTTTTAAAGTAGTACGATGTTTTAAGTCTTAAAATATATTTTAGTATTCTTATAACATATAATTTTTTAAATGTTTTTCTAAAAAAATGGAGAAAACACTATAATTATTTAATTCGTAAAAATTATAACTGTGGATTAATTAAAATCTAAATGTTAAAATATTAGATTATTTTTTAAAAGTTAATTTAAATTTTTTTTATTAGGTATTTATTTTCTATTAGTTTCATGAAATACTATAAATATGCTGGAAAAAAGTTTTTTTTTTTAAATTGGACTCATGCCCCACTGTTAATTTTATGTTATGTAGGTTTTTTTTATGTTGTAACCGGGCGCTTCGTATACACTATTTCAGTGTTCTTACGTGATTGTGAAAATAACAAAATACTAAAAATAGTTAATAGCTAGTTTGAGTTTACTGCAAAAACCGTGATAAGTTAGAAAATCTAATACATTTTAAAAATGATCATACATTTGTACTATAATTTAATTACTAGGTATTTTTAACTAAAACTAAAATTATTTATTTTTTCAATTTTTTTAATTATTATTTTTATATAAATTACCTTAATGTAACATTTTGAAAAAAAGTTAACCTTGACTAGAAAGATGAACTTAATCTTGTTGAAGCCACTATTTCTAGTATTCAAAAGTTACGTGAAAACATAACTAATTAGTTTTGAAAATTATTTAAAGAAACTCAGGTAAAGATAACACATTTATCCTGATTGCCTATAAGACCTTCAAATTTAATTTAGAAAAATATTTATACTTTAAAAAATGGATTAGTAAATGCCTCGTAAACTTGATTTTGTTCTTTCAAATATAATATTATAATTTATAAGCTAAATTTAATAAATATTTTGAAATACCAAAATTTATATTTTGTAAAAGATATCTCATTTTTGTATTAATTCTTGTATAAATAATAAACATTTTAAAACCCCCTCGCCATTCAAAATTCCTGAACGCCCCTCTGTAGGTATTTATATATATATTGTACATGTAGGTATTTTGTTAACATCATTGAGGCAGAGACTAAAACTTAAAAATATCCCAAATAGAAAAAAAAACAAACTGTAAATATATTTAAGTCGTGTAAATCATTATGTAAAACAAGCAACTTAAACATAAAACTATTCTATTAAACTGGCCTTGTTGTGCAATATAATGGTCCTATGACGTCAAAGATTGTTTTAAATTGTTAAAATTTAATTGAGCAATTTTTTTTATTAAATATTTATATTCATATTTATACGAAATTTTATTTTTATTTTTTACAACAATAAAAATACATAATTTGCGATTATATGAAAATATGATACATATTATCATTTAATATAAACATTTCACATTACTTAAACATTACGAAATAATTTTTTTTTCATAATGTTGTTTTAACTAAAATATGTAAAGTTGTATCATTACAAATGATGACAAACGAAAACATTTTTATCAAATTTTAAAATAACCACTCAATTGTATTTGACTATTTTTGTAGCTTATAACCTATACGCAGATTATAAAATAAACAAGAGTGATGGATTAATACAGTTTTTATAAAATATATACTAATTAATTTAGGCTACAATGAATTTTTAGATGGATGTTTTATATCAATAATTATTTAAATAATTTCTGTTACACTTTATTACGTGTTAAGTGTAAATGTTTTCTCATCATTAGCTATTTATGTCTATCGCATATGTTAAATTTTAGTTTTACGATAGACAGTAATAGTTAATGATGGGAAAACATTTACACTTAAATTTGTTACATTTTAGTTATCCTAATTCGTTACAGATATTTTTATTTTTATTATTATTGTTATTATTATAACTATTATTTACATTATTATAAATTAGTCAGTAGGATTTTCAGTGAATTTCATAGAAATGTATACCTTAAATATTGGTGTTAATTAAATTTATTGAAATTTTGAAATTCCATCTTCAATTCCAACAGAGTTAAAACTCTTGTAAAATTAATGTATAACATTAAATATTATTAATTTATAAATCACTAATGATGTCTTCTGGCATGTAGGTAATTATGTCACATGTATGAATAATAATGTTTTTATTAAATTTATACTGTACACATCGTTTTATTAAGCAAATAAATGTCCTTAATTTTCAGATCCACGTAGCAATTCATCATGTATGCATCTGGTTAGGTAATGAATAGACGTGACAGCCATTAATTAAATTAATCACGAACTTAAATATGTTTTGTTCGACGTGCCGCTGGTGTAGATTTCGATGGACATAGAATGAGATTATTTGTGTATAGTCGTTCGCACAGCGCTGTAGACAGCGCGCCAGACCGCCGAGCCCCGATCAATACCATTTCGTATTTATATGATACGTATATATATTATATATATAAATTACTAACTATAATATTGTATATCTACGGACGACTTAGAAAATAAAACATTTTCGTACTACGACAATAATACATAATAATAAGATATGATAATTATTATTACATGATAATATGTAAAAATATTGTAAAAAATATAGGCATAATGATATAAAATAAATTAAATATTATTTGATTGAACTATATAATCGATACTGAAGACAAGTAGCATTTACAATACGCAAACAGTAACGGTTCGAGTCCATAAATTAATAATAGGTTTTTTTTCCACTTAAGGTAATTTTCAAAACTAACTCATTAATGTGTTCAGTAAACACATATAAATACATAGTGCATACGTGTTATAATAATAATAATAACCTCCGCCGTGGTCGAAACTCAAAAATAGAAGAGCCGGCCTTGGTATGGTATCTATGACCTGCAATACTCAGATGACGGTTAGTGCGCTACCGCCGAAATGACCGTTCGTCGAGGCCGGCAAATTCATTTTTCGCAGTCGATTGCCAAAAAAAAAAAAAAAATAATATAATAAAAAGTTTCTTCTCCCCACCACCCACTCGTATACCATGCGCGTTCGAGATTATCGCTGCCGCCGTAGCCGCTGCCGTCATCGGCGTCGCCACCACCCAAACTAAAATAATTGCCCAAAACTGTCGGCCGCGTGCGACACTCTTGTAGTAACGTCAGCGTTTCACTGTACTCCGCTGCAACAGCACACTTATTGCCTATTCGTGTGGTTTCGCGGTGAGTATGACGATATATCTCCCGTATCTCCTTCGGCCCCTTTCAGCCCAGCTTCCTGTTTGCTTTTCGTTCCGTTATTTTTCCCCCGTTTAAAATCCTGTTTTTGCTTTTCTTTTTCACAACCGTTGATAAATAATAACGATTTGACGGTGCTTCTTTTGCGACATGGTGTTATTAATGATTGTATTGGCACGTCTTTCGTGTCATCGTAATATTATACACGCCAGTTAAATCATTGAAAAATATTTCATCGATGTTGCTACACAGAAATAGTTTGTTATTTTTATTGGTACATGTACGCATGTACGTTGGTGAATACATAGAAAATTCAAAAATATTTTAGTTCACATTTAGACATTTTGAGGCCTCGTCACCGTTGTTGTTAATAACAGTATTAAACGTTTCCAGTTAAAGCTGTTGCAGAAACGAATTTGAAATACAATTTTAGAACAATACACGATTTATATTTTATTCTCGAGCAATTATTTAATAATTTATCAAACCTATTTTATTCGTGTATAACTCTTAATTACCGATTTCCTTTGAATTATTTATTTACTATGCATGCATTATAAAATAATGTAAATTATGTAATTTTGTATACCTAGAACTATATATAGTAACTATAATAATATAATTTATTACGTTAAATTAATAAAACTGTGAACTAATTGTAGTCCATCCGTTATAATTATTTAATTTTATCTCGTATTTCTGGCATAATATCAGCTTGTGTTTATTGATTTAATTCACATTTGTCCTTGACGTTTTAAAACACTTGACAACGGATGCATGCTTTGTTAAATTCCTTAACAACCGTAAATCCTAATCATGTTAGGTCTTGTAGGTTATACTTCATTTTTTTTTTAATGTTATTTAAACTTTTCAATATTATGAAAGTGTTTATTTGTTACGAATTCACGAACTATTTTTGTTTAAATAAATATTACATTTTTAAGAATACTATCAATTTCAAAATAATCATAGGGTTTTTGAGCCATTTAATTTTTAAATTATTTTTACTGAATTTGATAAATTTATCAAATTGTGATAATTTTTTTTTTTTACATTGATATACGGCTTCAACTATAACGTTATTGATTAGCGATTTCGATATTTAAAATAAGTGATTTAATTTTGTTTTCCTGATTAAACTAAATTTTATTATTATTTATTTCTTGTCAAAATATTAGAAGAGCTACCTATGCCAGGTATTCATACATTCAAATCGTAATATTTATTTAGAAACTTTACCAATTGTTTGAATGCTATGATATTTAGATTTATGTTTAATTATAAATTATAGTTAACATTTATTCTAAAATAATATATATAAATTATAAATAATTATAATTATCATTTATAAATTATAATTTACATTTATTCTAAAATCAATTTACAAATTTCCATTCAAAATGATTTTGTTTCAACATCTACAATAACAAATTTGTAGATATCTCACTGGAGAAGTTGAGAAAATAAATCCAAATTAATTTTTTTTTTTTTTTTAATTTAATTTTCCATCGTTAATTGTAGAACACAACATATTATAAAGGTGATTTTTTTTTTGCTTTTAATTATATGACCTTAAATATTACCCATCCTTTTTTCGCTAATTACTTTTATACGTAATTTGTATATTATTATTCATGGTAAATATATACGGTTTAAGCCATAAGTTTAGTTCGTCCTTTGTTTTAATATTTATTTTTATATAACATAATTCGTACACAAATTGAACATTTTAGAACTAAAAATGTATTTTTAATTCATATTTTTCAATAGGTATAGTCAATCTAAACGAAGATGTGTGAAATCAATTTACCAACTGTTTGGATTCTCGGTAAAACAAAAAATAACGAGTAATACAACTTGTAACTGGTTAAAATATTTTTATAATGGATTTAAATAGGTGGCCCAGGAAGTGGAAAAGGTACTTTATGCGATAAAATTGTAACTAAATACGGTTTTACTCACATTTCAACTGGCGATTTGCTGAGAGACGAAGTAAACACCGGATCAGAACGCGGTCAAGAATTAGTAAAAATTATGAAAGAAGGAGCTCTTGTTCCCACGGTACATTTTTTGAAGTATACTCGTATAGCTATTCTATGAATATTTATGGATGCATATTTCTTGTAGTCTGTTGTGATGGAATTGCTCAATGAGAAAATAAAAAGCAAAGTATCTACATCCAAAGGATTTTTAATCGATGGTTATCCACGTGAGAAAAAACAAGGGGAGGAGTTTGAAATTGCGGTAAATTTGCTTTATTTTTATTTCATACCATTTACTGATCGATATAACAGTAATTTGTCAATATTAGTATTAATTTTATATTTTTAATAAATTGAAGTATTGAACTGATACAGATAGGTAGGTATATAAACTCAATTAAAACATAGTTCAACAGTATTATTATAATTAGGAAAAAGTTTACAATCTATTTTAGTGATTAATTATCTGTATGTTTTTGTACAATATTCTTAAATGTACAGAATGAACATACTAAATATTATTATTAATTATTATTATTATAATATTATTGTATTATATTATTATATTAATATTAACATATCTGAAACAAATTTCAATATAAATTTAATAAAAATTGGAATGATGACAAGAGTTTGAATTTCATTGTAATGTAAATATTATTTTGGGTAATCTTAGATAATGCTTTAAAAATTCGTGTAATATATATAGTACTTTAAAGGTGAAATTTTTAATTTCTCTTATAATTTACCACTGTTTTTATATTTATAGAACATTAATTGGTAATTTTAATAATACATATTTGTTTATATAAAACTTAATAGTTTAAATTTAATTAATTATAATTATTACTTTATTTAGTAGGTATTATAAAAAAAAAAAATTGTTATATTATTTATTAAAGATATTACATTTATTAACTTGTATACTTGATTAATTAGAATAAAGTCAAATTTATAGTTCTTTTTTTTTTTTGTAATTTATAAATTAAATAGGTACATAATAAAACAATTAATTTAATAAAAATGTGTAAAAACTTTTGACTGTATATAATATAGTACAATTAAATTTTTTTATTACAGATATGTAAATATTCTTAATGAAAAAGTTTAGGTATTTTAAATTGAATTGTTCAGTATTTTTCTTTAATAAATTTAAATCGTTATGTTAGGTGGTTATTTCATTTTGGTACACTAAATATATTTTTTGAAAGAATTTTAACAGAATGATAAGTCAAAAAGTAAATTAAATCAGTTTTTTTTATTTTAATTGCTATTGTACCATATTTAAAATAACAAATGTTTAATATATTTTTAAACTATTTTAACTTAGAGTATAATATTTGCTAAAACACAATATTTTACATAAAATTCCTTGTAAAGGGTAATTTAATGTAGAATATGAATTACAACTTCAAAATTAAATTTATCAATCTTTTAAAATATTGAATAATTTATTGTTGCTTTTAAATTTAATCCCACACAATTTACTTAGCAAAACACTTGGTATATCTAATTTATGTACTTTGGGTTTTATATTTTATTACGGATTGACCTAGAGTTAATGTGAATTGTACAATAGCCAAAATTCTAAGCCTAATGTGTTTTTAAAAACAAGTTAATTATAAAAATGATCTACGAGCCAAGATTTATAGTAAATTAACTGAAACGAAACTCTAATACATTTTTTTGATATAAAAATAATATTGTAAAACTATATTTTCTGACATTTTCTTACACAATTACTTTCAATTAAATTTGTGTCAGTATTGAATCTTTTTAATTTTGAACATCTCAGTTGTGGTACATTTTTGTATTGTATGTTTTCCCATTATTTAAAAAAAACTTTGAATCAGAATTTTTGTTAAATGTTTTATACTCTATTTTCAATTTTCAAAAAATATTATTAATAGTTATAAGTTAGGTTTTTAATAAAATTTTTATTTTTATTTTTCCTTAGATCAAACCTGTTGATATGGTGTTGTACTTAGAATCTAAGGACGAGACAATGGTACAGAGGTTGTTGAAACGAGCAGAGACTAGTGGTCGGTCAGACGATAATTTGGAAACAATTCAAAAGCGCCTTCAAACGTTTCATGCTAATAACGATCCGATCATTGAAGCATACAAATCAAAAGTGGTGATTATCTCAGCAGAACAAAGTGCTGAGGCAGTTTTTGCTGAAGCAGAAAAACAATTAGATGCTTTAGTTGCTACAAATTAAATATAAATATAAACTTAAAATCTATACCTGTTAATTTTCACAATAAAAAACTATTATGGTAGAAACATCTGCTCAAAGATATAAAAACAAAAAATAAAAATTTAAAATTCAACATTCATAATATAATATAAATTACATAAAAGTTAGTTATGAAATTGATACGATAAAACGTTTAGTTTCATAAAAAATCTATTCATAAATAATTATTTTATTTATTGTATAATATTGAATTATATAATAGTCAGTAAAGTATAAAATACTAGAGTAGTTTTAGTAATTAATATAAATATCAGTTGTATAATTTTCGGAAGCTGTTATAACTCAACATTTTTATACTTATTACAATTCCTTGATAACAATAAAAAATACCTATTTTATTAGTTCTTTACTTGAAGCATTTCTTTTCTATGGTACTATAGTATTATCAAAAATATGTCTAGTGATTTATTTGTAAGTACCTACCATCAAGTATTCTTAAGCTAATATATTATAATGATATCAATAGATAAAACATCATATTTAATAATTAGATAGGTATTGTTATGTTTTATAAATTTGTTATTAAATGGTACATATTTAATATGTTATTTGCTTTTCAAAAATAAATATTTGTTTTAATACAACTTGTATTTTTTTAATACTTAAATATTTATTAATATTTTAATGTTATTTAGCTACATCAAGATATTCCATTTTATTATGAAAATAATTTTTGATGAAATATACATTAAGACAAAACAATGTGTCTGTTATACTCTAGTATTATATTTAAATAAATACACAAGTACTAATTAAAAGATTATACATTTATATTACTGTTTATTACGTGTAAAATATTATAATAAAAACATAATCTTAAACACACTAGCTGCTAGCTGAACACAAAGTGTACGACCAGCACATGAATATTATATAATAACGTTTATAATATAACCTACAAAAGTAATAATAATAATAGTAATACCAATATTTAATATTGATAATACTTAACAATTTATTATCATAACATCCTCCCCTTAGTTAATTACAATATTAAGTTATAAAATTTTTTTTTATTTAAATAAATGACAGTTTTAATACAATCCAATTTTTATGAATTAGTAACAATATTAATACATATACAAATACAATCTTTATGACATAATTATAATATTAAATGAATTAAAATTTTTATGAATTTTTACCTATAATACATTAGCCTCTCAGGTTTTCTCTTAGTCCTCTCTGATTTCCTTACTTCTTTACTATTTACAAATTCCTCTCCTTTTTTTTCTTCTTCCTCAAATTCTAAACTTACTGTTTTCCTTTTCCTAATAAATATTATATTTCTTCTCAACTCTCTTCCTCTCGAATATTTTACTAAGTAACATCTTGGCCAATTTAGTTTTTTTATAATTGTTGCCTCACTCCATCTTTTTTTAATTTATCCTGTAACCATACCTTTTCTTTTTCCTCAAATACTACTTCTTTTATAGTCCCTTTATTGTCAAAATATTTTTTTTTGTTTTAATTGGTTTTCTTTTATTTTTTCATTTATATTTATATTTATCTTTTTAACCTGTATATCTTTTATTGGTAATTTTGTTCTTAACATTCTATTTTGTAATATATTTGCAGGTGATAATCCAATATTCACTAATGGTGTATTTCTATAATTAAGTAAATAATCTTCTATGTCACTATTTGATTCACTACATTTTTTTATCATTTTCTTTATTATCACTACATATTTTTCTGCTAGACCATTGCTAACAGGATAGTTTGGACTTGTGTTGTTAATTTCAAATCCCCAATCTTTAGCAAATAACTTAAATTGATAACTATTAAATGGCATATTATCCGCTATCAACACACTAGGTATACCAAGTCTTGCAAATATTTTTTTACACTTTTTAATTAATTCTTTTGCTGTTTTTCACTTAAGTTTGGTGACTTCTACCCATCTTGAAAAGTAATCTACTATTATTAAATAATCTTTTCCTCTTTCATGAGCTATATCTGCCCCTATCTTGTCAAACGGTATGTCTGGTATCTCATGACTAGAGGTCGGATTAATATTCTCTTAAATCACTTAAAATATGATGTTTTTATGTTACATAAAATAAGCAATATATAATCTTAATATTATTTTAAAATACCAATTATATGATGTTTTATGTGTTTAAATATGCAAAATATTCTCTTTACAATAGAATACATTTAAAAAAATATAAAAATATTCTGATATTCTGATATTTAAAAAAAATCAGTTTAATTTATTTTTTATTAATTTGGTTTTAAATATATTTAGTTTAATTAATTAATTCATAGCACTCGGATATTAACACGAGACGAGACAGACGACTAGTAGACGACGAATAGTCGTGACAGCTAACAAAATAACCGATGTGCTATCGCAATCGAAATAGAATACCTGGAGATTAATTTTTATTAAAACTCAGAAACCAAGAAATTAATCATTTAGTAAGCTATGTATTTATCAAAGTGCTGATATACGTGAAATATGTTCATTATATGCTGATATTACAAAAATATTCTTAAATATTCCCTAACGTGTTAAATATTCTCTAACCCCTAAAATATGCTTTTTTATGCAAAATAAATTTTTTCTTGTGAATTCTGTGTTTTATGAATCGTAAAGATTTCTCACTCCCATTTAACTGCATAGGCTAGAAACAAACTAACTTAGTTTTTTTATTACTTCTATTATATTTGTTACAAATTACACATGTTAATACTAAATTAGTTACATCTGACATAATCCCAGGCCAATATACATGCTGTTTAGCTAACTGTTTTGTTTTTTCCACTCCTTGATGCGTCTCATGGATTCGATTTAACATTTCCCTTCTTAACGTTTTAGGTATCACCACTCTATTTTTATAATACACATTCATCCTCAACCACTAATTCTGCTTTTTATCTTATAATAATGATTTATTTCATTTTCTTCTTTTAATTTGTTTGGCCATCTATTCACATAATAATCTTTTACTCGTTTCAAAATTGAATCATTATTAGTCTCTGCTTTTAATTCCCTCAGTTTTTCTACACTATATTTTATTTATACTGAGTGTATTAAATCTTTCAACGACTCATCATCTTTCTCATTTTTATAAATTATATTCCTTATCAGTAAATCAACAATATACATATATTTTCCAGGTAAATATTCTAATGTAAAATTATAATTTAATAGCTTTAATTTTAATCTTTTTAATCTGTTATTCTCAATTTTTTCTATGTTTTTCTTTACTATTGATACTAACGGTTGATGATCTGTGTATATTTTTACTTCATTATGCCCATATATATAATAGTGAAATTTCTTTACTGCAAATGTGATTGCTAATAATTCCTTCTCTATAATTGCATAAAGCTGCTCAGTTTTTGTCAACGACCTTGATGCATACCACACTGGCTTATTAGATTGTAATAAGCAACATGCAATAGCATTTTTAGAAGCGTCACACTGTATATGAATTGGTTGTTTGGCATCAAAATGCACTAGTAACGATTTTTCACTTATTAAGCTTTTCACTGTTTCTAATGTCTGACTATGTCTTTCTGTCCACCTCCTCACTGATTTCACTTATTTCAGATATATTTGGTATACATTGTCTTAAGAAATTTATAGCTCCTAAAATTTGTTGAAGTTCTTTCTTATGTTGCGTGCCATCGAATCAATAAGGATGGTAGAGGATTTAATAAATAAGATTGACTTCAAATTAAAGTAACTACTTTTATTAAAATAATGTACTATAAAACATTCACAATATAGAGTGGCGTGAAGGTGCTTGGTATGTCCGGACTTAAATACTTCTGACTTTTGGTCTGTTGAGGACCCCCTTATATACTAGGATCCTGTGTGAAACTACTTATCCCGGATATGATTTTTAATTATAAACATGTTTATTTAATATTTCCATTTATGGGCATTAGATAGTTTAAACCTTAGTGATTGGCCTTGTTAGTTTGGCAATATTCACGTATCTTCGCTATTCTTAAATTAATTAATTTAATACTCAATTTTGCTGAATGCCCAACCCTATTTGTTAATTGGCAGGTTTACTATTTTTGCATTCTACAACCTTTCACATGTCAATTTATATTTATGATACTTTGGGAATGTGTTCATGTAATATCTAAGATTTAATTATTACTCGTAACCTCATGTTAATCTTAATAACCTTGTGACTATAATCATACATGTCCGTAACACTTATTACTAGGATTTTTTAATTTTTTATTTACTTCTATCCTTTCACTGTCAGGACTCATACCTTTTTCATTGAAATTTAATCCTAAAAATTTAACTTCTCTTTGCTTATATTGTAATTTTGAGATATTAAACTTGATATTATATTTTCTCGCTCTGTCTATCACCTTATTCATTATCTGTTCATGCTGATCTAATGTTTCTGCTGCTATCAGTATGTCATCAAAATATATTAATACACACTCTATATTTCCAAAATATTTTTCGTTTTGTTTCATAAACAGTTCTGGTGCTACACTCGCTCCAAACGGTAATCTTAAAAACCTATAGTTCCCAAATGGTGTACTAAATGTGCAATATTTACTTGATTTTTCATCTAATTTAATATGATAATATCCATCCTTTAAGTCAACCACACTATAATATTTTTTATTTAATAATTTTGGAGTAATTTCTTCCAATGTTGGTACTTGAAATTGTTCTCTCACTAACCCTATGTTCAACTCTTTTGGATCTAAACATATCCTTAGAGACAAATCTGGTTTTTGTACAACTACTAAATTATTTACCCATTCGTTCGGTTCATCCATTTGCGTTATTATTTCTTTTTTACTAATTCTTCTAACTTTAATTTTAACTTGTCTTTAATCTTTATTGGTACTTTTCTAGCTATACTCGCTTTTGGTATTAATCTCAGACTACACATCTCCGGAAAACAACCTACACCTTCAAATACATCATTATTTTTTTTTTATGAACATATCCTTATCTACTTCGTTGTTATTTTTTGTTGTTATTGCGTCTACATTTGTTAATAATTTAAATTCTTTGCGTATTGGTAGTCCTATTATTGATTTACTTGTATAAGCCTCCTCTATTACAACAAATTTTGTTTCAATACGTTTCAATCACCTAATGTTAATATAGTTTTAATTTGCCCCATAGGTTTCATTTTAAACCCACCAAACACTTCTAACGTAACCTTTGTGTTTATTGATTAAATTGTACACGCCCAGATATTTATAGTCTTGTTCAGATAATGCATTTATTTCAGCTCCACTATCTAATTTGAATTCAATTTTTGTATTGTTTATTTCAAACATTTTACACCATTCACTTTTTATGGACCATAACTTATGTACCGACTCTACTGAAAATCTTCTCTATTTTCAATTTTTATCTTTTGTACTTTTTTTAATTCATACTTATTATCATATTGTTTTTTCTTTTTACATACTTTGGCAAAATTATGATAACTACTACAGTTATTACAACACTTTCCATATGCTGGACAATTTTTATATACATGTTTTAAACCATATCTACTACAATTTATTATATTATCAGCTATTTTATTAAACTTACCCATCCTCTGATCATTGGACTGACTGCTATTCCACTGTCTTTGGTTTGACTCGTTCATTTTTTTCGGTTTGCACTGATTTTTATTTTTGGCTCCACTTGACGATTTGCTTATAACTTCATGTACGGACCTGCCTGTATCATTGGCTGTGATTAATGTTCATCTATTTGATTCCACACGTTCAATTGATTGGCAATACGACACTACTTTTGTCAACTCCACATCACCTCGTAACAATCTAGTTTGGGTTTCTTTGTCTAATATTCCCAACACTATCTGTATTTTTAATATTTTGTTTTCAGCTTCACCAAAGTTACAGACTTTAATTAATTTTTTAAGATCAGTATACCAAACATCAAATTGTATTCCATCATGTTGTTTACGATTGAAGAAATTAAAGTGTTCCATAAGTTCATTTAATTTTGGTATACAATATTCTTCTAGAGTTTTTAATATTGTTTCAGCTGACTCATCTTCAGATTTTTTAATTGTATTGCACAGCTTTAGTCCCATCATAACCCATAAAATTTAATAAACGAGCTACTTGCACATCTTTATCTTTTTTATTAGATTCTGTTGCCTTAAAATATATTTCTACTTCTTGTTTGAATGTTTTAAAATTTTCCGATAAATTACCTTCGAGGCACAGACCATTGGGTCTATTAAATTCCAATGACATCGTTTTTCTTTTTCTTTCTTTTTCTTTGATTATCCTGTAACGTGCCTCGAGTGGTTTGAGGACGCTACGATAATGTTATGATTGAATAGTATTTCTAAGCGTTTTAATATAAGTTCAATAATTTAAACTTGAAAGAATAGAGTATGATATTTTTATTTTACACTTAGAAAAATCAGCAAAGTAATAACAATGTAAATATGACTGTCGTAAACGGAGTGTTTGTACTTGATGGCTGGATACGTCTGCCGTTGGTGGTGCAACGGTGCCTTTATATACTCTTTGGTGTTGTTTTCGCCACCTGGTTTCCCTTGGCCTTTGATCGTCAAATTCGACGAAATTATGACGTTGTTTTTTTTTGCAGTTGTTCATGGTCACAGGATGTGTATTGCACCGTTTATGACCTGCGCGTGGCTTAGCCTTACATCACAATTATGAGTGCGATAGCTATTTACATAATTCATAAATGTGCATTTTTATCATCGTACGACTCGGGAATATGCATATCATTATTTGCTAGTAATTACATCACAACCATATTACATATAATGGTGCATGTTACACCTCACCGCCGAAGAAAAAATTTCAGGGTGAAACAATGAAATTTTTAAATATACCGTATACAAACTATGAAAATAATTGCTTATTCACTAATATGTTAATACAATATTTGTTAGTTATAAAGAAAAATAATAATAATAAGATATACCTTTTTTTTTTTTTTATTATTATGTATACAATATTATGATTTTTAAAACTAAATCCCATTACCAAGTATATAATATTATTGTTAAATAAGTGATTGCATTATTATACATATATATATATATATATATATATATATATATATATATATATATATATATATATATATATATATATATATATATTTTATTTTATGAATACCCAATTCCTAATTAGTATTTATGATTCTTTTTATTATTATTTTTTTTTCTTTCCCTGCTTGGACTATCACTACAATATATGAAAAGTTTTGAAGGTTTTATTTTATTTAATAAGAAATTAAATATACATCTATTGTATATTACATCAGTTATTGGGTCGTGCGCGTGAGTGATATCCTCATGAGTTGTTCTACAGACTATGGAGTGACACTCATGTAAATTTAGAGTTCCTCCCCTTGGTTTAAAAAATTCTCCAATGTTTATTGAAAATATTACTCGATTATCTTTACACATGTCCTTGATTACAAGCTCATATGTATTATCCCATCGCTTTTCTATAGTCGTTATATCTAAAAATCTCTATATTTTTTAATTCTAATTTATCTGTTGTTATTATTATTATTTTCATAATTAATATATTGTGTGTCAAAATCGGTTTCATTATTATATTTTATTTTATTTATGTGTTCGTTATTTATTTCTTTATCGTGTTCGGCTATGTTCATTACGCTAATTATTATGTTTCCATTTTTTACGGAGCTGATAGTTTCTCCACAGTATACGTCCTTTATTAATTCCTGTTTCTCGATTAAAACATTATTATTTTCCGCGAATTTATTTGCAATTGTTATAGAAATTATTGTTTCTGATCTTACATTTAATATATAACAATTTTTTATTATTGAATTTGTATTAGGTTGATCGATTATTAATGTGTTATTTGCAATATCTATCACTGCTTTATTATCGCGTAAAAATGAGTGACCTATTATTCCGTGTTTTATTAAAGGTACTTTTGAGTTTACGACATGGAAACTGATTATAAATTCATTATTTTTAATTTCAATCGGTATAGTAACTATTCCTATTGTTCGTATTAATTCGTCGCTTATTCCGCGTATTATAGTTTTCTTTGTTTCGTTTACGATTAAATCTCCTTTCAAATAATTAATTTTTATAATATTAATATCGCTACCTTAACACACTAGCTGTTAGCTAAAGCTCACTTAATGAGAACTCGAAAATGAGTGCAAAATGTTTGGGATATCAGTGTGGCCAGGATTTGAAAATAATTAAAAATTCTCTTTTGCTGCTGAAACTGAATCTACACATTTTTGATGTTATCACTATAGATAAACGAATCGCGGACGTTTGGCGCCCATCGTTTTGTCCCCGACAAAAAATCAGTCCACTAGTGATGGGCATAATCGAATGATTTTAATAATCGAATGATTAGTAATCGAGACATTTTCATAATCGAGATATCACTCGAAATAATCATTCGAAATGTCCAAATGAAATATTAATAATCGAGATATCACTCGAAATAATCATTCGAAATGTCCAAATGAAATATTAATAATCGAGATATCACTCGTTCAAAATAATCGAATTGTTTTGAATGAAATATCGAATAATAACAATAGACGGGTTTCTTTTTCTTATGTTATCTTTACATTATTTATACTTGGTAAATATCAACAACTTTACTATAGCTATGTCCTACCAAATAATCCTATGGTTAGAAAAATATATTACCCATTAAGTCAACAACAATTTAATAATAGTTTTATTATAGTTTATTAGTTAAATTCCCTCGTTTCATGGACGTCATTCATTCATTCCAAATAATTTATATCCGATTATTAACATTTTGACTATTTTGAGGCTAAGAATTCATTGTTTTAAAAATAAACTTAATAAACGAGATATAATTAGAAAGTATGATTCGATTATAATAAATCATTCGAATATAATATAATCATTCGATTATAATATAATCGAGATATTATTTTCGTAATCGAAATATCTCGATTATATAATCAATATAATTTTCATAATCGAGATATCTCGATTATATATCTTGATTATGCCCATCACTACAGTCCACAGACGTTTCGTACCCGGCAATTTTTAAGATAGAACGTTTCGTCCGGAAAAATTATTAGCCATAGGACGTTCGGTCCCCGACATACTTTGATAATCTAAATACATTAATTTTAAATGAATAATTTAATGTTAAAATGACAATATTACAAAATATACAAATACATTATCAATACTCACGATTTAATGACATGAGGGTTGTCGGTGTGTGTAGAGGAGATGTGATTGACCGAGTAAAGTGGAGGTGTAGGACAAGGGTGGCCGACCCCAAATAGTTGGGAGGAAGGCGAAGCAAAAGAAGAAGAAGAAGACATTATCAATATTCATACAATATAATATTACAAATAGTCAAAATTTAAATGAATCACAATAATAATAAGTCAACACAAAATTTCGTAAAAATGAATAAATCAATTATATTTAAAAAAAAAATAATTTTTCTTTAAGATATTGTAGTTTTAGTATTATGTATTAATGTGTTAAAAATGTGTAATTAATGTTTTACCATGACAAAACAAATAATATTTATGTGACTATAAATAGTTAAAATATTTTATTGCTTAAAGCGTTAAAAGTTAAACTTTTTTTTAGTTTAACTTAAACATTATTAATTATTATTATACAATAAAATGGTGTACAATATTTATTGTACCAATAAGTTGTAATACGGGACCACATAATATTCTGTGGTTGTACAATTGGTTATAATCTATGAACAGGCTACACTGATATCCCCATAGGAACCCGTGTAATTTTAAATAAGTGAGCCTTCTGGTTATTCTGTGGTAATACCAATATTTAATACTGATAATACATAACAATCTATTATAAAGATAAAAAACATATTTTATAGTTTTATAGACAAGGATAACTACTTAATGATTATTTTTATATTTTTTAAATACAATTATAATATTTATTATTCTATTATAAAGCATTATTTTGCTTTTTTAAACTTTTTATATTAATCATTAATAAAATATTCATTGATTATTTTAATATATGTTGATGCAACAATATTGATATAAAATAAAGACTTAAAATTAAAAAAATAGAAGTTAACAAAAAAGTGTATTTAAATCTTTATGAAATAGAAACTAGCATTGATTATGCATTAGTATTAAAAATTAAATATTAGTATGTTCATTTATCAATTTGTTATTAGTTTAAGAAAAATAATGATCTAAATAATAGTACAAATAGCACATACATTGATTTTATAATAATAATATATTATAATATAAATTTTAAAATCAATGACACTCATCACTTTTGTCTGATTATAAATTATAATAATATTGGTGTATATTTAAATTTTTAACTAGCAAGTATTAATAATGCAGAAGTAAATACTGGAAATTTAATAAATTTGATATTTTTAAAAATTTTAATTCAAAATAATGTTAATTTTTTTATTTCTTCTGCCTCATTTAAAAATGTATTGAACAAGAAACATGTAAATAAATTCCTACAAAGTAGAATGTAAATTTAGAATTCTTTACTTTATTTTATATAATAAAAAAATATAATCTTATCATCTGAAACAGTTATAATTTAATATACATAATTAGTTCTACAATTCAGAATGATAATAAGTATTTATTATTTTTTTGATAAATAATTAGTTAATAAATAAATAAATAAATAAATACTCGACTTTAAGTAATATTATATTTGTAATGTATGGTTGGTTTAAAATTAAAAATTCATTGTCAGGTATATACAAAGTTAATAAAACTAGATTAAGTTTTTTCTGGAAATTAATAAATAAATAAATTTCTTTATAAAAACTAAGGATTTGTTTTTTTATTTATATATTAATTTACAAGTATTAATTATTTACTAATTTTTAATTTTAATTATTTAAATAATGAGTAAATCAATTATAATCCTAATACACTGAATGACAAATTAAACAGTAGTGTAGAGAGACTAACTATACTATACGGTTTAGAGTGGTAAGCGGTTGATAGGAGAATAAAGTGCTAGTGTTGAGGAAATGAGAATGTTAACAAAATGAAAGAAAACAGACTGAAATGGTTTGAGCATGTGATGAGATGAAAGGAAACTAAATCAGCAAGAGTGGTTATGAAAATGAACATTGAAGGGAAAAGAGGAAGAGAAGACCAAAAAAGAGATGGTTGGAAACAATTGAGAATGATATAAAGGTTATTGGTGTGTGTATGTAGGAAATGTAGAAAACTAATAGAGATTTAGAAAAATGTTGGCTGACTCTAAATAGTTAATAAAATCGTATAGACAATGGCGAAAGAGAAGAAGAAAAAGTAAATCAAATCAGTAAATCAAAGTAATTTAAACTCAGGTTATAGTTTTTCATAAGAAAAATAAGGTAAAATAATTTTTATAATATTACTCTTGCTTTTACAATACTTATTCATATGAGAAACCAATCCACCAACTCACCATTATCATCATGTACATAATTTAGGTAATTACAATGATTTAGTAATTTGATATATATGAGTCTAGAGGTTCTGATTTTCTAATAAAGGTTTATTTATATTCCATTTTACTTATTAAAAACATTATCAACTTACACAAAGCGAAAAATTATAAATCGGTTATTAAATTTAATATTAATATTAGACGTACCACAAAGTTTTACCAATGAATTAATATTTAACAGAATTTGATCAATCATTTATATATATTATTATTATTTATTATATATATATAGATACACTGGATTAAGAACTAAAAAATAAATTTATAATACAAAATAGTAAAAATATAAGATTAGATTTCAATAGGTAATACAGTTTGTTGCAGTTTTATCAGTTATAGTCAATTTATTTATCACGTATATGTCTTATCAATTGTCATAAAAAATAATCTATCATCACAGATAAACAACATAAACTGATTAATGTTTACCGTTTTAAACTACATAGTTTATGTGGTCGTAATTCTTAATCTGATATATTATAGCGTGTGCTAACTACTGTTTAAATCCGTGTCAATTTATTGTTTGAAAAAATTGTTTTTCTAAAAATGAATATACGTCAAATGCCAAACCTATCACTTAAGTTCTCGCTGTTTGCTTAAACACACAAAGCAGAAAACCTAAGTGTATAATATCTTAAGAATGATGTTTTCGTTTTAAAATGAACTGATCAAGCTTTAATATTTATAAGACTAATTTTTTAGCGTGAGTATATATTCTTCAAACATGAACATTTGTTATTAAGTACTTATACTATTTTATTTATGTAAACAATATTATGTTCTTCAATTTTACTATAGTTTATTTAACTTTAAAATCAGTTCAATTTGTAGCTTCTATACCAAGAGCAAAATCTTAAATAAATTAGGAATATAATATAAGAGAGACAAATGTATCTTATTAATTGGTAATTTGTATATTTTTTGTTTATTAATAATTAACTAAGTAGGTATAATTCAATTAATTAATAATGATTATGTTGTACCAACTAATCGAGTTTTGTCATTTTAAGTGAAAATATATTTTAAATACAATAATAAAACAACTTTCAACTAAAGTCATGAAAATTTGATTGTAAAATAATTTTAAGTCCAAATAATTATTAAAATATATTATAATAATTTTTAAAATAAACTGGTATAAAAGTACTATGATCAAACTAAAAATCATCTGATTTTGGTGTTTTTGAGATTCTCTTTGATATTTTACAATGGTCATATCTGATAGTGTATCTTGCTCCTTTATGTCTGTTCTTTTATAATACAGAATGCAGTTTGGTTGATAAACCTTTGTCAATACTTTTGTGCTGTTTCTATTTTATTAAAACTATGTATTAACATAATCTTAATTTTATTTAAATATCTGTTGACATGTGTCCATTATATAAAGGAACTTCATATTTTTGTTATAAAAATATACTAAGAATTGTATATTATTATTATCTTTATGATTATGGTAATAATTTTTCATATTTTTCATAAAAATGCATTATATCCTAGTTGGATATAATATATAATAACTAACCCTTGTTTTTAATGATAATTTGTCTTGGGATGCCCTAAATGTGTATGATTTACATTTTTGTAAATAAATGTGAATGACCTAAGCTTCACTTAATCACAATACTACTTCTTGACTGATTTACTGTTTTTAAGGTATTGGTATTCTGCCACCATAAGCAAAAATACCGTAAGGCGGGCACACTGGAGAAATTAGTTTTATAAACCAATTTAAGAAACCAATTTCATGAAACTAGTTTTATGAAACTTATTTCATATTTGCGTACACCGGTGAAACTGAAAAAATAATAGTTTCGACCATGTCGTCTGATGATGAGGATGTGTTAATGTTATATTGGTGGCTTCGTAACAAAAAAAGGAAACGTAGGTATTGGATTCATCCACTTTTAAAAGATAAACAGCAAAACAGATAAAAAAACAAAGATAATATTGGTCAAAACATCGATAACGTTTCTATTTATGGGATTTATGAGATTAGTACGATGAATACTATTTACTATTGTTACTATATGCTGTATATATAATACAGTGTATAGTGTATATATACCTACTAAAATATGATATATATAAATAAATATATATAATATATATTAATATATATATAAATAAATATAAATAACATGAACTGTACTTACAAAATTTATAATAATATAATATGAATTATATAAATGTATATTATATTATTACTATTTATTCATAATTTATACGAAACTTTATTGTTGAAACCAAAACTACAAGTTTCATGAAACCGTGGTTGTGCAACTATGAGAAATTTTTGTTTCATGAAACTCAGTGTGCGTATCTATTTGATTTTCAATTAAATGGTTTCATGAAACTAAAGTTTCACATTTCATGAAATTAGTTTCTTAAAACTAGTTTCTTCAGTGTGCAGCCCGCCTAAGTCTTAAAAAAATAAAAAATGAGGTAATAAAAAAAAAATTATTGTGAAATTCGTCTTTTGCAGATGAATATGCCGTATGTTTGAAATATTACTCCAAACATATAATACAATCAATAATCAAATAACTAAAATATTGTAAATCGTAGAATAATTCGTGGGTACTAAATAATAAAATAAAATCACTATACTAAGCATTAATACAGTAAGTATTGTTGAAGATATGGCGTTTTATCTTATTCCATAGTAAAAAATTATATTTGGTGGCATTTTGGCTTAGTCCATAGTAAAAAAATTATAATTGGTGGCATTCAGGCTTAGTAACATGGACTGGATTACTTATCGCAAAGCAAATCGACTATTGGTACAATTTATTTATAATAAACTTATTCAATATTATGAATAAAGTATTTTTTTTATTTATAAATTTATTTAAAAATAATATTTTTGTTTTGGGAATTCATTAAAATTTAAATGTTTAAATAATTTTATCATTCAAAAATTGTTACTTACGAGTTACGGAATTCTTGCTTTTGAATAAAGTATCAAAAGTTTATACCAATACTATGGTACAACGTGAAAATTAATATCTTGTCAATAATTAATTTAAACATTTTTATTATTATATTTCATTGCATCCGTTGGGTAAAACTACATAGGAAACCATATATCATATTTAAATAATGAGAATGTACAAAGTGTTATGATTTTATGAAAATACAAAATATATAATTGCGTTTTTCTGTAACCTATGGCATTTTCGCTTATGACGGCAGTATTGGTATATGATAATAGAATTATGTAACTGTCTATACTTTCTATTTATATGTGTATTGTCTAAACACTACAATTGTGTATAAATAATATATTGATCCCTTCTAAAGTTATGACTTGGAAAGGTATGATTGTTTGTACCTCTCATTATGATATAATAACCAACATTTCAAATAATTACAGAATTATGATAATTTTAAAGATAATTTAAAGATAATTTATTTTAGAAAGAGTAATTTTTAAAGGAAATATTTAAAAGTAATTGTTGTTATTTGTTAACATGTTTCAGGTTTATTTAAGTTATATAGAAATGGAACAAACAGATGAACCATATGTAACAATATTTTTTGATAATGGTGACAAAGCTCGATTCAGTAAGATGTATTTAATCAAGCATAGTTCATATTTTGAAGCTATGTTTTGTGGAAATTTCATGGAATCTCAGTCTGGAGATCAAATAAAATTGAAGGTATAAGTAAATAAAATTATAAATATATGTTATAACTAGATTTTTGTGATTAATTTAATTTTTATCATTAATGTTAAATTCAATGAAAAGTTAGGTTTTTCATAGTAGGTTATAGCTTTTATAAGTTAGCTCTTTACTTACAATAAAAATGAAGATAATTAAATAACTTAAAATGTCACTATATACTAGTGATGGGCAAATTCTGGATTTGCTGAAGTTTGAAAATCCTAATATTTGAAGTTCGAAATCAGAAATTTGGATTTTACTGTAAACCTGAATTTCGGATTCTAAAATTTGGATTTTGTATTGAATCCGGATTTGGATTTGAAAACATTAAATTAGGATTTTTTTAAGAATTATTTATAGTAAATATAAGATAATTAAACATTTTTAAAATTAAATGATAATTTTGTATCAAAAACATTAAGAGTTGCCTATAAAAATATTTTAAAATAAATAAATAATGAAAGGTCTAAATTAATAGATCGAAGAAAAAAAGTATCAGAATAATTATCTATAAAGAAACAAAAAATAATAGTTTTCTATAGTGTATATAAACAATAATAGGCACACTAGGGTGGCTCTTAGCTTACTCTTGTAAATTTTTTTTTAATTGTACAGTTTACGGCACCCACCCATTTTTTGTTAATGCCCGAAAAAATAATACCGGCTATTATATCAATCAATCAATTTTAAGCCGTGCCCCTGGGCACTTGAAGTTGAATAGTTTTGTCATTTTTTACGGAAAAATTTTTATATTGTGCTATAATTTTTTTTTTCCAACCAAAAAATATTAAACAATAAATATCTAGTAGGAAATTACATGAGGATCTCAAAAATGTCACTTTTTATATTATTACATTGTTTATTACTGAGATAATTACAATTTTAGGTAAAACATATGCAAAAGCTCATAAAATCCGACTAAATGGTATTTTTTCGTTTTATTATACCAGTCGAACGGTTCGAAATACAATAAAATCACATATGTACAAAATTATTTAAAATTAAATTTCCTAGAAAAATGTAAATTACTCAATTTAAATTTGATTACAGATTATAGATTTATAGCTAAAAATATATACAAAATATAAAGGGTGGCGGCTACCCGGTGGCCTTTAAAAATAAATTTTTAAATTTTTTTTTTGTATCACCCACCTATTTTATGTAAATGCCAAATTTAATATTAATTGCAAAGTTTGAAATCAATTGTTCAATTTTGAACTCTATTTCGTTTTTCACAAATTCTGAAATTTCTAATTCTTTTAAATTGAATCGTTTGATATTCTTGTTTGAATCTGTTTTACTATTCAGTTTAACGATCATTTTTCTTTTTGATTCAATAGAAATACTTTTATCGAAAAATGCCAATGCAAAGGTTTTGGGTGTTAGATACCACAAATGATTTCGAAATTTATTCAATGCTACTCTAGATATATTATTATCAATTGAACTATAGTTGTAATATTTTCGTATATTTACAAACTCTAAGACTCTTGTTAAATGTGGGTTAATAATTTATTTAATTTATTTGTCCGAAATACCTGGAGAAAAATTGTCCTTATTTATTTTATTCCACGAGAGCCAGCTATCTTTTTAAAATAAGAACATTTGAAAACTGTACAACCTCGAAACGATTACTAGGAGTTACTCGAGTTAACAATGATTTTTCTTGGCGCTAAACCAAATTATACGACTTTTTTCCATACTCCCGGTACTATTCACCATGGAAGATGGATGGCAAAAGGTATTTATTGTCTTAAAATATACATCTTTCGTAAAAAAAACGGACTTCGCGATATTTGTATATTTGTAGTTACAATTTATATCGAAGCATGATTTAAAGCACCTACTGCTGCAGCCGCACCATATCAAGATTTACTTTTTATACGAAAATTGTGCAACTATAGTTCAATTGATAATAATTTATATAGAGTAGCATTGAATAAATTTGGAAATTATTTGTGGTATCTAACACCCGTAGCAGTTGCATGGGCATTTTTCGATAAAAGTAATTCTATTGAATCAAAAAGAAAAATTATCGTTAAACTAAATAATAAAACAGATTCAAATAAGAATATCAAACAATTAAATTTAAAAGAATCAGAAATTTCAGTATTTTTGAAAAATGAAATAGAGTTTTTCGTCTCAAGTGAAACTTTAAATTTTTTCAAAATATTTAACTTGGATACGGAATTTCTCTTAAATGACCCAGCGGATTGGAGTGAAAACTTATCTTTTACTCACCACCAATGAGGAACAAAAACAATTTGTGTTACAAGTTGTGACTAATTACAGAATAATATTTCCTGACTGCAAAAAGGAAACATTAAAAAAAGAATTGTGACTAAACATATAAGTAATTATTTTTAAACATTGTAATAGATAACTAAGTTTTAAAAATTGTGCACTTTTGTAATTTTAATGAATTATTTGGCTGACATAAATAAAAAACAATAAAAAATGGTTTAGCAAAATATTTTTAGCTTTTACTTATTTTTTGCTTAAAATTGTAACTGTGCCAGTAATAAATGATGTACTAATGAAAAAGTGACATTTTTGAAATCGTCATAAATTGTAGGGTAAAATGCACTGCTTATATAAATTAATATTTTATGTTCTTTAGTTGAAAAAAAAATTATAATCCAATGTTAGTGATTTTTGTAAGGAATTACAAAACTACTGAACTTTCAGTTTCTGGGGCGCAGCTAAAAATTGAACAATTGATTTCAAACTTTGCAATTAATATTAAATTTGGCCTTTACATAAAATAGGTGGGTGCCACAAAAAAAAAATTTAAAAATTTATTTTTAAGGGCCACTCTTTATATTTTGTATATATTTTTAGCTATAAGTCTGTAATCTGTAATCAAATTTAAATTGAGTAATTTAAGTTTTTCTAGGAAATTTAATTTTAAATAATTTTGTACATATGTGATTTTATTGTATTTCGAACCGTTCGACTGGTATAATAAATCGAAAAAATACCATTTAGTCGGATTTTATGAGCTTTTGCATATGTTTTATATAATTTCCTACTAGATATTTATTGTTTAATATTTTTTGGTTGAAAAAAAAAGTTATAGTACAATATAAAGATTTTTCCGTAAAAAATGACAAAACTACTCAACTTCAAGTGCCCGGGGGTACGGCTTAAAATTGAATGATTGATATAAAATTTTGCAGGTATTATTTTTTCAGGCATTTAAACATTTATTTTTAAGGGTCACCCTAAGGAACACAATACAAAATAAATAATAAATAACAAAAAAATTAAGAGTTATCTGTAAAAATATTTTTAAATATATAAATAAATAATGAAAGTTATAAATTAATAGATCGAAGAAAATTGTTTAATAATAACACCCTCTTTGATTATAGTAAAATAATTATAATTTTAATTGGTATTATAATAATTATTTATGATTCTTATAATATTCTTATTATAAGTTGTTTTTCAGAAATACTAATGCTGACAGATGATGAGGAGTCATTCTGTTTCGCTTGGGTGTTATTAAACAAGATTGTAATCTGTGGAAAATACGTGTTCAGATGATGCTGATGATGCAGGAATGCATACATTTTTTTTGGTTAAAACTGATATAGTCGGGTATACATTTTTACAATCTTTCCACCACAAGCATAGATTCTCATTGTGATTAATTTGTGGTTCTGATAGATATCGAATAAATTCATCTTCATCATCAGAAAACTGTCCCATTAGCTCATCTAGTACAGTATTTTTTGCTATTAGATTACATTTGTCCATATTGGTCGAAACGTGATTAACAGATAATATTTTTGAACGAACCATCACTTGTATATGGTTATTAATTTGCTCTAAGGCTCAAATTTTAAGTTTTTGTATTTAGGATCAAGCAGACTTGCCATTTGCGCTATTAGCATCAGTAAATTATCAGTAATTTCATCATAATCGGGATCTTCCATTGAAAATCGTTTTGCCAATTCTTTGGAAACTATATTTTTAAATGTTGTTGCTAACGTAATGTTTTATTAAAATTTAAGTGTTTCCTTATTAGACTTGCAGCAAGTGGTTGAACCTAAAATACAATAAACAAGTTTTATAAGATTTTAAAATTAGGATGTACTAAATAATAGTTATTAACTATCAAGCTTGTATTTATGATAAATATTTACCATTGATATTATGATTATGAATTCATATAATGTTTTTTTTCGAGTACTTATTGTTTTCCGATATGGTATCTGATAATTTGGCTCAAACAAATTTGTCTGATTTTTTAGTTCTTCATTTTCGACACAAGAAAAGACCACTTGAAATAGTTTCAAAAATACTTTGTATTATCTGTTCTATTTGTTCTCGGTTTAATGGTCTATCACTTATTGTTTTTGTCTTACATGTTTACATGTTCCTTTTAAACGTTTATGTGGCAGAATACTTTGATGATTCTGTGGACGCTAAGGCAGTATTACTACTATTACTTTGATCAGTAGATATTGATGCTATATTAGTGGAAAATATCGACTCACTATCAATTTTTTTTATACCAGTAGTTATATGAGCCTTATAAAATAATGAATCAAATTAGTATATTAAGATTAAAAGAGAATTCAAATTGTCTAGTTTTTTATATTATTATTATTATTATTATTATTTTGTTTGTGTTTTAACTTTACTGTGGCTTGAAGGTAATATAACTATACATTTTTAACAAAAAAAACTTTGGATTCTGAGTGAAACAAGAAATGTATCGGTATTTGGTTTACAATAATTTGTTTGTATTTCTTTTATTAATATTTTTTTTGGTTTTTGTGTCCATGTAAAATAAATTATAAAATAAATTTATATTAGAAAAAAAAACTTTTCTAGCTATCAAAGTATCGAACCTTATACTCCACAAATATCACACGTCATAGAATATCACTGAGCAACCTGCAACTGAATCAAGTTTAGCGCTTTTGTACTTTTAACTCAACACAGTATACTATTAAATATTATTATATTTAATAAAAAATTAATTTTAATAAATATATCTGTAATTATTATTTCAATGGTAAAATCATTTGATTATTTGAATAATTATTTTCATTTCATTACTCTCATCACTATAGTTAAATCATACTTAAGAAATAATATAAAATATAATTTTAATTACCTTTTGTCCAATTGTGGTATATTATTTTCATTTTTGTGCCACACATTAAAATGTGTCCATAAAGATGATATAGATCCATTTGTTCATCAACACTTCTGTGTTATTTCTTATGATTCTTGTGATTCTTCACAAATTAAACACTTCGTCGAATTATTGGATTCATTATGTTTAAAATACTGCCATATTTTACTGGGAGCCATGGTTAAAAAATTAAGTACTAGAAATAATTGTTGTTTGTGCCTAGTGGAATTTATCTTTATGCTTAGTGTTTATCAAGTACTGTAGGGTGAACATGTATATCTTGCTACGATACGTAAATGTTCACCACATTATTGCAAAAGTTAGAGTTTAAACTTAGAAGCATACCATCAGGACCGGGTTAAGTTTTTTGCCGTCTATAGGTTGAACAAAAAGTACCACCTTACTATTATACTGTTACTATCATAACAATACATATATTTTATATATTTTTTATATATATATATTTTACTTCTAAAAGTGATAGGTACGTAAAAGACCTATTGGATGTCCACACACATATATATATATATATATATTAGGGCATTTCGTTTTAAATTTGTTACGCTACCTAATTATTAAAATAAAATATTTAATTGATACATACCTTAAGGACTTATATTAAATTTATGTACAAATAAAACCATCAATAAAACTTATTCGATTATAGTTTATCAAAATATAAGACATAATAATGTACACCAAATATAACATTCTTCAAGAAATTATTAAAGTTGGGACATGACTTTAGTATTTTATAATTTTTTTACTATTCATTTTTGATTTTGTCTTAAAATTGGTAGGTCCGCGTGTTAAAATTTATTTATATGATAAAATAATATTGAAAATAAAATAAATAATAATATATTTACTCAATTTCGGTCGTGGTTAATTTTGAACACTAAATAGGTATTGATATTATTTCACATCGTACTGTGTCCAAATAACATTTTTTTTATATTTTATATTAAAAAATAATATCTTAACGTAATTTTTGCGTTACACCATAAGAAACTTTGCTTTATTTGATATTGATATAGGAAAATAATATATAATATAAATAAACTGTTGATATCAGGTATTTTAATAATAATACAACTGTCGAACCCAATTAAGAATTTCATATACAAGTTTTTGTGCAATATTAAAATGCATAAGTCGGATATCATAAAATACATTTTAGTTATTATTAGTCGTATCTCCGAAAATAATGGCATGTGAGACTTGAAATGTTTACCAATTATTAAGATTTCTTATTTAGACCACCATCATTTTGTACGAGAAATTAAAGAACGACTAAAAAGTAGTGTAATGAAAGTTACATGATTAGAATACGAAAATTTGCAACGACAAATTCAAATCTCGGATTTTCTAGCCTGAAATCCAAAACCCGGATTTGGCAGATTTTCGAAAAATTCGGATTTCATTCCCATCACTACTATATACATTTTTCCTCTTGTAATGTGTATTAATAATAATAAAAAAAAAGGTTTTTTTTTATAGTAAGTAATAATAATTGTTTTATAATTTTAGGACATAAACAATAAAGGTTTTATGAGTGTTATCGAGAGTTTGAAACACAATCGTGTTGTTTTTGATAGCCTAGAAGATTTACTCAATATATTAGAAACATCACAGCTTCTTCAGTTTACGGATATCATACAAAAATCAATCGAACTCATCACGGAAAAATATTTGTTTACTGTACATGCAGTACCTATATTTTCTCTTGCTTCTAGACTTGGATTACAAGAACTATATGAAAAAGCTCGTGTGTATATTTTGTATAACTTCAAAAGATTGTTGGTTCTGAATAAAGATAGTTTTTTTGAATTAAATGAAGGAGATTTACAACAGCTATTAAATGATAATGGTTTAAATATAGATAATGAAACAGATATATTTGATTTGGTTATTGAATGGTGTTCGGAAACTAATAATTATAATATTGAGTATGAAATAGCTGTTGGTTGCGTTCATTTTAATTCTATGAATAAAAACCAGCTGAAATGTAGTATTTCAAAAACTAATAATTTAAATTTACAAAACACTATTAAACAATACATGAATTATACAAAGGAAACTGAAGAGTCATTGGGATTATTAATTAGACCACCAAGATGTGTTCCATATGTTTTATGTGCTATGAAAAATGAAGAAGATGGCTATGCATTTATTTATCGTTGGGATTGGGCATCTATGAAGTTCATTAAGTTTCTTAGAGTGGATCCATTGCCTCTTGATACAACTGGATATCATGTGGTAGTACATGGTAATAATGTGATATATTTTATTTTAAATATATATTTAGTATTTATAATGGATACATTTATTCTTATAGAAATGGAAATTTATGTATTGGCTGGAGAAATTGGGTATGGGAGAGGAACGTGGAATGAGTCAGGGTGGAAATATAATTTATTATCCAAACAATGGAAAAAGTTGGAAGGGTAGAAACAAATATTACATTTTTTCATTCATAATAATTGAAAACTAATTCATTTTTTTCAACAGATTTGTTTCATCTAAAAGGCGCCATGGGGTTGGACATTTTTGTGGCAATGAATTGTACTTGATTGGAGGTCTTTCAAAGCATCGATTACCTAATGAATTAATAGAAAAGTTTATACTACATAAAAGTAAATCATATATTTAAATTTTTATAATGTTATATTGAATCTAAATTGTTTGTTTGTATTAGGTTTAGAAATAGATACACTTGTTCGAGCTCAGAGCTATCTGTGTAATAATTTTACCAAAAAAGTTGATAGAAAAATTTACATTTGTTTGAATTATAAGAAACAGTTGGTGATGATAACTAAAGAGCATAATCCCATGTGGTATGGTATGTGTCCAGATAAATGTAACTCAGCAAATTTAAAGTGGGAAAGTTGCTCTATGAATTTAAAAGCAATTATCATTAGTGCTGTTGCTTACCTTGATTATGTGTATTTACTTGGTATGTTGTTATTTTATTTAAATAAATTACATTAGATTTAATTTAAATTTTTGTTTTTTAGCATACAATACTAAGTATATTATTGCTTTGTATTGTTATTGTCCTACTGATCGATCATGCCGGGAGTTAAAAAGTTTCAAAGCAGTATATGATCAAGATTCTACAATGTGTGCCTTTAACATAAATAAGGCTATGGTATTTGACAATAACACCCTTGAATATTATTCTATAGATCATAATATCTATAAAGAATATACAACTCATATTGATTCATTTCATTCTAACTACTTTTTTAGTATACCATGTTATTAAATAAAAATATTTAGTGACTTAAATTTTGTGAAATATTTATAAGATTTTTTTTGTATATTATAATGTACACATAATGTAAAGATTATTAAAAAATTATTACTGGCTACAGAGTGTGTTAATTAATTATACAATACTTTTTATATTTGTTTTGTCATATCAAAAATGTAGTATAAAAATATATAAATTATTAAATATTATTTTATATTATTTATATTTAACAATCAAATACATTTTTATATTTCTTATAAACAAAAAAAAGAAAAGATATTTATGAAATTTATTTTGATGCTGTCATGACATTAATTATTCATCTTTATTATTTTCTGATATAATTTAAAGCAATGTTTTTCAACTTGCATTTCAGAATATGATCTTATTTTTTTTGTTTTTTTTTATGTTAATTATCTACTTATATTTGATTCCATCATATAATATATACAATAAGTGTTAGACTTAATAGGTATTCATCATGGAAAAGATTAATGTCAAATTGTTATACTACTATGCAATATTAAATTCACTGAATACTTATAAGTAGGGCAGAGGACTTGTAGCTCTAAAAAATCACCAAATATGCACTTAAATATACAAAATATGCACTTCAAAACATAAAATATGCATTTTAAAATGAATATTTTTGAACAAAAAATAATAATTCTTCTTTACAAATAATTATATAAATTACAACGACAGCCGTACAGGTGTCTCCATTGTCCGTATCGATATTTTGTGCTTATCTGTCTATAAAAATAAATAATAACTCGACAATCAATCTAATTGGCAACTCTCGAGAGTCGATTAGTCAATAACCATATTAATATTATGATTAAAATTTAAAATTTATAAATTCAAATAATTTATTTATAATAATTAATAATAATAATTTATTTATAAATTCAATGTTAATTTGGTTATATAAATAAATAATTAAAAACTTCGATGGAAAAATATTGGTAAAATGTTAAATTATTTAAATATGCATCTAAAAGTATAAAATGGAAGAAATATGCCTAAAAAACCAAAAAACCGCAAAATATGCATTTATATGCACAATCAAATTTCAAAACTAGCTTTGTGGAAGCATGAAACGTATTTATTTCTTACTCTGCTATTTTTGTGACTGTGCAAAAAAAATATGCAAATGCTATAAGTCCACTGCCCTACTTATAAGTAATTTACATATTAAATATATTAAATATACATATTAAATTACATATTTACATGTAAATTACATATTATGTATTATTTGTATGTACATAGTTTATTTATTTATATATGATGTAATAATTAAATTAATAATTCTTTAATTATTTACACCAAGTTACTTTGTTGTATAATAATAACCCATAATGCATTTTTACGTAAAAAAAAATTTTTTTTTCGTTTTTTTAAATAAAAATTATAAAAACAAATGTTTAAAAAACTTATTTTTTATGATTAAGCATTACATGAAACATAGAATGTTATTAAACTTTTAATAATTATTAATCAAATACAAATTTTAAGCTGATCAATTTATAAAAGTGTATAATATAAGTTAGTAAAAATTACAAATATTATTTATAATAATTTGTAACAGTTTTGTAATTTTTAAAAACCATTGTGCTTGAAATAATTAGTTGTGTAATTATATCAAAGTTTATTATGTGATACGACTGATAAAAAGTTAGATATAACCTTTTTTTTTTTGTTAATGGTTTTAGTATGTAGTAACATTAATATTTTTATCAAAGATTTAATAATTTAGCACAAATAAAATCTTTAAATATTATTGATAAATACAGTCTTATATTATTCATATGTATCATGTTTTTAATTAACATTTTAATGAAATTAACATAAAGATTTGATCAACAATAAATATCGATGTATAATAATAAAATAATTTACTATGTATTTTGTACTTAATATGAAGAAATGTTTTTGTATTTTTATTTTATCACATTTAATTAATATTGTTTAAAAGAAGTCATTATTTATTAACAACTATTATTATTTAGAGAAGGTGCAGTGATTTTATGAAATATCATGTTTATTTTTATTGTGTATATAATTTTTTTTTATCAGGGCTTGAAACTTAATGGGATAAAAAATTTAAGTATATGCATATAAATGTAAATAAAAATCCTTAAATTACATGTTTTTCTATATAAATACAATATAAGTTAATTTAAATATAATTATTAATATAAATAAATAAACTTTTATAAAAAATATTTTTATTAAAAACACACTTATTTTTATTTCCCTTTAAAATTGTAATATGTGAAAAGGTTCAAATAAATAGAACACTTTAGTTGAAGCATTATATTATTTAATTTAATTTTAATGATCTTATACATTAGTTATGCTCAGAGTGTAAATATTATAAAACAGTATGTGATCATAATTTTGCAATGTATAACTTTAACATTAATTAAGCTATTTAATAACAAAATTGTTGAATATTTTTCTTTAGATAATAGTACATTTAAAGAATATATAAAATGACTGATACTTTAACTGTAGTTTTAAATAAACACATTATAAACTTTAATTAACAATAAGAATTGTAAACTGTATTTAATTTTTATATATTTAATTTTTAACTATTATTATGTTAGTGTTTAATTTGTCTTACTGTACATAAACTAAATATGTACTTATTGCTTTATTCCTGTTTTTTTTTAAAAATATGTATTTTCCTGTAAACAGTATACCTATTTTTTAAAAACTTTGGTTTGTTACAAAGAGTAACTTTTAATACTAAAATTTTTTTATGGTTGGTGGTAGTATACTTATTATGTATGTTCCATTAAAAAATAGTATTAAGATGGTTTTATATTTATTTTCTCATTCAGTACTCGTTATCATGGTCAGGTGAAAATTAATATAATATTCATCCAGGTAACGGACACTCGATCATCCAGTAATCATTTATGTGGTCAGTAATTCGAGTATAAAAATTCCATAGAGTAATAGAGAGTAAAACCTGAGGTAGGTATATAAATATCGGCAATTCTTTTGCGCAGTATTTGTTGTAGTGATCACCAGAAGAACTATATAGAACTTTTACTATAAGACTTTTCTCTTAAGAACTTACTTATTTGATGGAGAATTGGACTAATCGAAGAAATTTTTGTTTTATACGTCAAGCTCAAACATGACGTAAACGACAGTAGTTTCTTAAAACTAGGGATAATTAATGATGATGAAATTAAATATTGATTGAATATTGTACTGTTTATAATAATAAAACATTTTCTTTCTATTACTTTTTTACTGAATATAAAATGTTAGTTTAGTATTAGATAATGAGGTGTTACTTTTAAATTATAATCATTTTTTTTTTTTTTCTGTAATAAAATGTGTGATTTTTTAATGATGATAAAAAAAAAAAAAATGCAAAATTAACCGCCCCCGGGTGGGCTCGAACCACCAACCTTTCGGTTAACAGCCGAACGCGCTAACCATTGCGCCACGGAGGCTGATGAATATTAATGTAATAATAAAATATTTAAGCTAGTAAAATACAATTAAAGGAAAAATATATTTATGGTTGTATAATAAAATTATTTCTTTCATTAATTATAAATGAAGAGTGATATGTAAATTATTATTTGTCTCTTTTAATAAGTATAATCATAACTTAACGATTTATCAGTATATTGTCTAAACAAGCCACGTATGTATAATATTGTCATTGATTAAATATACCTACTTGTATATTTAATCAATGATATTGTTGTGCTCATAGGTAAATGTTTTTTTTTCCTTCATGAATATTTAACAAGCCAATTTTTGGTCGTCAAATATAAATCCAATTTATGTTGTATAGGAAAGTTAGTACATAAAAACAAGAGTGATTCTTATACTTAACTAAAATCTATTTGAGTGTAGGCACTAAAAGTAACAAGATAAGTAGGTACCTAATTTTGAGTACTTATTTGATAATACGATCGATAGGTAGGTACATGTATAAACAATTTAATACAATTTATACCTATTTAAACTTAGTCTTTATAGCTTAAGCAACTGAGTACAGTTCATATCACGTTCATAAAAATCATAATTCAGTAGAAAGATAAAACAAATATCGTTAATATAAAATAGTTTTTATTACATTCATTGCAGTGATCAAGGTAAAATTTGGAGCTCGTGTCGAAAAAATGTAATTAGTATTATAAAATATTCTTTAAATAAATAAATATACAATTAATTCTTACATTAATAATTCCTAATTTAAATGTTTTTTTTACTAAGTGATATTTGGGTTTTATAGTTTTTTTTTAATTTAATTTTATAATTATAATCCTCAATTCATTGGTATTTTTTAAAACTGTGATTGAATAAAATGTTTTTCATGAACGATGTTAATAAATATAATTGTTTTCTCATCGCACGTTTTTAAGTTTGAAACGTTTAAAGAAATGATCTGTTTATATATTTATTAAAGTTGCATAATTACATAAAAAAATATTATAATATTAATATTCTGTATTATTACTAATGTGATAAAGAGCAGGTTTAAAATATGACAATGAAGTACAATGAAATATTATTTTGATTCAGTTATAAAAGAAACATAAATAGGGTTGCCGTTTAAAATAGTACGAAATCTATAAATCCACGAATAAAAAATCAACAATTTTTTTTTTTATTATTGCATAGTATTATAACTATGAGCTTAATACGTACTTATTTACAATTTATAATATAATATTATAATGTTATATAGTCTTACAATGTTGTCAGTTAACATTTTATAAGTACGCGTATGCTAACAAAAAATTAGTTCTGTACGAAAATAATCCAACGAGGAACATAATAATCGCAATTAAAAATGAAAAAAACCAAATTAATTCATCAACTTAAGTTGGTACGTATATTGTATAATGTATAAACGCATACAAAATTTCAATTGAAAATTTATATATTCACTTTGACATTATAGACTGTATCTATGTTTTTAATTGCGTATGTCGATATGTTTATTGGATGTGTGGTTATATTCTCAGCAGTAATTTTGACACAACTCAATGAACCTACATCCTTGCTAAAAGTTAACAAAGAAGAGGCATCTTGGATAGGTAGGTATTTGTAAGTATTAGTAAATAATAAAATTTCATGGAAATTATTTAAAGAAAATATATTGTGCATTTATATTCAATTCAGTATTATGGTTCGAGTTTGCGTTAAAATTTGCTTTTAAATAATTTTTAACAAACATTAAAAAATTTAATTTTTCAAAACTAATAGCAATTATTGCTTATTCGTAACAGACGATAATGAAAAAAATATGTATTAAATTATATAAGGTATTTATTGATAAGAGTACGGGAAAATAGAGAATAAGGGTCGTAAAAACATGTCAAAGTTTATAACCAACGAAAATAAATCATAGTTACTCATGCTAGTTTAAGTGATGCAGGTACATACATTTTTTTTACAAATGTTAAGTTATATATTTTTAACGTTGTCTAAAAAATTACATAAATATTAATGGAAAAGTCTTCGAAAAGTTCTGTTCTGTACTAGGTATATTACATTTCTTTTATTAATTTCTTGAACAAGAAGTGGAATGAAATGGATGTATTATAAACATGTATGGTACTTTCAGAATTTTCATATTTTATACAAAGAGAAAACTAATTATTCTATCTTCTTCCATTCTCTACTTGTTTTTTTCTCAAGCTTTTATTATACCAACTTATTTATTGTTACATAATAAAAATATATTTATAATAATGAAATTGTTTTTGTTTTAGCTAGTATCATAACACTTATTTGTCTAGTGAGCTATATATTTATTGGACCATTGATGGATACATTTGGAAGAAAAAAGGCACTTTGTTTTACTTATATACCAATAATGTTGAGTTGGTTAATTTTTGTGTATGCTGATTCCTATTGTACCATTCTCATAGGAAGAGTTCTACAAGGATTTATAATCAGTAAGTTATTAACATACTTATTCAAAGAAAAGAAAATAATAGCGAATCACTATTTATACATAGATACTAACACATAGCTGAGCGATATATTAATTAATGATTCACTTGCAAGATGCTTACTAATTTTTCATTTGATTTAATAATTCAAGATACTTTAATGACGTAATTAAATTATAGGTTTGAAACAAATATTAGGTAGACAAGTTTTTTATTACATTTTATGATTATTCATTTTAAATTATATTATTAACGAGTGCAAACGCAGTTTGGGCACTTGTCCATTTTAATCATGTAAAATAAAAACTGAATCGTATTCGAACGGTAGAAAAAATCGGTTGCACTTTACAAAAGTAGTGTTTGTGTATATTTTTAAATATTTGTATACTTAGCGAAAGCTGTAAGGGCCGCCGTCAGTAAAGGCCGACTTCTGATGTGTCGTCATAATTGATGTTCAAAACATGTATTGTGGACATACATGATTTTGATTCTACTTGTATTATTGATACAATCATTAGCAGATATCCATTAAAAATGTTGAGGGGCTTGTATTTTTGTTATAAATCTATACCGTGGGGACTTTGTCCCTCATACCTCTTTTGGTTTTTAATTTTTCATACAGGTTATAAGTCATAATTAATAATACTATCAATCTTTTTTCTTTTTATATTTTTAATATAATATAATAACATATTTGTAATATATATAATAAACAGTTGTTCATCGTATTAACCGAATTGTGACAATATCTAGTAGGTTCACTACATTTCAATATTGATAAAACAAATATTTTTTTTGTTATCTCAACTGACACTTGTGGTAAGGGCTGTATGACATAAGCGCCAAAGATACAAAAATGACATCATTTACGCCAAAATCTGTAGGATATAAGCGCCAATCTAATATTGTATACCTACCTGCTATATCCAACATATGACATAAGCGCTAAAGGTGCAAAAATTACATATCATAAGCGCCAATATTAATATTTTATATAAGTATTAAGTAGGTAGTTATTTAAAAATTTTTATATCTTATAAAAATTATATTATTATATTATATAGGTTTATCCATCTCTATTCTAGCAGAACATTTTTTTTGGTACACCTCAATGACACATTACCATTGGCCATTTCTCTTAAAAATCTATATTTTTGCTCTTTAAATAAGATACACTCAACACCTTTATTCGTAACAGTTTTTATAAAATCCATTTTAACGAATGACGCTTACGAAATAGGTACTAACAATATGTTATAACACAAACTGCTCACACACTGCATACTTGACAATCTATCGTAATCGGATAATAAATTTGTCGATTAATATTAAGCGTTCGGTGTTTTTGAGCGATATAGTTTAATTTAATAATTTAATATCTGTAATTTAATTTCTATTAACCGTGGCTCACAGGTATCTAGGATTTTGGCGCTTATGTACGATACGACTTATTTTTCTTACCCCATTTTGGCGCTTATGAACGATACGATTTTGGCGCTTTTGTACGACACAACTTTTTTTTTCTTATCTTATTTTGGCGCTTATGTCTTCCACCGGTGGTAAGCTGGGTTCTCTTGTGCAGCGAAGCTTTTACAAGTAACAAAAAAATACAAACACATAGTATACGTATATTATATATGAAAAAAATATAAATATAAACAAGTATCTAGGTAATAGCAGCTGTAATTAGTTTATTTTAAAACCAGTATTCTGGAGGATTTAGAAAATTAATTTAAAATATTTTAATTTCAAATTTTTTTAGTAAGGTCTTTTTATATACGAAGAACAACTAAATTAGTGAACCGATCTTAGAGTATATAAACTCTCATTCAAGTTATTTTCACTTAGCTAAATAACTATGTTCACACGTTGCAGAGATAACTGATAAAGTTAGTGCTAATCGTAATAGTTTATATACATTTGGAAATTTTTCCTTTTTTACAGAAGCTTTTAGAACTGCAATACTCAAATCATGCCCGTTTGTTATTATATTATTTTATATTGCCCTCATTAAATTTTAAAACAAGGAAATTTCATTGAACATCATATAATTTTTTTGTATTGTTTGGTCGGTGAAACATTTTTAATTTTTGAATATGGCCTGAGTCCAAAAATGTTGCCGATTACTGATATTGAGTATTAATATTTATAATATTAAAAATAAACATACAGAATAATCCTATTGATATCTTCCATAACTCTCTGGGTACAATATATACATATCTGTACACGTATGTGTATTTATGTTATAATAATTAGCTATAATAAAAAATAATTTTTTTTAAACAAATAAAATAAAATTATCATTTTTATTTAAAAATTATGTATACTCTCCTATAAATTATTTTTAAAATTTGCCAATTATTTTTTTGGGGTGGAAGTTTGGAGCGTTTAGCCCCCTAAGCCACCGAATATCTGTCAATAGGTTCAATCAATTTTGGATACATTTAATGCTTTTAATATTTAATAGAAAGAATGCAAAAAATATTTTACACTATATTGGTTATAAAACCCAAATATTTTATAATAGGAACTTTAATAACTTAAATAATATTTTAATTAATCTCAGATCTTTATATACACATAGAAAAAATGTAGACATTACCTTTCTTTCTTAAGTAATAAGTAGCTCAATAATATATTCCCATTCGCTAGAACGTATTATATTCTACATACCACAATATAACTCCAGAAAATGCACTTCTTTTCATATCAAAACTCATTGAACTATGGTTAAAATAACTCCTATGATAGAATTTTGAACTTGGTAAATAAGTCTGGATTGGAATTTTTTCTTTAATAATCAACCTTACATAGTTTATACTAATTTATTATTTATAAGTCTCTCTCTATGGTTTCAATCCGTAGATTGGTTTGCAGCAATCTTCAGTCTTCCCTCTTATTTCGAGAAGAGGACATGTTGATTGCTGATACTTGGGATATTAATACAGTGGTTTCCCGTTGCCTTCCGTATCGCAGTGCAGAAACCAGTTTCCCGTATCTTTCGGTTGCTGTCTGGCGTGTAGATGATGAATCTTCATCCAATATTGTAATAGCTGCTGCCCTACTACAAGTCCCTTTTAGTCGCCTTTTACGATAGGCAGGAACAACCGATGGTCTATTCTAACACCGACCAACAGGGGATCTTGTAATTATGGAGTAATTTCAAGTCCAACGAGCTTATGGTTTCTTGTTGCATTTATTTGTATTATTTTTAAATTATTTATGTTGAGTTTGTACCATAATTGGTCTTCTTGCACCTTTGTATTATTGCTCTCAATCGTGAGGGTCAATCAAGGTGGTTAGACGGCTCATTTTTTCCGCAGTTCACACATTTTGGATTTGACTTGCAGTTCTTCCAATCGTGGTCCTTTTCCTGTGATGTACATATCATACATGTCTGTATGTTTGTTGGACAATATTTTACTATGTGTCCACGTCTCTTGTTTTTCGGCCGGCCGGTTTGATGTAAATGTCTCCGGTTCTTTTAATAGGATTTTTTACTATTATATTAGGTCTTGGATTGTTTTTTGAATTCTAGAGATGACTTACTCTCTGTGTTTTTCACAATATATCCTAGATCTGGTGTTTCGTTTTTTGCTTTCTCAATTAATTTTCTGGAACGTGGTCTTTTGTTCTTCTTCCTTGTAACTGGAATAAATTCTTCATCATTATTTATATTCTGTGGTTAAATTTATAAGTATTATTGTTAATTATTAATAAATATTTAGTATTTTTAAGTCTCTATACTTTAAATTGTTACTTTTAAAATTATATCTATGTATATCTTAATTATTTTACTGTACTTAAGTCTTATTGCGTTTATATTAATAATCAAATTAAAAAATTAAATTAAATAAACAGTAATGTTCCAATTAAAATTAATTTGATCTATAGGACAGTTACACAGAGACAAAAAAAAAAACACTTGCAAGTTATGCATAAACCTTGTCGACTCGTAAACCAACTAAATAAATATACTTGTAAATAATTTACTAATTTGCTGATTATCAGTTAATCACGTCTGTCATAGGTGCAGCACCTTGTACGTACGTGTACGCCGCTGAAATATGTCGGGCCGAACAGCGGCAATTGTTCACCTCCATCATTAGCCTGTCCGTGGGTATCGGCATGACGTTCCAATGCGTGTTGGCTATGTTTTTCCATTGGCACACGATTTCCATGATCATGTTAGCGATGAGTGGTGTCGGGTGCGCGTCCCTGTTCTTGTTACAGGAATCGCCGGTCTGGCTCAGGGCTCGGGGTCGAGTCCTGCAGGCAGAAATAGTGGAACGGTGGTACGGATTGGAGCCACCCGTGGCCGTGGCCACCACGGGGCCGGCCGAACGCAGCCGCAACAACGAGGACGGGCCGATGAGCACGGCCAGCTGTTGGTCGGTGTACACGCATCGGACTGTTTGGAAGCCGACACTGATCTTGTTAACGTTATTCGCCTGCACGCAGCTGTCCGGCTTGAACGTGTTGATCACGTACTCGGTGTACGTGCTGCACGGTTTCGACGTGCAGTGGGACAGCATCCTGGTCACCGCTCTGCTGTGTGTCGCCCGCGTGCTGGGCAGCTTCGTCTACTCCGCCTTGCATGGCGTCAAGCGGAGAACACTGTTCGTCGTCTCGAGCGCCGGCATGGCCGTGTCAATGATCGTCATTCTACTGATGCCGAGAATATCCGGCAGCACGCTGACCAACTCCGCCTTGGTCGCGGCATTTTTCGCGTACGTGTTCTCGTCCCTGTTGGGAATTCTGCCGTTACCCTGGATACTGTGCAGCGAATTGTTCCCGCGGACCGTAGCAGGTACCTATAACTGCACTACTTGCACCCATGAGACGTTTTCGTCATGTTTTGATTACCGAAGTACTATTAGAGATACATCATAACGAGCGTTGGTAATTCGCGCGCCACTGTAGCACATGCGATCTGCGCCAATTACTGGTAGTGAAAGCCAGATCTTTTGTACACATGTATTTTGTTCCACGTCGTACCTGTTGATCGAGAATTTCTGCGCCCACTGTGGTAACCGATGAAAATGGTAATACGTGCCAACATCAAATAAACTGTTTCGAACTATAGATAATTGATTTATAAATTGAGACTTATTATTTATTTATTTTTAGATTCTGAACGGAGTGATGGAATCTATTGGTTTTACAATGATGTGTGTTTTTTTTTTATATTTATTTTTTATTTTTTTTTTGTGTCTGATGACACCTTTTTTGGCAGTAAAAATGCTTCGATTTGCTTATGTAGCAACTTTTCTGAAAGGAAAGTGAATGTAAATGGTACTTTGGCTAGTCTAAAATACAAATTTTCAATACTTTTTAAAAAAATCGAAAAAAAACGATAAAAAAATTACGAAAAAACGGGAAATTTTACGCAAAATCACGTTTTTACAAATTACATTTTTTTTAAATGCTCTAACTCAAAAACCAAAAATCGCAACAACTTGAAATTTTCACCAAATATTTATATTGACGTTTTCTATACATGGTTAAGTTTTCAAAGTATTTTGACATATTTTGACTTATTTATAGACAATTTAAATTTTCGATTTTTCTAAATTTTTCGTTTCAAAATATACTTATTACAATATTTATAAATAACATTGTATTATATTCTAGACAAACATATCATCTCCGTTCAGAATCGTTTTTCGTATACAATGATATCTATCATTGAATTCAAATTTAACAAATCCATTATAATGACCTATCCTATGAAGAGTCGCACTTCACCCCCAAGTGTACAGCAGAGCGAGGCCCATCCGGTTCTTTTTTTTTTTGTAGGCATATCGATTTCTCATTTACAATAGTAATATTATTTTATGGATGAATAAACTATTGCGCGCCATGTTTTCATAGTACAGCGTCATCGTATTTTTCTGTTTTTAGTCTACTGAACTTTACTGTAGGTATAACTTTTAAATAATAACAAACCTTTGTTTCTTACGATTTTGATAGCTTTCCCAGTGTTGCAACGAATACCCATGCGAATTAAAAATTAAACAAAAAATTGTAAATATTTATGCGTGCGAACACTTTAGTAAATATTTTACAGTCCCGACCTGGCACGCATCCAGGGCCGTCCTGATTATTTGTGGGGCTTGGGGCAGAGTAAAATTGCGGGGCCTTAAATATCGAAAATGTCATTATCACTCATCAGTTGCATATTGAAACTCAAATGTGCGCAAATAAACTTAATAAATATAGTACTTTGCACTTACAACAATATGAATAAGTAAATAAATTCATAACGCAACATGTCATATAATTAAACTTAATATAATAAATCCTGTCCAACTGTGGCGAGAGCGCGGTGCCCGGGGCGAGGGCCACGATCGTCCTGCCCTAGGGACGGCCCTGCATGCATCTAAAGCTATATTAAACATAATTGTCAATCGGAATATTGATTTATTGAAAGATTTAGTTTTGAGGAATTTTTCGCTATCGTTTGTAGTGAAGATTACATGTATAATTTTTTGATCATGGCGCAGATTACTTATGCACCTTTTTGGACACAGATCATACATAATTTTTATTTTCCTTGTTAATTTTTGGCGCAAGTTACATACACCCATCATAACGATATTTAGTGAAAATATTAATTAAAATTCAGTAGTTAGTCTATCATATTTAGTTCAATAAAATAATTTATATTTTATTCAATGTATTTGCTGAGCCAGTCATTTTGTTTATCGGGCCAAATAATATGATATTTTTGCAAATGAGTAATAATATATAAAACATGATTTATTATTATTACTATTTTTTATTATTTTATATTTTTTTATTATATATTTATTATTATTATTTCATTTTCAGGTACTATGAGCAGTTTCGTACACTTATGTAATTGCTTAATGATGTTTACAATAATCAAAATATATCCAATGATAGAGTTAAATTTTGGAATATATGTTATTTGGTCTGGGTTTACTATTTTTTGTATAATAAGTATGTTACTGGGCATATTTATTTTACCAGAAACTCAAGGAAAATCTCTTGAGGAAATTGGATTGACATTTGAAAAACATAAAAAAATCGCTAACAGCAACTGATATCAGCATTTCTAGACTTAAATCGAAAAATAAAATTTCGATTAAAACTATTTTTTTCGGGATTCGACAGAGGATCAAATGAGTTTTATTATTTTAAATTAACTTACAATGCATAATACATAAATTATTATTTGTTTATCATATATGTTTAACATTTTGGTCATCATAATTGTATGATAATAGTTATAACAATTTTTTTTTTAACTCAAAACAAATAACAATATCTATAAATACTTGAATAACTTGAGATTGTGACAAACCAGTTATTATAATTTCTAAATTTTGAATTATAAATTATCATATTTTATAGGCTACATTTAAATTTATAGCTACTCAAATATTTGTGATATTAGGTTAAAAAAATTGTAATTTGTTAGAGCTAAGATATAATGAGTATTATTTTAGGTATTTGGATGGAAAAATATGGTGTCCCATACTCTTTGACAATATATTTTTTATATCGAAAACTATTGTACATGTATAATGTATATACAAATTTTGTACACCAAATATTTAATAAAACAAAAGATTATAATATAATTATATATTTTAAACAAATAATATTGTCTACGTCTATGATTTAGTTGATTTGGAGTTTGAAATTTCCATAATAAAGAATACAATTTATGATTTATAATTTATAAAATAGCTTTACATAAAACTTTATAAATCACATAATTGAAGATGAACAATTTATGATATCTTTAATAAAGCTAAGTTTCAATAATATATCAGTTTTTAATACATTTAATGTTTATAACCATTACCTTTTATTATTTTAGTCCATGTAGCAGAATTTCAAATACTACAGTACACGCCTTATGGTAACAGATTGCTATTATTAAATAAGTTGTATGTTTTTTAAATGTAATGAATAACTTAAATACTGCTTATATCCAAAAATTATATTTTTATATTTATAACTTAATTAGTTTCTTAACAGTGATTTGTTGGTTTTTTTTGTATATTTCTGATTGATGAGATACTTACACATATAACAGTATAGAATGTCATATACATATATATATATGTTTTGATATTCAATAGGATAGAGAGTTTTTTGTATTTTTTATTTGAACTTGGAAATGTACATATTTCAGTTCATTAATAATTGTTGACACAGATTAGCATTGACTTTTGTAAAAAAGTTGTTAAATGTAGACATTACTCTTAGGAAGAAAAACTTATTAGCATAATGTAAATATGACATTGAGTTATAAGTACTAAATTGGTTCAATTATATTTAAGGTTATTATAAATTATCGAATAAAAATTGAAACTGTTGAATTACATGAATAAATCTACATGAAATTTTTAGAATTCCACGTAGGTACTTTATAAATATTTCAAATATTTATTTTTTATGTACTTTTTAACGGATTAAGAATTGGTGTGTTTATTATTTGCATCATATTTGCAGAAAAAACTTGGCGCGATAAGATTATGTTATATATGTATATATATATTTCTGTTGCTAAAATCTTATGAACGCAAAGTATCTGTATTTTCATTCAGCATGAATTATTATGATAAATTATTCGGTTAAAAATAAAGATAGTGAATACTTGACATGAAAGCCAATAACACAATAAAAGCTACGAATGTTAAGTGCTATGCATATTTTAGTAACACATTATAATATTATTGAGTTAACGAATTAACAAAATATAAAAAATGTTACAAAAATGTTGATTAAATTATAAAAGTGAAACCAAGTATCATAAATATGTTTTTTTTTTTTAGTTGGTTATATTTTTACACCAATTTTAGATGTATTTTAATAGAGAAAATAATATTGTTGTCAATATAAATTATTTGGTTGTACAGATTGAACTTAATTCAATAGAAAATTGTAAATCCATATTAAATATTTGTACAAATAAAATAATAAAATAACTTTAATCAAACGAACTATAATTGTCCATATTCAATTTTATATAACATAATACTTTATAATACAAACAATAACTGATATTTCAAATTAGTTTACAAATAAGTACACCTATCTATATATCAAAAATATAAGTGTTGTATATATTACATTTATTGTAACATAATGAATGAAAAGTAAAAAAAATAATATTCCTATAAAATGATAATATTAGAGATTTTCATTTAGTCCTTTTTTTTTTCGCGTTGCAAAATACGATAAAATGTCGTCTAGAGATTTGCCTTTAGTTTCTGGCATTATATATACTCCAAATAGGGAATTTATTAAACAAATAGTCGCAAATACTGACAAAACGGTTTCAATGCCAAATTTCAATACCATCGATGGATATAATTTAATAATCAGAAACATTATGAAGTATCCCCATGTCTGTACAGCTCCATTCATAGTACCTAAAAAACAAATATTTTAATTTATTAGAATTAATTTTACAAAAATACGAAATAATAATACGTTTATACATATGCTGTTTAGACGCATAATTTTACAGTTATTTTAATTTAGGCATATTAATTAATAATACATATTATATTGTAATTTGAGTATAAATTCTACAGTTGGATAACATAGTAGAAGGGGAGATTACATAATATGTAATATTATTAAAAATTATAAAGGTAAGAAAGCATTAATGATGCAGATAATAACAGATAATATGGCAGGAAGAGATCGAAAATTAAGGAAAAAAAAGCAATTATTGGCTGTGTGATATTCAGGGAATCGAAGATGGACGAGCAAAGATAGTCCGGACAATGAAAGGGCAGGGCAGTCAAAGAGAATATGGTGGAGATTAGTGCAGGCCACAGCAGTTATTAATGTTTTTTTCACTGTTAAATCTATAAAAATAATAGGAGAAAAAAAATGGTGCGTATACCTTTAACGGTCATCGGGAACACTTCACCGCACAATATCCAGGGCAGCGGCAGGATTCCCAACAGGTTGAAGAACATGTATGCGACGAACGCGGTGGCGAGGAATGCGCCGTAAGGTGGGTGGGCAACGTCACGGAAAATAAGCGTGTACGCCACAACAGCGAACAGCGAAGTGGACGCACAAACACCGGAAATGACCATGAGCGTCTTGCGCCGGAGTCGGTGCAGGAACGCAAACACGATGCCACCCGACACCCGCGCACACGCCAGGAACAAGGACAAGGTGGTGCCATCCTGTTGCACGTTGCAGTCGTGAAACACGTCCACCGAGTAGAACAGCAGCACATACACACCGCTCCACTGCTGCAGGAACAGGAACGCAGTCGTGACCAGGGTGGGCTTCCACACGGCGCGCTGCAGGTACAACGACCAATACGATACATCGACGTCATTGGACGGCGGTGCTGTAAACACGGGAATGTCACCGTCCTTTAGGCCGAACCATTTGTCCACGCGGTCTGCCTCCTCTACCCGACCCTGAGCTCTGAGCCACATCGGCGACTCCGGCACGAACAGCACCATCACGAAACCGGTCACGCTTAAGGTGCATAACACCGCGGACAGGGTGTTCCAGTGGAAGAACATGGCCAAAAACCATTCGAACATTATGCCGAACCCAACAAACAGGGTGACCATCGAAAAGAACACCGGCCGCAGTTTGGTTGGGCTTATCTCCGCGATGTACAAGTATTCGCAAGTTGACGAACCTGTCCAACCGATAGATTATTATAAGGTACGCACGCCGCGTTACGAGTGCTGGTAACGAAGAAAAGTCGCGGTGGCCTACTACGGCGAAAGTTTTCGTCGAAGTTAGGTTTTGATTTTGCAAATCTAATAACAGCCCGCGACTTTTGCTCACAACTTATTATGTCATATTGTTTGTAAAACAAAAACTTACCGAAAGGGAGACCTTGAATGATTCTAGCGATTAGTATGGCTTCGTAAGAATTGGCAAATACGATTATCAGCCAACTTATAATCATTGGTATGTAGATGATCTGAATAGCTCTTTTCCTTCCGATTCGATCAGTTAACACTCCGGTTAAAATTAAACCGACTGGACACACAAGGACTGAAATACTAGCTGGGAGGGGATGAAAGAAAAACCGGAAAACGACATTTTGCCATTTATATTATATTTGTTATTTAGACATACATTTTAACATATTTGTTTATCAACAACAGACATGCAAAAATGAAAAAGACAATCAACAAATAATATTAAGAGGCTAGTTTTAGTTTTCATCTCAAAATATACTTATTTCTAAACATACATTTTATTGTATTAATAAATCAATATTAGAAATGGTGTATTAATACAATGAATTTCCTCTCCGAAGAAAAAAGGTTTAAAATTTATAAATGACTTACTACAAAGATATAGAGAAAAAGGAAATTAATTTTATATAATTTGGTTGTAAATGAGTTTTTATTTGTATTTATAATAATAATATAATAATATAATTATTAATTCAAATCTTATAATGTATTTTTATTATTGGAAAATCTCTTTGTTTTTTAGATAATTTTTAGATAAATTTAAAATCCCTCCTCCAACATGAAATTTGAAAATACGTAACCTGATATTGGTATATTTTACTTAGGTAATAACATTTTAATGTTCAAATAAATAGTGCTAAGAATTACATTATAAAGTACTCACCAATCCATGATGCTTCTTCACTGTTTAATGTTAAGGTTGATGTAGGTTTTCGAAGTTGCGCTAGTAGGGTCGACGAGAATACATACGAACAGCCAATAAGAAGTTGAGCAAAACATATTGCAAATACACTGAATATCTATATATAAAAACGAATACAATTGACGAATGAATAAGCTATTATTCTCAAAAAGTAGGTAGATTTCATATTTCGAATTTTATTTTCGACATACAATTTTTAGACGACTTATTAAATCAGCGTGTTTTGTATTTTGAAGAAAGTTAAACATTGTAATTTAATGGTCAAGCCAATCGACTGTATATTTATAAATATTTTAATTCGACAAATAATTCTAAATGTAAAATATGATTTTGCGAGTACATAACATATTTTTCATCGAACCATGTTTCTTGAGCTACTAATGACTTTTGATAACAGTGGGATTATAGTTTTTATTAATATTTTGTAACATAACACGCGTCGGGCTGTACCTACTGTAAAAATGTAGTGTGTTAGAATCTGTTCAAATCAGATTGCTTATATCTGTGTGTGTGTGTATGTGTGTGTGTGTGTGTGTGTGTGTGTGTAAAAATATACGAATAAAGAAGTCTTAACTACGTTATTGACTGAGGTATGGATCGATTGGCGTGTATATATGCACGCAATACAATATAGTAATTTAAAATAAACAATATTTACATAGTTGTAAAATTATTGAGTTTAAGTATTTAATTATCTTCTACAAGTACCCAAATTAAATATTTTATATATTTCATTGAAACATTTAAACTAACCTATGTTGTAGATTATATTATACATGTATATATTATGACAAGGTCAATTTATGACTAACATATCTAATATGTTTTAGCCAATTATATTTAATGATAAAAATCTTTAAATTTTTGACTGGAACTATTGATTTGATAATATACAATTATGCCATCCTTTTGTAAAAATTGGTTGCGCTTACGTGGGTATAACAGGTTTTCAACAACAGAAAACTTTCTAGTATGTTTCTGTTGTTAAAAACTTCTTTTCGTGAAGTTAAGTGCAAATTATTACAGCGGTGTCTAGTTGCTGTATTCATGTAGATGCTACTCAATTTTTATTCAAAGAGGTTTCTTACTGTTCAAAAACCATTTATTACATGACAATTTAATAAAATACAATTTATAAAATATAATTTGATTGTTGTTTATAGATTAAAAATATTTACAATAAACAAATACGCAATATGCAAAATTATTCATGTGAAACATACATTTATATACTATATTTATATTTATATGTTAAACGTTATCAAATATATTTGTTAACATTTGTTAATATTCACATTTAATTTTATCATGGCACATATCCATACTTGAAGTAATACTGCAATTTTAAAATAACTTAATATATATATATATATTGTATGTATATAATATACATAGATTAACAAAGTATCAACTAGTTCTAATCCAGGTACTAATCCAGATAACTTTCCTATTAATTTTGATATATTGCGTAACAATCGCATATATAATGTTAGTATGTACACATTTTTAATATTTTTCAGTTTAAAATAAATTAGTATTCTTTTATTTTAATTGTATATCTATATGACTAATCCAATCGTTGAAATAATTGTAAAACAACGAAAGATAGTGTAGGTATATTTTCCTTGTTTACGTAATCTTTCGAAATCCATGTATTTATATATTATATTAATGTACCCGTAAATTTTTTCGTCATTATTTATTATAAACTTAACAGGATATCAATTTTATGTTTTTATCTTTAAATGTAAAGCTTATATACTCACTAAGTATTTTATTTATTTTTTTAAAACTCCAGACAACATTTAAAAAGTTTTTTGACGACAAATTTATACTTTATTACAGAGCTTAAAAAACTAAATGTACCTATAGTAAAATTAATAATTGTTTACCCATCTTCATAGTTATCTTACAAATTAACTATGTAACACCTTATGTGAACTTTAGGAGCCGCTACCGGAATCAGGGCTAAAAGTAGTGGAACTTAGTGCCTCTACCTCTCACAGCGCTTGTAAAGTGTTCCCTTGAACGTTTCTTAGAAAAGTTTACTGAAATGCTCAACTATGAGTTAAAAATAATCGTAAACAATCAAATAGTTGAAAAATTGGCTTTGTAATTTAGTTGATGTTACTAGGTGTTAAACAGTGTTCTAAAAACAGAAGTAACTCGTATTAAATATGAATTATAAATTATATAGTAATATATATTTATATATAATACCTATTTATAATTAATTACCAAGTAATTGTATGGGACTACATAGAATGCTGAGAACAAATGTGCACATGTGGATTAGAGTTTCCTTACCCTTTTCGACACTTTAAACTCTGTTCGAATTAATTACCAAAACTACTTTTATATTGATATAAAATATTGATAGTCGGTAATATCTTATTTAATTTCTTTCTATCACAACTTATGCTACTATATTTTCAAATTTATAAAAATTAATCTGTAAAGATTTTATTGTTATAAATTGAAATCAATTAACTGAAATTTTACTGAAATTCTCTTTTTATTATTCACTTGAGGTTGTGTTGAATTTTGACATAACTTTGGCTGAATTATTATTTGATGTCGTTTTTTTAAAGAACTCTTCGTGTTTACCAGTCACTTTGTTTTTAGGGGTCCATTCCTCATATATGAAATCGTATAACGTTTCCATTCCCAATGATTCGGCAATATGTTGACTCACTTCACCGGTAAAAACACCCGTGATCACGTTGATATTTGACCACTCATATTCTGGCAGTTGTCTTAGCATAACGTTTCTTAACAATTCCTTACCTATTCCTGCACGCAAAATTTGATTTCAACGAGAAAAAAATATCATAAGTTTTATTTACATAAATAACGACACACACAGAGATATATATGTATATATATATATATATATATATATATATATATATATATATACATATATATTATAAATATATGTATACTTATGTATTATATATATATATACATTTATGATTTGATGAAAATTTACATCTATAAATATTACTATTAACTAGGTTTATTATTAACTAATGACTGAATAGTGAAAATATTATAATGAAGTTATAATTTTAGCAGTTATATTTTAAGTATACATTTGAAATTTTTTTATTACCCAGAATATATGTATGTAAATAGAAATGTATGTAAAATTTTTATATATTTCGACAAAATCTTGATAACAATACTATGAATAATACTGAAAATATAATAAGTATATTTTTTTTATACAGCATATCACTAATAATATGTTCATGCAAATTATTTTATTTTATTTCTAGTTAGTATCATTATGCATTACAAAAATGTTTGCGTTTATTATTTATTGAGTCAAAATAAAAATAAAATGTTATAAATCAATAGATATTAAAATATTGAAATGAAATAATTTACATTTATATTAAAAATATTGTATTATATTAATAATACTTAATTATAAAAATATATATTTAATTTAACTCGTATAGCCATATTTTCATAAAAAGTTTTGTTGTTAACAAACCTTTATTTCTGTAACCGGGAAGGACAAACCATAAATAAATTTCCAGTACATTTTTCACATTATAGTGTTCAAATGCATTGCCTCTTTTAGTCAAATAATGTTTAAATGTTTGTAGCTCGTTCCATATTTCACCTTCATATATCTACAAAAATTGGTGCAAATATGATTTAAATAGAAGAAGTTATGATAATGTTATATGTAACATTACTTTAATTGTAACATTATTTTACACTCAGATTCTCATTGAGTATAACCTAAACATAGTGGTGAAGGTATTATTTTGGAGCGATTGTTCCTTCAAAATGTTTGGTGTATGGGTTGTCCCCTTACCACAAAATGTCTAGCCATCTAAGTGACTATGATACTAGTATCATAGTAAATATAAATATGCTATGTTTACAAATTTGTTGTCGGTCGGTTACAATGCATTATTACAGTTAAGCTGGTTGGTTTTTAGAAATTCCCTCAACAATCGCGATTGCTTATACTCGCATGGTTTAATAATAATATGGAATCTTAGACGTCCCTACTACCAACAATATTTTATACAAACAACAAAATGTTACGGAAATGAAAGACAACTTCAAAACAATAATAAAAAGAACTATAAATGTAATATATTACCACTATATTATATTATAATACGGGCCTAGGGGGAGCACCTGCCCTTAGCCTCGAGACCTTTCCTAGAATCTACAACAGGTATAATTAAATGTAACTAATTAATTAGGGACATTTAATTAACCAAATAAATCCATATTCTATACATTTTTAATTTTTTTGTGATGGAGATGTTGTTAAAATGTTCATACATATTATGAAAATTACACCAAAGATTCGGAACGAGTAATTAGCAGTTTTATTATCGAATATTTTATATTATTTTAAATAATTTAAATATTAATTTAATTTTTATTAGAGCTTAATTTCAAGTGGGTTAAAAATTATAGTTTGTTTAATTTTGTTGTATTTTTGTTGAAGTTGTATAATATTCAAATTCACCAGAAAAAAATGGTTGAAATTAGTATTGAATAGTAAGAATATTAAATAAGTTATATTATAACTACATTTTTCTTAATTATTATTTGAAAATTCAGGTATAATTGAAAAATATTAAAGAGTGATTATTTAAAGAAAACTATTTTGATTTATTAAAAACAATATGATTAGAATGTATTAGAATTGTGTTTATTTCATTATTTATGGAACATTATTAGTAGAAAGACAAGTTAGGCCAAGTGAAAAAAAAAAAAATAAATAAATAATATAAAAATTTTGATATAAGCGTAAAATATTCATATTATTTAAAAAAAAATGTTTATGATATTTCAGTTATAGATATAACTTATTGAAAATCACAAGACCATTGAACTACATATATTTTTTAAAAAATGTATTAAAGAAAATCTCAAAAAATTATTTAAAATTGTTATTGGAGTTTGAATTGTTAAAAATATATGAACATTTTTTTCGCGCTTCCTTGAACATTTAGAAAAATGTCTTTTGTGCATTTTTGCCTTAAAGCAATCGATATACAGCAGAGAATCGATTATCTGTACTAATTAAGACCAAAGGAGGTGCGAATATTCAAAAAACGGTTACAAATAATGTTAAAAACTAATTTACTAATTTTATAATGTACCTATAAAATATATAAATTATTTGTATTGTGTATTATGTGAACTAAGTTTTCGATCGTATTTATAAACCAACTAAATTTAATATATAATTTTATATTTAATATGTAAATTGTATGTTTAATATGTATAAACATATTATACACATTTGAGTGAGCAGTAGTAGATAGTAAAATAATCTCACATTCTATAATTTTTGATTAAAATATATTCACAATTAAAATATATAGTTAGTTTTAAATACTTTAAAAGATAATTATACTAAAATAATATTATATATAGATAATACTTTTAAAGATATTTTCACTAGTATCGATGATACTCGTTTGTACACTGTATACAAATTTTTACTTGGCTACTGAAAACTCGTTTGCGTACAACAAAATACGTGAAAACCAACTAATTCAAATGTTGACTTGAAAAATTACGACTCGTTTGATACAAATATTAAATCTTATCTTCAAAATATATTTTTATAGTAGTTTGCAGTGTCTTATAATGATGCGATTTATTTTAAACATTTAAATAAGACACATGTAATCCCCAAAAGTTTACATAATAATAATTAATAATTAATTGATGTACGAATGTTTCGGCTACGCTTCGAGTTATCATATTATTATACGCCTATTGTTTAGTTAAATGTGTGATGCTATTGAGATACGAGTTGCCAGTGCTTTAGTAATTTTATTTTGCGTAGTTCTATGAATATTCAAATATCAAAATGTTTTTGAAATGTTGTTTTAGGAAAACAATGTTTTAATATTGAAAACTATAAGTATAGTGATGTATAAATAAAGTAATTTCCGTGTTTTAAAATCTGTTGTTTACATGAGTTAATAAAAAATGAACATCAAAATTTATAGTGAATGAATCAATTACCAAGATAATTAATGCTTTAAATATACACCATCAAGAGGCACACACTGACCAAGTCATTTATAGAGAAATTATAAGATTTAAAATGTAAAGTAAATCATGATTTATTTATATTTTTAAGTAAATTGATATGTCGTAATTTACAAAATATGGAAGATATTTTAATAAGTTTAGGTTATACAGAAATGAAGTTGTTTAGGCGTTATATTAATTGGATAAAAAGAAAACATTTTCCGAATTTATCGATATCAACCGAACTTGCAGTTAAATTAAGTGCAAAATACAATTCTTGCAAGGGTTAATAATTTCGTTCTATGAGTGATGACAAATATATAATTGTATTTACACTCAAAAACAATTAAGAAGCAATTTCAAACGTGAAACATGTTTTTGGAAATAAAACATAAACTTTTGCTCTAAAATATTTTAAGCAACTATGTATATGACATATTTATAAAAATAACTATTATATTCCCCTTATTTATTGTTTTTTATGCAACAAACAGACTTTGAGGTATTTTATGTTATGAGGTATGTTAAAAAAAATTGTTCGTAACTTACTAACAAACCACTTTGAATAAATGTTTTCTTTGCTGATTTTGAAAAAATCACTCATAATGCTCTATTAAAAAAAAGTTTCCAAATTATGAATTTATTTGTTATAATTTCCATCATCAAAAAAATATATTTTTAATCAGACTTGGTGTATAAAGACATCCTAAGCCTGTAAAAGTGAGAGGGAAAATATTAAAAAGTAAATCAACGTTATTTTTGTAAGTTCTTTTGAGATCTAGTTAACTTTTGTCATAGATTATTTACGTAAACGAATCCAATATTTGGGTTTTTTATCACAGGTATTAAAATGTTGTGTGTGCAATTGAGTTGTATATTTGTTCGCAAACGAGTGGAAAAAATGATTAAATGTACGCAAACAGGTATCGTCCGTAAGAATAATGGTATGTACCAGTGAACCTAGTTTTTGTTATTACCCTTTCTTTGCTGAATTCGCGATTTTTGTCAATTGCATGATTAAATCTATTTATAAGAAATCCTACTATGTTTCCTGTTTCTTGTTCTACTGCAATGGTTGAAAGTGTGTTCATAATCCAGTGTTGTGCTAAGTATAAGTATTCTTCCACGGATTTGTTGTCTGTAAACATTTTGCTTTTATCCATTAATGGTTCTTCTATGATATAATATTCCTACAGATGATGGTTTTAAATAATTACATTTGAGGAGACACATAGTTATATTTTTCAAATGTTGTAAGATGAGCAATGAAAATATTATTTTATTTTATTAATCTATAATGATAAGTGCCATAACCTACTCTAAAATTTAGTTTAATTATTTTTAATGGGACTGTACAAATAAGTATTTTCTATGGTAAAATGTAAAATGTATTGTTTATAATTTATTAAAATTACTAATTTATTTATCTTATAAAGAAGTATATTAAATTAATCATAATTTTTAAGCAAATTTAAGTATTCTTTCTTAATATTTATATTTATTATTATGGATTACTTTTATCATTTCCATTACTTCATTAATTCTATTTAACTTTAATTCTTGTATTTCGATTCTGTTATTTAATGTATTCCATACTCGAGTCGAATCAATTCGCTCTTTTAAAAACTCATCTGTCCAATTTATTGTTAAAAAATCATCATTTTCTAACATATTGCTTTAAAATAAATATTACAATTGTCAATTAAATTAAAATGTTTTACTTATACTATTGATTAATTATAAAATATACAATAAATAATAAATAAATTAATAGTGATTATTATTGATTTATTTATTATGAAATGTTATTATAGAACCAGAATATAAAATACATAACTACACAATTATATAAAGTACACTGTTCATGTTACATATTACGTATACACTATTTATCATATGTTGTGTGTATGGTTAGAAAAACAATATTATTAAATCAAAATTAATTATATTGATTCATTAAAGTTATCGTTACGAGCTGAATAGTTTTATATATTTAAATATAAATTTTCATGACTTCTTTATTATTTATAATTTTTATATATTTTTTATTGTACTAAATTTATTTTTCAAATTAATAATTGGATATAATTCGTGAAACTAAATAAAAAGATTATCCCTATTTGGCCATATACTAACGCGAACATAATTTTAATAATTTATTTATTTGTCTGTGATAAAATGTACACTTATGTATTTAATATAATCTACATTGGATAAACATAATACTACTAGATATTTAATATATATGTATATTTATACGATGTATATTCTAACACTTAAACACTTGAATATTAAAGCGGAAACAAAAGTATATACATAACCTATACTTATTACCTCCTGTGAATACAATCAACAAGTATATTTTCACTGAATGCTGTGAATATTGTACATACATTTATATTATGACAAAATTAACATTTAAAATTTTGGAAATTATTGGTCGAAGTTTTCAATCAGAAAATCCGGTTAAATTGCCGCCACTATTAAATTTGTCGTAGCTGTCAATCCATCATTATTACCTACTCAAGTTGAGCTTTTTTTCGATTCAAATGATTTTACAATATCATCGAGTGATTTTCCTTTTGTTTCTGGCATTATAAATTGACCAAACAGTGCAGTAATAACACAAAATCCAGCAAATATCGACCATATATTAAACACTCCAAAAGTCGACGAGATTGATGGATATATTTTACAGGTTAAGAACACAACTGCATATCCGAAAATGTTAACTACTGCACACATTTTACCTGAAATATAAAAACTATAGGTTATTTGTGTTGTAGTGATTTTATAATTTTTATGTGAATAGAAATAATTTCGAATAAAATTAGACATAAGTGATACGCACAAAATATATTGACTATATGCTATACAGGCTATTCATTTTAATTATTATTTCATTCATTATCAATTACGTTGATACGTTTACATTATCAAACGTAAGCTGAATGTATATACAAAACTATAAATTTTATATATACATATATACAATTAGTGTTTGATAAATGTTGACCACACTTAAAATATGATATATATAATAAGATATTTTGAATAGTTTTTAGATTAAGACAAATTGTTTTGAAACTTATTTATTTTATTTTTAAAATCTGTCTTTGAAATTATTATACTATTATTATATTTTATTATTATTTTTATCGCGCTAGATAGTATTCCCCATATTTAATAATTCGATTTCGTACAGTATAATTGCTGGGTATATTGTCAATATAGCTGTTAGTATTGACGCGTATACTAAACCTAGCGTGACAATGTTTTTTCAGAGTTCTAAAGTGTTATTTTCAATTTTGATTTCAATTAAATATAACATTATCAATCATAAAAAAGAACCGGATGGGCTTCGCTCTGCTGTACAGTTGGGGGCGGAGTGCACCTCGTTTATAGGATAGGTCATTATTATAATGTATTTGTTAAATTTGAATGCAATGATAGATATCATTGTATACGAATAACGATTCTGAACGGAGTTAATATGTTTGTCTAGGATATAATACATTGTTATTTATAAATATTGTAAAAAGTATATTTTATTTTGAAACGATAAATATATTTTTCAATTAAGATGGGTTGGCAGTTGCATACAGCGACATAGTTTGTCAGTCTGGAATATTATACATTATATTATATTTTATATGTAATTTTATGTCAATATTCGCTGTTCAAACGTTTATAAAAAAAAATTGTGCCTATGGATTTTAATAATTTTTAAATGAGAATAAGAACTACTTCTGTGAAATCTTCTATTAAATTTTTAAGTATTTTGTACGAGCCAAATTTTTTTTATCACCGATTATAAAAAATAATGTAAAAAAATTGAATATTTTAAATGCCTTAAATGGCTTAAAAAACAATATAATATTTTGAAAAAAATATGACATAAAGAAATGCCAATGTTAACAACTGGTAAAAATTTATACTTATACTTTTTGAATTATAACAAATATTTAAAATCGTTTGAGAATAAATCACTATTTTATGCAATTTCCTAAATATTTAAATTACAAACAGTCATACATTTTTTCCTCTAAGTCCGGTAGAAATTTTTTTAAAGATTTTTGAAGAATAGCTTATAGATAACTTAGTGGTAAAATGTTGAACCTTAAGTATGAACAGAAAAAATTTTATGAATTTTTATCTACAAAATAACTTGCAAATTATCGTGATTTTTACACATTTTATACAAATTTGAGCATTAAGGGCTTATAAAAAAAATTTGAGTAAACCGATCACCGATATTTTGTAGTTACGATAAATTTAACTTATTATGAACCTTGTATTAAATTTTCAAGAGTTTTCGGTCTGCCAATTAAATTTGATAGATGTTTAAAAACAAAAATTTTACAAAAATCGAAAATTTAAATTATCTATAAATAAGTCAAAATATGTCAAAATACTTTGAAAACTTAACCATATATAGAAAACGTCAATATAAATATTTGGTGAAAATTTCAAGTTGTTGTGATTTTTGGTTTTTGAGTTAGAGCATTTTAAAAAAAATATAATTTGTAAAAACGTGATTTTGCGTAAAATTTCCCGTTTTTTCGTAATTTTTTTATCGTTTTTTTCGATTTTTTTAATTTGTATTTTAGACTAGCCAAAGTACCATTTACATTCACTTTCCTTTCAGAAAAGTTGCTACATAAGCAAATCGAAGCATTTTCACTGCCAAAAAGGTGTCATCAGACACAAAAAAAATAAAAAATAAAATATAAAAAAAAAAACACATATCATTGTAAAACCAATAGATTCCATCACTCCGTTCAGAATCTAAAATGGAAAATATGAAAGATATTTTTTATGAAAACTTTTAATAAACTTTTAATCAAAAAGTAGGAAGATCACTTTTGCTATTTAATTGCCGAAAAATATTATAAATGTATGCAGCGACGTAGCCAGGATTTTATTTCGGAGGGGGGGGGGGTCAAGTCAAGTCAAAAAATAATAATAATAAGTAATTTTTACTATTCTTATTAATCAATCAAAAATTAAATTCATAATGACCAACAGAATGCTATATTATGTAAATATTGTTTCTATTGGTTCAATCGTCTATGTATATATATATAATATATACCTACCTCATATCCAGTTATATGGTATACGTATACTAGTACCTATATATATATATATATATATATATTTATGTGTGTGCTAACCGTATTATTTTGTAGTTTTGTCCATAACATATTATAATTAATTATAAGGTTTACCAGTACAAAAAAAAAAAGCATTGTAAAAACACTAGCATTTTTGTTCCACTCAGATTCTAAAAAAAATTTCGTCGATGACATTTCGGGGGGGTCCGGACCCCATGGACCCCCACTCTGGCTACGTCCCTGAATGTATGAGTTAAGTTATTATGCTAATGAAAAAAAAAATCATCAAAAACTACAATGAAAGAAAGAAATAAACTAATTATAATCAACTGATCTAAATCTATTTGTTACTTAACTGTCTATTTTTATCTCTTATTAACTATTAATTTTAAATAATTGTAATTATATGATTTTTATTCTTATGTCAACATTCACCAAATAACTAATGTACATGTCAACAATTAGCAGTAAATGTTCGCAATGTGTGTTATTTGTAAAAATAAACAAGTTCACCAAAATTAATGATAAAGCTCGATAACCATCGATGGTTTTCAACAATCACCGTTAAGCGATCATACATATTAACATGGTTAACAATTCTGATTTTTTTTTCTCTAAAAGACACTCAAAGCCAGAGAGTTATTTTATGTAAGTTTTATACACGGGTTAATTTTATTAGTTGCTATAATAATTTTTTGCTTCCGATTTTTTTCCCGGGCTTAAACATATATTTTATCCAAAACCTTATTCCTAACAATATTACGCATTCATAGAATGATGTGGATATCGATGACTGCCATTGACGCGCGCGTGCATTTCTTACATTATCACACATGAATCACACGTAGCCGAGAGTGTTAGGAAATGGTCGACGGACGCAAAACCGTTTCACAACAATTTTGTTTACGGTCACGTTACCGCGTGGTAATCGCACTTGTTTAACTCCGCGCCCGTGTTTCGACCGTAAACGACGAGCAAACGAACAGCTGAGCGGCTGATAACGCAAACGCTTGACGGACCCGGACCGTTGTCGACGCACTGTTACGTACCTTTGACGTCCATGGGAAACAGTTCGCTGCTGATTATCCAGGCCAGAGGCATTACGCCCATCAGCGAGAAGAAAACGTAGCACACGAACGCGACGACCACGATGATGCGGTGGGGCGGGTCGTCCGAGCCCTCGTACCATTTCATGTAGCCGATGAACACCGCGATGGACACGGCCATGCCCGCGCTCGAGTAGGCCATCAGCGTCCGCCGCTTGACATCGGACAGCAGCGAGAACACCAGGCTGCCAACGAGCCGGGTCGTGCACAAGTAAACGGTGAACTTTGTGTCCAGCGACAACGCGGACCCCCGGAGCACGTCCGCCGAGTACAGTAGTAGCACGTAGATGCCGCTGCACTGCTGGCACACGAACAACGCCATCATGATCAGCGTGGGCTTCCACACGGTCGGACGCGTGTACACGGACCACCAGGACGACGGGGCCGCGGACGTCGTCTTGCCTTCGCTTGACGTACCGCCGTTCTGCGCGTCGGCCGCGATCACCGGCTCGATGCCGAACCATTTTTCCGCGGCCTCGGCCTCGCCGGCCCGGCTCTTCGACCGCAGCCACAATGGCGTTTCCGGCAACAGGAACAGCGAAACGCAACCGGCCACGGACACCACGGACAGCATGGTCGCGATCGCGTGGTAGTCGAAAAACAACGACAGCACGCTCTCGATCACCATGCCGCAGCTCACGGTTATGTTTACGAACGACGAGTACAGGGCCCGGTGTTCGAGGGGACATACTTCCACCAAGTACACGACCACGAACGGCATAACACCTGCAAATCGCGAACGATATTTTTCTTTTTACAAAGCGCAATACTAAACCGTGTTCGTTTTGTTTCGCACATAATTGATTATTTCGAGATCAAGTTATGCAGTAGGTTTTTATTTATTTTTAATCTTCTTCTTCTTTTACTTCGCCTTCCTCCCAACTATTTGGGGTCGGCCACCCTTGTCCTACACCTCCACTTCACTCGGTCAATCACATCTCTTCTGCACACACCGACAGCCCTCATGTCATTCTCCAAAGTCTCCAACCATCTCTTTTTTGGTCTTCCTCTTCCCCTTTTCCCTTCAACGCCCATCCCCATAACCACTCTTACTGCATTCGTTTCCTCTCGCCTCATCACATGTTTTTATTTATTTTTAATCCGCTATAATAATGTTTGGACATAATCCAGGTAACTGCTTTTAAAAGTTGTCTATAATCACTTGGCATTGTATTTTTACATGGATTTATATACGTGTCTTTGTGGTTAAGATTAATGAACTATTTCATTTCTGATTATTATTATGATTTCATTTACCTGTTTTATGTTTAATAAAAATGTTTCGTGCGTATTATGGTAAATATACAAAATAATAATATTTTCATTCGGTAAAATAATCATTTTAGGTGATAGTTAGCTAGTGATAATTATTCTTATGATAATGCCTCATCATGTGTATGCCTTCTTGACGCACTAAATTCCACATTTATCGTTATGTACTTAATTTATTATATTGTGATATATTAAGAAAATGTAATAATTTTATAAGCTAACTGGTTATACAGTTATTCTGACAGAAGAAATGCAAACGCAACGTCCGTCTGATTCACGGTTCAGACACGAAAAAAAATTTACATATTAATATTCTTGTAAAAATATAACATACCTAAACTAATTCCCATTAAAAATCTTGCAATTATAATCATGAACGCAGAATTGGCATATATTAGTAATATCCAACTCAAACATATTGGTATAAAAGCTATTTGAATTGATTTTCGTCTACCAATATTATCGGATAGTATTCCTGTTCCGAGTAATCCAATCGGACACACCAGATACATAATACTAGCTAAAAATCAAAAACACAATATTATAGTAATTTTAAAATATTTTTCAAAAGTAACGACTTACTTTTCAACAGGTTATGTATTGTAAAACATGAAATTAAGAAAAAATAGAATAATTTTGCAAAAAAAAAAAAAAACACATAAACCGGCGTCTCAACACTTACTCGTATTATTTATAAACATTTACGAGCTTGTATACCTATTTCATTATCTAAGACTGTTTAATATTTTAAAACCCAAGATTATAATTATTATACGTTAAAAATTCAACATCATTATTATAATTTTTATTTTTTATAATAATCCACTCTAGTAAATTAACAAAGATACAATTGAGTAAAGGGATTATTAATACTTATAGTGTTGTAAAACTCAATGACGTATTTTTCACACTGAATGTTAACACATACAACTCACTATTAATTTATTAATATTTATATGTATTTATATGTATACCTATTGTATTCATACAGTATTATATAACAATAAAATATAATATAATTATTATGTAATATATGTATCAGCACTCAGAATACCTACTTGGTAGTTTTTAAATATAACAGTGTGTAATTGTTGCGAGTATGTGCAGTGCATTTTATAGTGATAAAATAATTCATAAAATTTATTATTTTTTTCTAGACTAAGAACAAATTTTTACTTTAAAATAATATTATTAGGTAAATTAATCGAAAGAAAACGCTTTTTTGATATAAACATAATAATTCATTCAATTGGTGATTTATTATGAACTATGAAGATTTGATTAAATGATATAATTTATATTATGTTATAGCGGCATTATATTGGTCAGTATAGGTGATACAATATAATATAAAGTTGACCAGGTTTAACTGATTGTTGTTGCTATAAAACAAGTTTTAATAACTATCAAAATATTTTCAATTAAATAACACTTTTAATTGTTATTGAATGTTGTTAAATCAGCATAATATACAGTTTATAAGATAAATAATTTAATTAATTAACTAATTATATTGTAGTGTTCGTTGATGTAACTATTGATTAATGGCCATCGAAATATTTGAAATAATTTACAACAATTAATGATAGGTATATTTTTTTGAAATATTTTGGACTACCAAATGAGATCACTAACTTGATTTGTAATAATAAACACATTAGTCAATGGAATATTGAAATCATTTCAAAAATCACTTATAGACGGTCAAAGGATAAATCACACACAAAATAAGTATGAATGGCCAACTTTAAACATAGACACAACTTTATTAAAAAAAATTATGCCATCAGTGTCAATAAAACCAAAAATCAGCAGAAAAACCGTTGGATCAATTATAATTCAATATATTCCAATATTAAATTGACCAATGGACTGATCAGTGTTTGATCCTCTAATACCTCTAATATACCTCTAATATTTAGTAATGAAAATTAATATCCAATACAATATTAGCCGTATTTTCGATTAACCGACTTTATAATCTCACAATTATAAATATGCTCGTATATGTAATAAATAACTGTCAAATATATGAATTTAATATGTATTTTAAAAAAATAATGAATAATGCATATCATAATTATTGAAAAAATAATAAATAATGTGTATGTATGTTAAGGAAATTCGTTTCTCGTTTAACCGTCTTTTCGATTATTCATCAAGGTTCTCTTCCCGATATTAATAGATAATCGAGGTTTTACTTTAACAGTATTTAGTAATACTAAATATAATCAACTCACGATATAAAAAAATTCAAGGGACCAAGGAAAAAGTTCAGTATACTGAAATTTCGTTGTATCAAGAACATAAACCTATAACATTTATTCTAAAGAGATTTATAAGTAGATTTAAAATTTAAACCGACACACTATAAATACGTATTTAGATAGGTACATACAAATATATATATCAGAATATATAATTATATCTTCTTCTTCTTCTCCACTTTTCTTCTAACTATTTGATGTCGGCCTAAATCTCCACTCATCTCAATTTTCTATACCCCCTACGCACACACCAAAAGCTCTCATATAATTTTCAAACGTATCCAATCATCCTTTTTTCTTTTCTATTTAACATTTATTTTCATAACCACTTTTACTGCTTTTGTTTTCTCTTACTTCTTCAGACGCCCAAACTATCTCAGTCTATCTTCTTTCATTTTGTCCACTATCGAAATCACACCAATACTACTTCTCACATATTCGTTCTTTATTCTGTCTTTTCTTATCACTCCACTGGACTCATCTATCTAAGCATACTCATTTCCGCAACACTGTTCTATTCTCCAGTCAACCGCTTAACATTCCGAACGATACAGCATAGTTGATCTCACTACACTCCTGTAAAATTTATCTTTCAGCCTCATTAGAATTCTTTTATCACATAAAATGCCCTACACTTCTCTCCATTTTATCTAACTGCACTTAATCTTATGTTTTAAATCCATGTCAAAACCCTCGTCGATTTGTACAAATGATCCAAAACCTTTAAAGTTTTCAACTTCACCTATCACATTACCACTTAATGTCATTGGTCTCCTCATACCCTCAACTTCTTGGTATCTTCATTTAAAGTCATACCCTATATACTTTGTTTTATTTTTTATAATTCTAAATCAGAATAAATAAATACATACATTCACGAGTCATTATTTAATTACGTATATATATATATATATATATACATATATGCTTATTTTTTGTGCGTATCCGTTTGCGTTTACCCGGTCAAAAGAATTGTGTACATTTGAAAAGATACAAAACACACTGTAGTCGATATTATGTCTTTATGGATAATAATTATATAAGACTGCTCATAAACCTGATTTTTCTTCTTTTGGAGATTACATAACGTTCATTTATTGACTTGAATATTATAGCATGATAATAACCAAAACAAAATTCGTAATAGCTAGATATTTATTTTTAATTTAATTTTTTGTAAAGATTATACACCAGTGACTGATATCTCATATTAATAAAAATTAAAAATTCGTAATATTAAGCTTCAAAATTATAAAAATTCAATACATTGCGAGAGCTTTAGTCAAAATAACTTAATTATATCGAGAGGCAAAACTTTATTTAATATTTCGTTATATCACGACATTTTCAATAGAACGACAATCTTATTCAGTTTATCGAGATATTTGTTTCACGGATCATTGTTGTATCACTAGTTTATTATACATACATATTTAATTGCCGTTGAGTCCCCTGTTTAATTTGTCATGCAAATAGTGTTTCAAATCATTTAATTATTAAGAATGGATTATTTAGATGATGTTTTTTTTCGGTTAGAAGTATCTATTTTCGAATTTAAATAAAACAAGATGTTATCTAACTTTATGTAAATAGCAAGTTCTATTTACTATGTAAGATTTTTAAATAGAAAAATAAAATATAGAAAAATCTGATAAAATCTGTATATTCCTCACTTCTCTCAGAATCTATAATCATGAAATTACATACCTATCCAAGAGGCTTCTTCGTCATCAATCTGAATTGGCGACGAAGGTGATCGAAGTTCTGGTAAAAGAGTAGACGCCAATGCAAACGAACATCCATTAAAGAACATAATAGATGATATTAAGATGGTGGTATACAGCTAAACATCAATATAAATATACCTTGAAAATGCAAATAAATAATATTTTTAATTTTACTCACAAGTTTAAAATGAAGACGAAAATTAGGGCCCAACATTTTAAAATGTACTAGTGGAGCATTAATAATATTAAAATTCAATTTTCAACCATTATGAATCAAATCTTACGTACAAATGAACTATTGTCTGGTATAAATAATTTTTTATACACTACTGTTGTATGATATGATATAATTCCACTTGAACCTATTTCATGAAGTGTTCGACAGTAGAGTAATCTATAAACGTATTTTTGTATAATTGTTTACTATGTTTATATTTTTTATAATTACTGCCAATACGTTATTATTATGAAAATTTAATTTTATTAAAATTACAAGTACAATACTCGTTGGTTATTAAACTCACTTTGACTGAATAAGTCAATAAAGATAAAAGAAAAAATAAGACAAAAGACTCATAAAAAAAAATAAATATAAAAAAAATAAAAAACAAAAATAAAATTCTTCAAATTAAAATATTTATTGAAATTTTAATTTAATATAACCAAGAAATGTATGTAAAATACATTTAATTAAATGCATATTATGTATGGTAACAAAATAATGTATGAGTTACATGCAAAATAATAAAATGTACAATATAAAAATAATGTAAGGGTTGAATAGAAAAATAGAAAAGTTTAATTTATTGCTGAAAAAAAAAACTTTACTTTGAGCAATGCTCAAATAACGTTAAATTTGTAATGCCTATTCCTAATTCATTATAGAAAGAAGTTCATCCAATTTTTTTGTAAGCATACAAATTAGGCAGAGACGCATTTAGGAATTTTGCGTCCTAGGTAAGAAAAGAAATACTCCTCTCTCAATTTAAATTTAAAACTCCATTTACGTATAAAATGATCAAATATCAAAATGGTTTTCATAATTTATCGCTTCTAAAAATGTAACACCCGGGGCCCAAGCCCCACTAACCCCCTCCTTCGAAATACATTTCTGAAATCAGGAGAGTCTGTCTTGAGTCTAATATTGAATAAGTAAATATGTGAATCCAATAAGTGGCGGCCTCTTTATATTTATATTTTAAATTAAAAGTTGAGTAAGATATTTATTTGATTTTCAATTATTATCTAAGATTATGATTTTTTAGAAAATATTTTTTGGTATAATAAAATTGAAAACTAATCTAGTTAATGAAATAATTTGAGTTAAAAATATTAAATACCTCATTTTACAAAAAAATATTTACACTTATAAAGTACAGTTTTCATAGTTATAAATTGTATTTGATGGTTTATTTATAATAGAAAGAGGAATTTATTACTATTTTTTAACTAATTTATTAAGTATTGAATCGATTCCTTTCTCCTATATTAACATAATATCGATTCAAGCTATTGACTTTTTAAACGAAGTAAACTAGGTAACAAAGAATACTTTATTAGTACTTATAACTAATAAAATAATAAAAATTATAACAAAAATAATAAATTATTAAATTATTGAAACTCATAATTTAATAATGAATAAATATACATATAGTTTATATATAGAAATGAATAAATAAACACTTAGCCTGGAGTATTAATAAATTTGTAAAGTACATACGGTTTTAAATTAAAAGTTTAATACTACTAAAAATAAAACATTTATTTATTTATTTCTATAAATAAACTAATTATTTTCTTATTTTTATATTCAGTTATAATTCATGTTTAAATGTTAATTATTATGTCAAGTTTTTATACTTTTAAAAATACAGTATTTTAATTGATTGAAATTATTGAAGCTTTGTTTTTATTTAATTATTAATTTTTTGATACAAAAGATATCAAAATATCAATTTTAATTTTTGAACATTTGTTTATAATCGAAGTATCTCAGCAGATATAAAATTCTGATGTACTAAAATGTTAATTTATATATTAACATTTAATTAATGTTAACATACTCGTAATAAATAAATGTCGTGCCTACAACAAGGTATAAGAATGCATGATATTTATTAAATTATTGTCATTATTGATGAATACTATGTGAAAATGCAACTAGAAAATTAACCTTCTTTTTAAAATATCCCAAGCGAGAGAAAAAAAAAATTGGGCGTTTATTAGAGTATAAGATAAAATAGAAATCTTAACGGATACATTAATTTATATTTTAATATATTAAAGAAAGTAATAAATGCATATTCTTAAATAAAAAATTTGAGGTATTTGACGGAAGACATATCTGTCCATGTAGAAGACCGCGATGGTATCAGGTCTGAGAAAAGAAACGTTTCCCGGAAACGCCGATTATGATATTATCCGAGTACAGTTAAAATTACGGCACTCTCATTAATTTTATCTCTCTCTCTCTTTCTCTCTCTCTTTCTCTCTGATGATCATATGACGATGTTTAGTGTCGATGATTTAAAATTGTAAGTGAAGTTTAATGGTTTGAAACCAATAGATTATGTGTTGTACACACTATGATGTGTTGTTTTATTTTATTTTAATGTGTTTGTGTATACCAGGGGCGGCCAAACGGTTGATCGCGGACAATTTCAAAGTCGATCATGTTAGAATTTATTTTTAGGGACACGCGCACGAATTACTTATCGACTTATCGAATTAGCGATAAGTTTTATCTGTAAAATTTTTATCTTTTAATCTGGTTTCGTGTGTCAAATGTTTATCGTTCACGAATATTCATTTCACTGTGTTCATTTGGTTACTGTGTATTAAGTTTATTACGTATTTAAGTTCTTTAAAATTTATAATTATGAGTGCTCATAAGAAACAAAAAACGTATCATTTTCACCACGAATGGGAAATAGATTTTTTTTTTACAATGTTGAAAGACAAGTGCATATGTTTGATATGTCAAATAACAATATCCACGACAAAAAAAGGTAATCTAAAAAGATATTTTAGAACTACGCATTCAAAATTTGTTATAGATTTCCCACCTAAAACTGAAGTACCTACGTAAAAAGCAATTAGAAAAATTAAAACTTGAAATTGATAAACAACAAATGATTTTTACTAAACAAGTTTTAAAATCTAAAACAGCAACAATTGCTTCATTTCGAATTAGTCATGTTTTAGTTAAGAATACATTCCGTTATCGGCAGCCGGCGTGACAGGTTCGATAAAATCTCCGTTCCGCAAATAACGAAAGAACAAATCTCATTCGCATAAAGTGTTTCAAATGCCTCCTAGACAAGGAGGTACCGAAAAGTTGGCAGCAGAAGCCTCGCGAAAGAGGAAAGAAAATCTCTTCCCAATGTCTCCAACAAGTCCTCAAATAAAAATCAAAAACCGATATACACCGCTATCCAACCTTAACGACAACGTAGAAATAAACGACAACACACTGGTTGACATCGACAATACAAATTCTGAGGTAAGGAAAATTCCACCTATATTCGTCCATAATATTACAAATTACGAACAGTTTCACTTATCCTTAGCATCTGTAGCTAACGATGATTTTACAATAGAACAAAACAAATATTCGCTAAAATTAAAACTAACTACAATTGACGATTATAAAAACGTCACAAAAGATCTCGAGACAATGCAAATCCAATACTATACTTATCAACTCCTGAGGACAAATGTTTATCTGTCGTTATCCGTAATATACCAGTTTCAATTTCAGAAGAAACTATTTTCTCAGCTTTGTGGGAGTTACAGCACGAAGCAATTTCGGTCACTCGCCTACAAAACTATCTTAAAGTCCCGATACCAATAGTGGCTGTCCTTAGATAGATTACTGCACTGCATAGTCTCAGTTGAGCCACGTAAACCTTCCACAGATATCCCTCAATGTAAAAATTGCCAACGTTACTCACATACAGAAAAATATTGCCATTTACCACCGAGATGTGTTAAATGTGCCGAAAATCATCATTACAAAAATTGTACGAAAACTAGTGAAACTGCAGCTAAGTGCGTAAACTGTGAGGGAAATCATCCGTCTAGCTATAAAGGTTATAGTTACTACAAAAACCTTAGGAAAAATATGTCGAAAAATCTTAAAACACCCCATGTAAAAAACAAGCTACTCAAATCACGTCAATAACATTAATCTGAACAAAAATGTAACATCTGAGGTAAACTTTAATAATACTACGACAAGTAATGTTAACACAAATAAATCGTATGCCTCTGTAACGAATACGAAATCGAAATTAAGCGAAACACGTTCCCAAAACATGGATAATGATTTTCTCAAGTCACTAATGCCGTTAATTTACTCATTTATATCACAGATAATGAAAAAAATCATAGATAACCTTCCATAAATACTAAACAACCTAAGTATAAACTGCAATGAACTCCCATAACTTAATCGCTATAAACTGGAACGCTAAAGGTGGGATCACACGGCGCGTTGCGCGTCGCGTGGAGCTTGGACTGGTATAGCGTGGTACAGCGCCGTCTGATCGGTATTGCGCGGCAAGGTTTGTATGAGCGCCGCGCGGCGCGTGGCTTCCTGACAATTGTCGGTCTTTGTGTCACGCGCCAAAGGAAAATTGGCGCGGCGCGTCTTATCAATCAAACGGCGCGTCGGTATTAATTGTTATCAATTAAATGTACCTATCACAATGGATAAGAATTGATGATTCCAGAACGAGACACGCCTAGGAGAAACTTGTTGAACCATGACGTTCCGTCTGATCACACAGGCGCGCCAAGTTATCGCGCGGAACTTTGCGCGGGTTGTTGCGTGGTATATACACACTCCACACTCCACGCGACGCGCAACGCGCCGTGTGATCCCACCTTAACGGCTTAAAAAACAAAGAAACTCATTTGCCACTTTTCTTAGTCATCATAATGTGGATATCGCGTGTGTTACTGAAACACACCTAATTAACTCAGACATAATTAAATTCTCGGGTTATAAAATTTACCGATATGACCGCCCGCTTAATCGCAGACCGGCCGACGGAGTAATGCCAATTTTTTCTGATCTTCGATCTCTAGAAGTAATAGCAATCTCATTAACAATAAATAATAAACTAATCACACTCATAAGTGCATACCAATCGCCCAGTAAATCAATGTACACAAAAGATTATGAAACTATATTTTCCAAAAACAATTATTTAATATTATTAGGTGACCTTAATTCCAAACATAGCAATTGGGGCTGTACTTTGATAAACTCAAGAGGTCGCAAATTACAAGAATTCATAAATTCTAATTCGGCAGTTATTTCAGCTCCACCTTCGCCAACATATTTTCTATACGATCTACTTGGACTTCCAGACGTTCTGGATATATAGTAGTACTATTAAAAGGCATCTCTGTTAACATTACGCAAGTAGTGCTTCCTGAACTAGATTCCGATCACAATCCAGTTAAAATTATTTTATCTACAGATACCAATGCACACATACCAACACGTAAAAAATTAATTAATGGAATACCAAACTGGTGCATATTTTCCAACCTTATAACCGATAATCTGCAAATTCCAATTAGAATTAACTCAAAGACTACCGCTGTTCAAGCAATAAGTCATCTCACTGATACAATCACCATGGCCGCCCAAAACTGCACCGAAAGTTCACAAAAACGTCCTACTCAAAATTCGCTCCCTAAAAAGATACTAATCCTTATTCAACAAAAGCACTCGATTAGGCGGTTGTGGCAACAATACAGACGACCGGAGGATCGTCGTTTACTTAACGCGTTAACAAAACAAGTTCGTGATACCCTGGACAGTTATAGAATCAATTCATACAAAATATACTTATCTGAAATCCACCCAGCTGATCCAAATCTTTGGAGATGCACGAAAAGATTAATAAATAAGGACCAAAATAATATTCCTCCCCTTTATATCTTAACACAATTCAAAGCTATAACTAATGAAGAAAAATGTGAGCTATTTGTGAATACTTTAGCAAGTACATTTAAACCTAACGACATATTTCATCGGCAAACCTGCAACTTAGTTAAAAACAGCGCATTAATAGAAGATTTCGCAACCCAAAATATGCTTGCATTTATAAACCCTATGGAAATTAAAAATAACATAAAATCATTGCCGCATAGGAAGTCACCTGGCGCGGACCAAATAACCAATAAAATGCTCAAAAAAGTCCCCACTAAAGCAATAACCTTTCTAACGAATCTGTTCAATGGCCTACTCAATATTGGTTACTTTCCGCTTAGCTGGAAAAAGGCAATAATAATTGTGTTAAATAAACCGGGTAAAGACAAGTCAAACTCAGAAAATTATAGACCGATAAGCTTATTGACGGTATTTTCCAAACTTTTCGAAAAATCTATACAAAGTCGTCTTTTAGAATTTCTAACACAAAATTTACACAAAACTAGTCGAGGGACCACTCGCAATGAATCTAATTAGTGAAAATAATTATTAAATGATATTCGCCTTGAAGTTACCGAATTAGGCAAGCGCACCGTCTCTCACCCATGTGAGCGCCGTGTTAATGGGGCAGCCGGCCACTTAATACACACAATGCTCCGGGTGACACTACCCACAACGACGACGAGAATACAATGACTTAAAATTAAACACGGGAACGAGGAAAGTACAGTTTAGTTAATGGGGGGGAATGCTCTACTGGTCGATTCGGTCTGGTGCAATGACCAGTAGAGTTCACACCAATCGGACAAATACTAAAACTAAACACTCAGGTCACAACTTAAAAACTACCTTATAAATACCTGATGACTGGTAACTGTGGAAATGGTAACTGCAAATGGATGGAACATTCTTGGAGACCTGGGCGGCCTCTCACACACCACCTGGTACTGTCTGACTTACGCGGAAGGTGATAAAATGCCCACGTAACAGATAAATGAGATCTAAATAGAAAACAACAACTCACAGCGACATAAAATACAGGACAAAAAATTTACGATGACGACGATGATGGTAGCAATAAAACTCAATAAATCACGCAGTAAAATTTTGTAAAATAAAAGTTTATTTTGGTAGTGAAAACGTAACTTTAGGCATTAATAAATTTACACCACAATGGCGAATAATAAATAATAATAAATATAATAAAAAAAAAAAGAAAACGAAAACTATCTTGCTGCAATAGCAAAGAAAAATAATAATTTATGGTGCAACAATTGCGACCGGAGACCAGCAGCGTTGGGAAATATCTAGATAAATGTATCTAGATAAGTTATCTAGATAAAAATTATTTATATTTTATCTTATCTAGATAAATTTATACTCAGTTATCTTTATCTTCATCTAGATAAAAATCTTGTTATCTATGAGTATCAATCTAGATAATTTATTTATATAGAATAAAAATACAATTTTAAAATTTAAAATGTTTTTATATTTTCATTTTTACATTTTTCTGTACATCATATACCTATTACACAGATAATAACTGACAAGATGACAATCTTCTTATGAAGTTTATTTAAAAAAAATATATTTTATGTTTATTTTCAAAATGTTTGAAATTTGTTAAAAAAAGACAAAAATGTATTGTTATTTTATTTTTCAAATCTAAGATATTTTTATTATTAAGTTAAAGAATGATTTGTCATCTTTTTATGAAGTTTATTTCAAAAAAAATTATTTTATATTTTATGTTTATTAATGTTTGAAATGAGTTTAAAAAATGATATTTATTTTAAAATGTTTTTAATTATGAATTTTTACCTAATATCTGTAGGCTGCAGTATTCTGAATATTTTCAAAATCAAATATGAAATTATCTCATATTTATCTAGATAAAAATGTACTTATTTTTATCTTTATCTATATGAAATTTAGTATAACTATCTTTATCTGTATCTAGATAAGAATTAGTATAGTCATCTTTATCTTTATCTAGATAAATTATTAGTTATCTATTCCCAACACTGGAGACCAGCGAACGAGAGATGATCGACAGCAAGAGACGTGCAAAGTCGCGATCAACGTTCAACAAAAATACGCGATTACATAATTCACTTAATTATAATTCACGACAAAAACAATTTATATATATTATGGATGGGACAAGTGGAATGGATAGGAAAATGTCGTTATCGCCGCCGTACGCGCAGAGTGGTATCGGTCACACAGGGCATGGTGCATACCGCAACATACATAATTTGTATAATATTTTAATTTATAATAATAATAAAAGTGGCGAGGTCACTAATGAACTCCGGCCATCCGAACGCGTATACGCGTGAACAATCTTAATTCAATCGAAGCAATACCAAAGTTCCAATTTGGGTTTAAATCTCACCATTCTACATCACAGCAACTACTCCGTCTCACTGAAACAATTTGTAACGGTTATGAAAATAAAAATCACACAGGTGCAATTTTTTTGGACATCGCAAAAGCGTTCGATAGTGTTTGGCACGATGGTCTTTTCAATAAATTAAAATGCGTAAACATATCAAAATATATTCTGCACATATTAAAATCCTTTCTCAACGACAGATGATTTGTTGTCAGAATAAACAAAACGCAATCATCTTGAAGATCTATTCGAGCTGGTGTTCCTCAGGGATCCAAACTAGGACCTATTCTGTTTAATTTTTACATCTCAGATATTTCACAAACTACGGACACAAACATCGCCTTATTTGTTGACGATACCACTATCTACTGCAATTCTTCAGATACTCAGATAATCTCAGATAAAAATTTCATTATGGTGCCTAAAATGGAAAATTATCATAAACCCTTCAAAAAGCCAAGCGGTATTTTTTTCCCTACGCAGAACACAAACACCTCGTTAAGTTCACCTCGAGTTAAGTTTGTCAACGAGCCAATAGGTTGAAAATCGTCGGTAAAATACTTAGGCGTTATCCTCGACAAGAAACTAAACCGGTGGCCTCACATATTAGTTAAACTCCAGCAAGCATACCAATGACTAGGGGTTCTCTTTCCGATATTAAATAGAAAATCAACCATTAGTAAAAAATGCTCACTTATTATATAAAAGCAAGTACTGAGACCTTTAATATTATACGCAAGTCCTATATGGGGCAGTTGTGCCAATAGTCGCTTAAATAAAATTCAAATTTATCAAAACAAAATACTCCGCATAAAAACTGATGCTCCCTGGTTCGTACGCAACAAAGCCCTGCATAATTACTTGAAAATCCCTTCTATTGACGAGCACATAAATCATATAGTAAACAGATTCTTTCATTCTCTTTCGAACTCGTATAGCGCCGCCCACTATAACTTAATCGAAAGCCCACCAAAAATTCGCCGTCTCAAGAGAGGAAGACCCCACGACCGAATTAAATGATCTACCACCAATTACTGCCACATTATACACCAAGCCAGAAAAAATCTAGTATTAACCTATAATTAACATAATACTTATTTAATTTAATATAATTTTACTAATATTCAATATTTCGTTTTAATAATATTGGTTATTATTTAATATTCAGCATTTTTATCGCATTTATGTAAATAAGGAAATTGCATGTATGTATATCAATAGGCTTAGATAGCTTTTCTAGCTAGGAATGCCTTAATTAATAAAAAAAAAAAGCTATGAATAAAAAATAATTTCAAATCGGTGAAATAGTAAAACCAGCTTTTTTAGAAGGCGCAGATGCTTTATTTGAAAACTTTAAAAATAAATCAGACATTTTATCAGCTATAAACGATTTACAGTTATCTCGTAAGACTGTGGCTAGAAGAGTAGAATCTATAGGACAAAATTTAGTTAAAATATTAAAATAAGACATCAATGAATGTGTTTATTTTTCACTTAAATTCGATGAATCAACAGACATAACAGATACCGCTCAATTATGTATATTTATACGACTAGTTTTTTCAAATTTTAATTCAAAAGAAGAATTATTGACTATAATCCCTATGAAAAGTACGACACGAGGTGTTGATATTTATCAAGCTTTCATTAATTTTGTCAATAAATCATGTAAAAATAATGGTTTTATTGCTTTGTGTAAGAATGATAATAATTTTCCAAATTTTATAACGTTCCATTGTGTGATTCATCAACAAGCATTGTGTGGAAAAATATTGAATATGAGTAGTATAATGGACATTGCTTTTAAAATAGCCAATTCTATACGTTCATGAAACTTGCAAAGACGACTTGTTAAATTACAATTAGAAGAAAACAATTTTCAGCATTGTGAATTATTACTGCATACGGATGTTAGATGGTTGAACCGTGGTAAATTTCTAGAAAGGTTTCAGTGTTTATTTCCTGAAATAATAGAGTTTTTAAAATTCAGAGGCGATAATTATGATTGTTTAACAAACAATACATGGCTTCAAAACTTAGCTTTTTTAATAGATATAACGGCTAATTTAAACACTTTAAATGTTGAACTTCAAGGAAAAGATGGGACAATAATTGAGTTATTGAGTTCTATGTATGGTTTTAAATCAAAATTGATATTACTCAAGTCACAATTAAAAAAAATCTAATTTGTATGATTTTCCAAACAAAAGATTTTTTTGAAAAGCAAAAATGTACAGTTTATTTATTGTGTTTATTTGTTTTTCCCTCACTTCTTATTATAATTTGTGTATCTTCCAGTAAAATATTTTTCAGGTTTACTTACCGTTATGTTGGCAGTGTAGTGAATCCCATTTGGCGAGCGACGAGTGTCAGAATAAAATTGCCAGTGTATTAATTTATATAGAAATGTGTACATTGAACAACAACAACAACAACACCAGTTCGAACCCGGCTCAATGCAAAAAATATTCTGCAGAATTTTCTGTAGTCTCTCTCCTCAGCCGTCGTTCTGGTTGCCTACTCTGCCCCCCACCGGACCCACTCCACTGGGAGTGAAGTCCACACACGTGAATATTCTCTTCTTAAGAGAAGAGGTATAAGTGCTACATACTGGATTTTACCCCTCCTAAGCGAAAAGATCTCGATAAAGACTCAGACGGATGTTTCGATAATAAAAATTGGAAAAAAAAAAAATTGAACAACAGCAAGCGGTAACGTCACGGCGTGTTGTAGATTGAATATGTTCGAATTTTGACGCTCGACGCTCGGCGCTCATGAAATAGATTGATATTTTCATGGTATAGACCAGGGGTCGGCAACCTTTTTTGACGGAAGAGCCAAAAGTTACAATATACAAAATTTTCCTGATTTTAAAGAGCCACTAAAAATTTTCGTAATTTTTTTAATATAATTTTATTTTTAAATTCTAATAGACATAATAATAATAAAATTAATTATAATAATATAATACATTTATAATAAAAAAAACAGTTTTTAATATTAGGGAAATACATCAATGGGAGCATTGGCTTTGCATGTCTTTTGAAAGTTCTTTTAAATTTGGCTCATAACTTGTTTTGAGTTTCAAGCACGACTCTAGATTTTTATTTGTTAGTTGGCTTCTTACTTTGTTTTTTATTGTATTCATGCAAGAGAACGCTTGCTCACACGAATAAGTTGATCCAAAAATTGCCAGCACTCCAAATGCCAACTTTTTCACCTCGCTGTAGCATTCTGGAAGACTATTCCAGGCTTCGAATATAAATTCCTCTACTTTCGGCATTTCTTTTAGAGCTGTCCACTTGTTCTGCGCGACGTGCATGCATTTCTGAATCTCCAATTCTTCCAACTTACTCTTGAGTTCTATGAAATTGTCACTCCACAGGTCTTTGTTTTACAACGCTCCATGCGGGCCATATCAAATTATTTTTGTTATGTATTATTTCATATTTCCAAAAGCAACAAAAATAATATACTTTTTTATATCATAAAATATTGTTTTTGAACATAAAATATTAATTTTTGTATATGTAGCTGGGGAGCCGCTACTTTAGACCAAAAGAGCCACAGGTTGCCGACCCCTGGTATAGACCAAATATCTAAAATATTAAAACATAAAAATTACATTTTATTAAATATTATTTATAATTCTTTATAACTATATAAAGACTATATAAGATACCAACAAGTCTTAAGACTTGATGACAGCGGACAATAGAAAGTTGTGGGCTTGTGGAGTGGTAAATCGCTTTTTACTCATATAAATACATATCTGCACTATTGGATTGGTAATAGATACCATGTGGATTTGAAAACAAAAATAATTATCTAGGGAACTTTAATATAATAATTTAAGATGTGTTGGATACTTGAGTAATAACGGTATGCTCTGGTACCATTATGATGGATTTAGTTGGTATAAAATATTTCAAAGAAAATCATCTAAATTTATGAAATTTTTGGTTTATTTTTTTAACAACACGCTTTTCTCAATTAACCCGCTATTATACCTTAACACGCTTTATATCTTTAACCCGCTGTCATCCCTCAACACGTTTTCTGCTAACACACTTTATCAGAGAGTAAAATTCTTTCTAGTTCAAAAGTTAACTAGAAGGAAAACAATTATTATTTTTTCAAATACATTTATTTTTTCATAAGTCAAATTCAATATTTACACATTTTGAAAAAATTTAATATAGCAAAATAAAGCACTAGAGTCTTTAGATATACTTAAAACAGGATTTGAAAAAAAAAATTAAAAATATTTTTTAAAACGAATACAAACATGACTAAGTTATATACTTCTAAAATAAGCTTATTTAATTAAGATTTTAAGTTTCAACCATATATTTAAAAATTATAATGTTCATTGAACATAAAATTAAAATTAATCGATAAAAGATTAATGATAAATATTATAAAAATATAAAGAAAACCAATATAACAAATAAATTATAATTACATTTATTTAGTGTAGCATTTATAGCATGAGAAATAAAATAGTAACGAACATTTACAAATAACTAAAAATATTAAGTAATATTTATTACAAATGTAATGTTTACACATATAAAAGATATCAATAAAATCATATACAGTACTATAAAAATATAAAACATTAAAAACATTAACATTTGTATTAAATACAATATTTTCATTTTTAAATTAATATGTTAATATGTAATGAAATTATAATACATATTAAAATAAAATTTTCTCAAATCATTATTAGAAAAAAAGTCTCATTAAATATAATTATATGATACATTTTATTTACAAAGTCAAGGCAAATTATTTTTTATCGATTTTTTGCGTGACTCGAATGATCTTAAAATTTCGTTGAGAGATTTTCCTTTTGTTTCTGGCATTATGAATGCACCGAATAAAGCGCTTGCCAATGAGAAAGCTGCAAACGCTGTAAAAACATTTTCTATTCCGAATTTCAATACCATTGAAGGATATATTTTAATGACAATGAACATAACTTCGTAGCCGAAAACTTGAACAATGCCAGATATGGTACCTAGAAGAAAAATAGTGAATCTATTAGTAACTAACAATTAAATTCGTTTTAAAAAAACAATAAAAATAGCTTATACAAAATAGTTTAGATTAAAAGCTAGCGTTTATGAACCGTAGTATAGTAATATTTCAAATATTGGACCGGGGAATTCAATAGATTTATAATAACAATAGATGATTTTAGTATTTTTGTACTTTTATTCAGAAGTCCGTTAAATGTTAATAGTATTTATTTGCCTGATAGTAAAACAGAAGCTATTGACGCGGACCCGGCGGCGGCAGTTATCTCAACGGACGCCGCCGACCGCGTTTCTGGTTTCTAATTAGCCGACAGCCGCGGAACACGATACCGACACGTCGCAGCCCGCACCTTCCTTTAGGAACGGGAAGAGCGGAGTGTCGGCACCCACCGGTGTCCCGTTATTTCGAAGCGGCAATCTTGTCGCACGTCAAATGGACGCGGCCATTTGGACGAACGACAATTGGACGCATACGTCATTTCGACGCATGCAATTTTGACGCCACCACTTTTAAGCGCAAGTCAATTTTGACGCAAAACAAAAATATAATTTTTTATTTATTATAATATTAAGTAAAATAATACGAAGTAAAAAAACATATAATTTTAAATTTATTATTTATAAAATTTTAAATTGTGCGCAATTTAATAATTAATAATAATTTTGTGACTGACATCATCAAAATTTGAAAAATAAAAATAAATACATAAAGAAATAATATACCTTGCATTGTATGCGCTCGTCCTGGACAATTTTTAATTTCGTTGCATCTCCATATCATTTTTTTTTACCTTCTCTATCTTTTTTATAAATAAATCCACCATGGATGAGGAGATCTTTTCCCCGTTGACTTTTTATAAATTCCAATGGCATGTTAACATTTTTTTTTATAACGTACGACTCACTGCGCGATATAAAGCACACTAACGCAAACTTGTATTAATGTACAGGTATAATTGAACGGCAAACCGTAATATTAAGATAATGTGTATTGTGATTTAATGATAAAATGTGTACCATTTATGTGACCATAAAGATTAACAAACTACAATATAAAGATTACAGGGTAATCGGTCAAAAAGTCTTTTCGTCCGGGATTCAGATTACAGATATACAAATACCAGGTTTCTACATTGAAATTGGCTTATACCTATGTATGTTATAAATATTTTATTTTTATAACCTTTTTTTTTTTTTTTTTAAATATAAAATTATATAAAATATTATATTATAAATTATAAAATTATATTATTTTTTTTTTGCGTCAAATTGACTGGCGCCTAAAAATGGTAGCGTCAAAATTGCATGCGTCGAAATGACGTATGCGTCCAATTGTCGTTCGTCCAAATGGCCGCGTCCATTTGACGTGCGTCAAGATTACCGCATCGAAATGACGCATATTCGGCACCACCGATGGCAAATGCCGACGGACTAACGAGCCTCTGTTGTTCGACAACTTCGCGCCCGAACGTTTTGCGATCATCACCTTTACGTTATATTTTTTTTATTGTGTCTAATTCTCACGCGATCCGTCATCGCACCGACGCGCACCTGACTCCATTTTTATTATTATTAGTGGTGGTAATACACTTTTTATAATTATTTTCTTTTTTGTTGAATATACGATTATCCGACATCCAAGTGTTGTGCTACATTTCTTTTTTTTATTATTTGTATTTTTATTATTCAACTTCACCGCTTGTGCGACACGTCATGCCACCCGTCGGTCCACAGCACTATAAGTATGTGTTATTTTATGATTTTCGGAAAGAATAATAAAATATATTTTAGTTATTATTATTATTTTATTATATATAGTATATTTCGGGCAGGTTGTTTCGTGCGTACGTACCTTTGACGGACATCGGGAACACTTCACCGCAAATGATCCAAGGTAGTGGCAACATGGCCAATAGAGCGAAGAACACGTACATGATGAAGGCGGAGATCTGAAGTATTTCGTAGGGTGGATCGACCACGTCCTTGTATATGTGGATGTAGCTCACGATTACGGTCAGCGACAGGGCCATGCCGCAGCCGGAGACCACGGTGAGCGTCTTTCGCCGGACGTGGTGCAGAATGGAGAACACCAGGCTACCTATGACCCGGGACACGGACAGGAATACGGTGACCGTGAATCCGTCCCACTGCACGTGGCTGTTCTTCAGCACGTCCACCGAGTAGAACAGCAGCACGTAGAAGCCGCTGCCCTGCTGGCACACGAAAAACGAGAACGTCAACAGCGTCGGCTTCCACACGATCGGTTCCATAAGTGACTTCCAACCGGTATGGGTTACGTCCACCAGTTCGTCGGTGGCCACGACTGCGTTGGCTGTGACAACATGGACAGTGGCGGCGGCCACTCGGTCCTCGCCCAGCCATTTCTTCGCCGCTTCCGCCTCGCGGATTCGCCCTTGCTTCCGCAACCACATCGGCGTCTCCGGCAGCAGGAACAGTGACCCGCATCCGATGACGCTGACCACGAACAGTATCATAGATACGGTCTGCCAGTGGAAGAATATGGCGAATACAAACTCGGACATCATGCCGACGCCCACGAATATCGTGGCCACGGAGAACAGCAGCGGTCGGTATTCGGTCGGGCATACCTCGCCTAGGTACAAATAGGTCGACAATCCCGAACCTGCTCGTCAACAAATGTCAATTTGCATTAAAATGTATACAACACGTGAGATTTTTCCCAACATACTTTTTTTATTATTATTATTATAATGATAATATATTATTATCATAGATATACATATTATGTATATCTATGATTTGTACCAAAATAAATGTAAATATTATATAATTCGAACCACTGCAGATGGTAAAACGTAAGAACTAGAGTTTGAATATTATTTCGATAGAGTACGTAGGTACCAGGCTTTATTAATGGGCAGCAGGACCCGAATAGGGTAGTAGAAAACATCAAATGGGCTATTAATTTAATTTGAACATCTGAAAGCAGTACACCTAATGAAGTTAAAAGTTGTAATGTAGGTATAAAAATTATTTTTATAATATTTTAAAATCGTCAAATCGATAAGAACTTCATGTTGAAACAGAAAATGTATCTTTGTTTATTTAATTTAAAGTACTATCTTCGACATTGTGGGATTCAAGGTGTTCAACGTTGTTATGGATAAGCTCATTAAATTGTCGGTTTAAAGATATTTCTAACGAATGTAAACATGTTTGGTTTAAAGGAATTTTTAAGAATTCTGAAGGTTAGGAAATGGAAGTTCTGGAAGAAAAAACTAATCATAAAAAGAAAAAGAAAGTTTTATATATTATCCATACAAGTTGTGTTCAATAAATACCCAGACTAAAATTATTGTAGAAAAACATTTAATGTTATCGGAAATTTTATTGCACCAAAATAAACTAGAGATAATGACCATTATTTCAGTATATAATAATAATCATTATCTCTAATCAGTCATTGACAATACGCGTTCGAAGTTGGTTGTTTTGTATAAAATCGCCATTTCACAATGGATAATATTTCGGAGCAACGCGCGTGTACTAAATTTTGTTTCAAAATTGATAAAAATGCTACGGAAACTTTTGAATTGATAAAATTGGCTTTTGGAGATATTGCACTAAGCCGTTGTGTGACTTTTGACTGGTTCAAACGTTTTAAAGAAGGTCGTATATCCATTGAAGATGATCATTGTCCTGGGCGTCCATCAACATCAAAAACAAGTGATATCATTACTCTAGTTCGAGACAAAATTAGATCCGACTGAAGATTAACTGTCAGAGAAGTAGCTAATGAAGTTGGCATATCAATTGGTACTTGTCATTCGATTTTATCAGATGAATTGGGTATGAAAAGAGTGTCCGTAAAATTAGTGCCAAAATTGTTAACTGAGGAGCAAATGGAACAACGCATTGAAGTGTGTTTGGATCTAAAAAATCGGGTTTTTAATGACCCAAGTTTTATCAAATCAATAATTACGGGCGATGAAACATGGGTGTATGGGGTGTATGGATATAATCCCGAAACATCGCAATCATCGCAATGGAAGACCGCAAATTCACCTCGTCCAAAAAAATGTCGTCAGGTCCGGTCAAACATCAAAGCAATGCTCAAAGTTTTTTTTTTTGATTTTTTTGGTTTAGTTCATTATGAGTTTGCACCTACAGGTCAGACAATAAATCAAGTGTTCTATAAACAAGTATTAGAAAGATTAAGAGAGAAAGTGCGCCGTAAAAGACCAGAAGCGTGGAAATAAAAATCGTGGTTTTTGCACCACGACAATGCACCGGCGCATTCTGCACTTTCCGTACGTGCATTTTTGACATCTAAAAATATACCAGTGGTACCTCATCCACCATATTCACCCGACTTTGTAATTTTTTTTTGTTTCTGAGACTAAAAAGTACACTCAAAAGCCACAGATTTGAAGACTTAACGAAACATATATAAGTGTTCAACACAAAATTTACTTTTTCGAAGTTTTCACATGATTAAATAATATATGTCATACATAAAAATAAATATTTTATCTTATGAAAGAATTATAACTCAGATGTATGACCTAACTAATAAAAGAAACTTTATGGCTTCACTATAAGTTTTAAATTGTAATTTTTTTATTTTAATTTAATAAACTTGAAGTAACTATTAGTTTCGATAGTTTAGTACTTATTTTGTAATCTTAACAACAATTACATTCATAATATTAAAGAAAATAATTATTGTCATTATTCTTTAAAAATCGGTTTTTACAGATAATAAGTTTAAAAAAATAATTGTTTGTGCCAAATTTTCTAAATAATAACAAGTAAAAATGGTAATAAATTATAATGCATAAAATTATTTGCTTTAACAAAAATAATTATAATCGTAAGCTAGATAAAATTAAAATTGTTTTATATGTTTTTTTCATTTTTAAATAAAAATAGAAAATGTAATAGTTAGTACAAATTCAAAAATAAAGAGTGTAAAAGATATGGTTTCTTTGTTCACTTTCTTGTAGTATTAAATATTATAAAATTATTTCGATACACATTTAAAAACTATATTTTAAAAATTCGTGCATTACTCGTTTTCCTCAAAACTGTTTAACTAAATTTAATCAAGACAACAATATAAATATAAAATTGACAGGGAACTTTTTGTAACACAGTGTCGGCCTGGCCAAGGCAGCTAGGCAGCAATCGCTGCCTGGACCCCCGTCTTCTTTTATATATATATTCATATACGGTTGTGACTTATGGCGCGAGCTAAGTAATGTAATAATAATAAATAAGTAAAAGTGGAATTATTGGGTAAATTGTATAAAGTATTATAATATTAACTATCCATATTGATAACAATAATAGAAAAAAAAACATGAAAAGTCCTGATGTTTACGATCAACCGAAAGATATAAGATTTTTTTATAGATCACCCATAGATATGTTGGATATTGATTTTATCGTTTTATCATATGTGCAGTTATTGGTAATATAATATTACCACTTATAGTATAATATTACCATTTAATATAATATTTGTCATGACGATAAACCAATAGTCAATCACTAATAATAATTATTAACACATTCGTGGACAACTACTGCTATAGCAGTAATTTTAAAAGTTGATGTACATATATCACTACTGCTATGGCAGTAGAATATAAACTGTTTAAATAAACACAGTACTGTTATAGCAGTAATAATTTCAATGGTTTCATATGAAAGAGCATGTTTTACTGTCCCACTGTAATACTTCAGAATATTGGGCACTGTATTATATATGTTTTAGTTTTAGATTTATTATCGTTCCTTTTTCCTGGGTATTTTGATGAACCCTATATTCGATATCGTTATCATTATCGCTTAACAATGTTACAATAAAATAGTATACAATTGTCTACGCCATATATTTGAACCATAATCCATGTCAGAAGAAGGACAACACTATCAAGAAAAAATCCCATTACCTCCACTGTATAAAAAAAAACATTACTACAAAAATTGCAAAATGTGCACAAAAAGTCACGTGAGGAAACAAACCCAGTATCAATGTAAAGCTTGCAATGTTCCACTGTGTCCCGGTTTATGTTTTGAAGACTTTCACAAAAATATGTCATAAAAATCTTATTTCATTATTTTATATTTCATTGGTTCAATTTATATAAGATTATATTTTCATTTTTTTTTTTTTTTTTTTTTTTAATATCATAATATTCTTTTTCAAAATTTTTTATACAAAATAAACCAGGTTGAGTTGAATTATTATTTTTATTTTATTATTTAAAAAATATAAATTATACTGCTATAGCAGTGCAGTGATGTACATAGTTGTAAATAGCAATGTAGAGGGACATTACTGCTATAGCAGTACCCAAATTACTACTGCTATAGCAGTAATAATCATATGCGTTTTTAAAAGTAGTTTTTTCCCCTTCCGAGAATTTCAAATGTCCACGAATGTGGAATAATAATAATAATAATAATAACACTATAATAATAATAATATTAATATTAATATATTAATTATTATTAATTAAAGCAATAGTGTTTTGTCCAGTGTTTTACAAATTTAATTTGTAATAAATATTTTTTAAATTGATTGGTAATTAATAAGTTTTCAAAATAAACGTCTTTCAAAAAAAGAAAATATTATCTGGACAAAAATCTTCAGATTGTAGAAAATATCAATCCTTTTCAGCGATTTAGAATTATTACTTTTGCAATTCTTGATAAGATATTAAATAGTATTGAAGAACGATTTATTCCAAATGAAAATATATTAAAGGATTGAAGTTGGTTAGATCCAAAAATGTTTGAATACATCGAAAAGCTTGAAGAATATCCTATGGATATATTGATAACTGTAACAAAGTTATCCATTGTTAATAGAGATTCTGTATTACTTGAATTTAAATAATTTGCCTCTCATTATTTAAATATTATTCCAAAAAAACATGGCATAATAAACAATAAAGATGGTGAAGCTGATATTATAAATGAAGTAAACATAATATAAGACATCTTATTCAGAAGATGAATTTTTATTCAATAAATTGCAATTCCTGTTAGAAATGCATAGCATGTGCTTTTAAAATTGTTACCCAACTATCTTGTCATTCTGGTATGTACAACAACTTGTATCAAGTTTTTAAATACATAATACTATTGCCATAAACTCAAGTCACTTGTGAAAGAGTATTTTCCAAGCTAAAAGTAATTAAAACAAAATTAAGATCGTCACTCGATCAGCAACATTTAGAACCACTAATGCTTATGGCTATAGAAAAAGATATTACTTTAAATGTAGACAAAATAAAACTTATAGATTATATATATATATATATATATATATATATATATATATATATATAATATTGATAATAGCAAAATTATAATACTTTTAATATAATATATTTAATGTATTTATTTTATAAATACATGGTTTTTTATATAAAAGTTTAATACCTACCTGTAAATTTAGAATAAGAGAAAAATTTAACTTTTTTTTTTTCATTTAAAATGATAAATATAGAATCTCTTATGTATAATGCATTACATTTTTATGAACACTTTTCATATTTATGATTTATTTAATTTAATTATAATAAAAATATTTTGTAGTATTAAGTATTAGTATTAATTTTGTAGGCTGGGGCCCTTCCAAATAATATCCTGCCTGGGCCCTTTAGAACCAGGCCGATACTGGTAACACATAAACAATTTTATTTATTAACGTTTAAAGGTAATTTGCTATTGATTACATTTGTAATATTTTTTGTAAACAAATTGCTTTTCTACTGAAAATTAACATTTTTAACTCTTATTTATTTTAAATTAGTACTTGAGTTTGAAAGATAAAACAATAGAGTGTTAATTTAGTAAACACCATACTCATATATATATATATATATATATATATATATATACACTCATTTAAATTTTACAAACAATTATAACTATAAGGAGTATAAACATACTTATTAGATTTATATTCTATTTGAATACCAGGTTTTGTTGTCATTAATTTTATTAGTTGAGAACTATTTTTATTTAATATTTTATTATATATATATTTACGGGAAATTCCTTTTGTTATTGATATAATTTATAATAGTAAATCAAATAAAGTATGTGATAAAGTAAATTTAATGAGATAAACTTAAATCACGAAAATAGACTAGTAACATGAAACAGTAAGTAACGAGTAAATAGTATTAATAAGTAGGGCTCGGATTTTGTAGCAAATGCTTCTTTTAAGGGGAGTGTCATAAAATAAAGATAATTCTAATATATAAATACGTTTTGAATCGTTCCGATTTTAATGAAGTAAACTTTGTTTTGCTTTATTTTTCTTTTTTCCACAAAACCTGCTTTTTATTTATTTTTCCCCTAGTTGGTTCTATTTTCATGACTTTTACATATTTTTCTTGAAAATTTAACTTATTTCTATGTATAATATACTTGGACTTTATTATTATTACCAGAAATTATAAAACCAGTGAAAAAACCAGTAATTTATGTATGACTGATAAAATAACTATGGTTATTGTTCTAAAATACTTTTATCTACAATTATCTATAGTTATATCATTGATTATATAATAGTCTATTATGTATTCAATGGTTGTATTTACGACTCAAGGAAAGGGAAAATTATCTGAATTAACCCAATAGAATGAGTTCTAATGAAAGTAACTTGACTAAATATATGGTCGTAAATTCCTTTTTTAATATTTAATTTTATGTGTAGTAGATATTTGTTTTTTAAGAATTAAATTAATAAATGCTTTTTTTGTTGCCTTTTTTGGTTTTTAAAAGCATTTATGCTTTTTAATAGATTTTTATTTTGCTACAAAATCCGAGCCATATTAATAAGCAACAGAAAACTATGACTTCCGAAATAAAACTGCGAGCAAAGAAATAACTAGTTATGGGTAAGAATCTAAAAAGGTAAGGTCATTATTGGAACTATTCATTATTGGAATTATTCATTATTGAAACTAATTAATAGACGCCTAACTAATTAATAAAGTGGTTTCTATAGTTGGTTATTTTTGGTGGCTCTGGAAACATGGAAAGTTATATTAGAACGTATAGAACGAAAAGGAATTTTAAAATGTATCATAGATAGTAAGGTAGGAGAATTAATTTAATAATCAAATTATAAAGACCAAACATTATTCATACATTTAAAATAATGTCTCTACATGATGTTACATGTTGGCTTGCCGTAGTCACTGTTTAGCCCGGTATAGCTATTTCTCGAATGAGAAGACGTGATCGGGCTTATAGCAGCAATAGTTTCTTTGTACACTACGAGTTTTTCTACGCTTTTGAAAGACTTAAAGTTCTTCTAATATATTTACATATTTATAATTAGTTTTAACAAAAAACAATGAAAAAATAAAAAAAATTAGTTAATGATATTATGCATAGCAATGTTTATAATACTGATAATTTATATGAGCTTTATTCATAACTTTTTCAATGTGATTATTAATAATGTAAATTGTTTTATTTTATTACAAGTTTATAACACATAGGATATTGAAATTAAAATACATTCATGTCTTATTATTATAAATTTATATTATTATTTTATTTCAGTTTTGACAGTAAGTTTTTCTTTTGATAATTTAATTAAAATGATATGCATTATTTGAAAAATAAATCATATTATTCAAATAAATAAACTTATCAATAATTGTTTGTTTGTTAAATTATCAGGTAATTCAATAGATTATTCACACTACAAAATTAACATGTTAAAGTTAATATTTTACGATTATTATTTAGTTTGGTTGATAAAAATAAAAACGTGTAGTTTATACAATCAACTATATTTTATTTAGTAAATTTACACTTATATTTATATAGCTTACTTACCCATAGAAATTCCCAATATAATTCTTCCAATTATTATTGATTTTAAGGAATTGGCGTATGCAAGCACTAACCAACTAGTAATTAATGGTAAGAAGGCAATTTGAAGTGCTTTTCTTCTGCCAATTTTATCCGCTAATACTCCAATTATGAGTAAGCCAATTGGGCATATAAGTATTGGAACACTAGCTGAAATTTAAAATTACATGATTCCTTTTATATTTAAAACAATAATAAACTAAGCCCGTGATTATGCATTCTTAAATAATTAAAACATTTTTTTTTTTTTAGTTTTTATTTTATAGATATTATGTGATTTATTAGAACAATTAATAATTCAAATAAATTAATATTTCTTGTAATAAGAACTGTTTAGTAAAATAAGTGTATATAGTATTAATATTAAGCATATATATTATAGTCGACAGTTACATTGCTTTTTGTCGGTATTTATAGTAACAACGTCAACTTAATATAATTTAGTTTTTCCTTTAGATTCTAAGTGAAACGAAGAATGTATTGGTTTTATTTTGTCTTTTCTTTTGTTTATATACATGATTACGACGAGAAAAAATGTTCCGATTATCATAACCAAAAAAGGTTTCTATTAGAAAATATTTAGTTTATACTTTGTACTTTAAAAAGGGTTGTTATACGAATTTCTTGAAATGTACTTAATAATTGCGAAAACCGACTAAAAATTATAACATACAGAAAAAATTACGGCATAATGGTTTTCGTCAAAATTGAATTTTTATTTCAATTGCAACTCAAAAAATAATTACCATAGAGACAAGACATTTTCATCTCACTTTTTTATATTAATGGCATAATTTTTAAAACAATTTTTTTTAAATTATTTATAGTAAATTTAAATTTTCATGTATCAATATAGTAATTTTAGTCTTGAAAAAATAAAAAAAGTCCTGAAAATGTAATATGAACTTTCTGATATTATATTTTATTATATATATATATATATATATATATATATATTGTTAATTATTAAAAAAATTGTGATTCATTTGAAAAAAAACAATTTATGGTAGTTTGAGTATTAAATTTTGACTCCAGGATGAAAATCACGAAAAATATGTTAAATTTTTTGATAAAAAAAAAAAAAAAAAAATTATATATAAAACAGATAAATAAATTCGAAAACAAGTCTTATAAGCGTTACAAAATTACATTTTAACAAAATCGGATATTTAAATTATATTAGTTATTTAATTATTATTTCAAAAATATTAATTGGACCGAATTTAAACATTTATTCATATTTTAAGTTAGCACTTTAAAAACATTTTACAGTTTTGAAATATTTTATTAAAATTTGTGCTGTTTATGGAGACTGGAAATGCTTGATAATTCCCAAATTTTAATTGGTTGTAGTTAGAAACACGAGTTGATATAATAATATTTTAATGTTATTTACTTAATACCTAAATTAAATATTTTTCCTTAAGAAATTAGAATATTAACCTACTCAACTAATTCAACCATTTAACCAACATTATTAAAACATTTGATTCTACTACTATATCAAACTTCTTAAATATAAATTGATCCAATCTCTATTATCCAAAATCGTTTTTTTAAGAGTAATGTTATATTGGTTTAAAATTTAAAAAAACCAAGACTGTAATATAATTTACCCAATGTAATATAATTTTATTTTAAATAATCGATCTAGGAGTTTCGATCTTTTTTTTAATTCAATTTAAATTAACTTAATTTTATTGATCATAGTATACTATATTATAAAATTAGGGTTGAAAGTTAAAGTTTAAAAAATGTAATTATTCTGATTTTATATACGATAAATGTAAACTATTTTCATTATCATATCTATACAAATTAAATTTTATTAATTTCTGAACTATTTAATGATTAAGAATCTAGCTTAACAAATTGAAAATATGGCAGTCCATCGTATTATATAAATTAAAAATATAGTTTATCTACAACAACTCTATATCAGTTGTATACTATGAATGTATCTTTAGTAGATCATGAAGAGAAAAATTTTTTTTTTTATTTAGTAGAAAATTAAAATAAGTAACTTATTTTTTTCTATATTACAAAAAAAAAAAATTATAAAACTAAAAATATTATTTAATTATACCATAGTTTCATACCTATCCATGATTCTTCATCAACATTTATTTTGATGTGACTCGATGGTTCTTTTAGTTTTGCTAAAAGAACTGATGAAAATACGAGAGAACAGCCAATAACGAATTGGATGAATGATATTAAACATGTACATAATGACTAAAATATTAATTAAAATTGAATTTGTTTGAATTACTCGATTAAATATTTTGTTTTTGTAAAATATTATTTTATACTTACGAGTTTTAAAAGACGATGAATTTTAGAGCTCAACATTATGAGAATGTAACTGTCGTTATATTTTATTTAAAAAAAAAATAAATAAAAAAAAAAATTATTGTATAACAATAATCGACTTTTCAGCTCATTCTAATTAGATATTCGCGTCAATGCAATACTAATTCTTTTGTTACGAATAAGTTACATTTATATATTTTGCATATCGCATAACCTCTTTTATAGCCTCTTGAATTGACGCATATAATATACACGTATTAATATCGAGTGGACGTAATATTAATTTTTAAAAATTAAAACTTTTTAAGTACGACTAACTTAAGTACATTAGATCATTAAGTTAATTCATTTTTTTTCATCCTTATTTTATAACTTATATCCAAGTGATAATGATAAAATATTAATTTTTTAAGCCACCTAGTTTATCTTGAGTATATTCATTAAAGTACGACCAGTTTTCTATATCAGGTTTACTTATTTTCTTATATGTAGGATAACTAAAGTCAACCTAAGTTTGTAAACTCAGTATGCTGGTAAATATTAATTTTTATTCAAATAAACTTTTAACTATTAATAATTTATAATTATTTTGATATGACTTTATTTAGTTAGAAAAAATAAAACCATTAACTTTCCATTTCTTATCCTTTAACATTTAAAAGAATTTAAAAGATATAATGTCGGATTTTTAATTTTTTGTTGATATACTCCAAATAATTTATGACCCATCGGTTGAAAAACGCTGATATAAATGAACTGAATGAATTGTTTATTAACAAACGTGTTTAAAGAATACGTTTACAATTTCTATGTTAAAAAAAAGTAGAAACAGAAACAGTTGCATACGTCTAATAGAGCAAACGATCAATACATTAAACAATTTTTGTTCTATAATCGACTTTAGTCTCAAAATAATGGAAATTGATTGGTGTTTATATTATACTTATAAGTATAATATAAACACCAATCAATTTCCATTATTTTGGAATTTATGAGTCAGGAAATCAGTTACGATGTACCTAGTACACCTTAATCTTCCAAATATATCTATTCCAACTCGTTAAACTTACCACATCATAATAATAAAAAGTTAAACACTTTTATCTCCCCGAACCACTTTGCCATTCTTGCCTCCGAATATATTAATGATAATGTTTATGTTTCGTCTTTAATACATTTTACAGATGATATGTAAACATATTATATAACTCGATAATATGTATACTAGTATCGAACAAAAACTTTGAAGTCGAGTCTAAGACTCTGGTCAGTAACACGAAAAATATTTGTAATTTCTCTAACTTCATAGACACGCTAACAAAGATAAAGCTACTACTTCAGATTTATGTTTACATCTTTATAACTATATAGTTAAACGACCAACCAATATAATTGATTACAACACAATTTTAACTATCTTATAATACATAATTTTTTATTATTATCTCATAATTTATTAATAATATCTTAGTATTGGCTTTTAATTTCATAATTTTATTTTCGAATTTTTTGCTAATTATTATAAATAATATATTATTATTATACTGTTATGTTCTCTATTATAATTTGATTTGATTATATTATGATCTATATGTATATATATATATACATATATATATATATATATATATATATATATATATATATATATATATATATATATATATATATATATATATGTATAAATATACTCTGCTGAATTTATAAAATTGCTAATTTCATGAAATTAATAAAAAAAATTGATAATTTCATGAAATCAGCTACGTTATTGCCAATTATCCCGAATCAGAAATTTTACAAATTTGGCATTACATATATATATATATATATATGTGTATATACATAATTAATCGTTGAGTTTAATAGTCTACACTATTTGTTGAATAAATAAAAAAAAAAAAAATTAAACAAAATAAGTAGATAGGTAATATTATATATACATAAATTTCGAAAACACATATTATACACTGATAAAAACTTTTTTAGAAGTGACATCAAGAACCGATTATCATACCTGAGGTAGATAAAGAGATTAGTAGTATGTAGAAAACAATTAACTATCTCATATAGTTATAATATATGACGTCTCATGTTTGGGCTTTGCTATGGTGTTTAACACATTAAGCTAATATATTAAAACAGGAAAATAAAATTATAAATGTGTAAATTAATATTCATAATATAATAGTAATATATAGTACCATTTAAAAAAGTGTTATATTAATTTATCGTTGATATATTTGATGATATGATAGCTTCAATCAACGACATACTATTTATTTTTATTTAGTATCATTACATGAATTACCTATTTAAATCTTTTTATTGTTAACGTATTACTTGATAATAATAATAAATATTATGAAGTTTTGTTAGTTTTTCATTGTTAAAATCACGTGTTATAACACATGGTATAAAATTAAATGATTTATTAAAATCATTGAACTTAAGTACTATTGATTCAATATTTCTCTAGTCTAGGTAAGCATATCATACGTCCAATTAAGTATCAGTTTTTTTTTTTTTTTTAAGTGAATTGAGTACTAAATGCATTGATGCATTGTTTGATTTAATCGTAAAAATATAATTTACTTAGTTGGTTAGTAGGTTTAAAAGGAATAATTTATAAGTGTATTAAATATTTATAGATTCCATTAAAATGCTAATAATTAAATTGTATATACTACGAGTGTATGTCGCTTTAATGTGCCAAACTGGATCATAAAAAATCTTTCATTACTACTAACTGATACAGCAGGTTACTTTTTCACAATTAAAAAACTCTGTACATATTATAAAAAAAAAAAAAAATTGGTGTTATTTTCAAACAAAATTTGTAAGTTACTAAAAACAGTCGTTGGCATAAAAGAAATGGTCAATATCAATTTTGAATATAATGCTATAAAATTATATTTGATATATATTGATAATTTATTTATAGAATATCGAATATCAAATATTTCATTCTTTAGTAGTAAATTCTAATTCTAATTTCATTATTTTGTATAGGCACGTATATTATATTGATTTATAACTAAATGCACTTACAATAATTGTTAGTGTCATTTATATATACTTTTATATCTGACGATGATTTTTTAATTGTTAAGTCATAAATATTTGCACATTAAATAACACTTATGATAAAAATTATTATTTTTATATCTTATATTTTATTTAAATTATTTTTAATACTAATTCATACACTTTAATAAAACATTTATATGCTTAATAATATTTTGTTATTATTTTTAGAATATTAAATATAAAACAATTTTATTTTTTATAAAAATATAGTCTATATTATTGTAATCCGAAAAAAATGATGATTCACAAAATCTATTGAATTCTTTGTTATTAATAAATAATTAAAAGTTATATATACAATTATTTAAACATCAATGAAAATAATTATTTTTTTAATACATTTATGTATTTATAATATTTTAGTTACTTTCGATGCTAGGTTGTTTTATTCTTATTGTAGCCACTATTTTTATTATTTTTCCAATATTTATATCACATAAGTTATACTCAAGTACAAGTGTTGTGCTTGACGAAAATCTTTTTTTTTTAATAGTTTATGAGGTGTACAATATAACATAAATAATGACTATAATTTATGATCATACATATGTATAACAAGAAAAAAGTTATATAATTCAAATTGATTTTTAACTATTTAAATTAAAAATAATATTGTATAAGGTTTAAAACATTATTATAAATTATAAATAAGTTTTATAACACTTATTTATAATGCTATCTACAATATCATTATTCTTGATTTAATTGAAAACCCATTACACTAACGATTGAATTGTCATCCGATATATTATTTGGTAAATTTATATTGTTTTGATTGGCCCATTCGGTATAATTAGCTTTACACAGGGTTATTAATCCAAGTGATTTGGCTATTTCTTGACTTTTTTTATTTGTGAATATTCCAGATATTACGTTACAACCAAAATACGTCATTTCAGGTAATTGTTTATCAATCACACAGTCCAGCAATTTTTTACCTAACCCTATATTAAAAAAATAATTAATAATTGAAATAAGAGTTCATGTTTATAATATTAAACTGGAATATTTTTAAAACAGATATTACATCAATTTGATTATATAAAAGTTGGTATTTTTTCAATTTTGATTATAATATATAACTAATAATATTAAGTTTTAAATTGATTAATTTACCTTGATCTCTAAATGAAGGAAGAATAAACCAAGCATATACCCTGAGAAAAGCAGCCGATTTATAATGTTGATAAATATTAAATTTTTGACTTAAGTGACTTTTGAAATTTTGTATTATATTCCACTTTTCACCTTCGTACAACTAAAATGTTTTGTTATACAACTTAATAAAAATAAAATAAATAAAATCTATTTTTAAATGTTATGATTTGAAATGTTTTTTTCATTTAAAAATATTTCCCTAAAATAATTACGCCGAAGATTGTTTGGATTATATATTACACTGAAATTTATTATGTAGACTTAAAATTAATGTCTAAGTTTAGAAAATTAAATATATATTGTAAGGGTACTTGACAATGTGTACTAGAAGTATGAGCCAAAACAAAGATTTTTATATAAAATATATATTAAGTATAATGTATAAAATACCTACATCTTATTTGTTTTATTTATTTATTTTTTATTAATCATTATTGTTTTGTATTATCGAAGATGATAAAAAAGTACAATGTATAAATATGATTTATTAGATAAATTTGTTATTACTCTCAGTCTACTAAATTCTAATGAATTTTCTTCAATCGAGCAAAATCTGCAAATTATTATTCCAACACTTCTTCCCGAACTCTTCTCGATTACAATTGTTGATAAAGTGTCTGAGATCCAGTGTCTAACTAAGTACAAAAATTGATCAACAGAGTCTTGATCCGATGACAATTCATTATTAATACACAAATATTCTTCATGAATGTAATTATTCTGAAATTAACATACAAAGATTCTTTGTGAATATCATTTTTCTTGAATTAAAAGACAAACTTTTTTGTGTAATGAATTACAATATATCTATTAATTAAATAATAAATATTCATAATTTAAACTATAATTATGTATAAAATATTAAAGGTGTTTGAAAATTGATAAAACAAATCAATAATTATTTTTTAATAATATGTAAAATCAGTAGGTGTGCCAATTATAAAATATTAGTATATTTATTGAATGGAAACAATTTAGATTTTAACAATTTTTTAATATTGAAAATTAAGTTATGAATATCATATTAATATATATTATATATAATTATTTAAATTTTAAATTTTATATAATATAATTAAAAACTTCTGTCCAATGTTCTTTATAATACATGGATTACACTTTTTTTAAAAAGTCAAAACAAATCAAATATTTAATGTTTAACAAAATTACAGTATTCATCTATGAAATGTATTAATGTATTGTGTATTATTATATTTTAATTAATATTTAAAAAATTAAATAAATAATTAAAAAATATAAAATATGTTCTAAAATGATTAAATATTTCCATTTTAAAATATTGTTAAAAGTTTTCCTAGATACAATTAAGAAACATAAAAAAATAGTGTAATAAAATTCGTACACTAAAAATATTATTACATTATTGAATTATAAACTACAACTAATAAGTAATTAACGTTTTTATCGTTATTATTTATTTCACTATGATATAAAATGTGTTACACATTTTTAAATATCAATTTCGATAAAATTCTAATTTAGAACTTTAATTTAAAAAAATTAAAGTTTCTAACTTTAATTTTATTGTAATTAATCTCAGCTACTTTAAATGACTGAATGTATTTTAAACAAATATGTTATAATTATATTTTAAATTATTATTATGTTATAAAAAAAGATCTCAAATCATTTACTTTAAACATATCTAAAATTTCATCCATCCGCTCATCTGTAAATACTTGAAAAAGGAAGTCCGATTTTAAAGTTGTCCATATTCTAGGTTGAGTAATTCTTGTCATAAAGTCTTCATCAGACTCTTCTTCTACTATTACATCTTGTTTCTTTTTAGACATTTCAAGATTAACATGAATTAATTTTTTTAACAAAATATGTATGTATAGTTTAATGTTTGGACTTTTAGAGAAATATAACTATTTATCGATCGTCAATAATGGTTACTAAGGTTACTTTTCAGTGTTATAAAATGTATAGGTATATACATAATAATTATGTTAAATAATTTTATGTTTAATTTTTTGTTTTTAGATACTTGTAAACATACATTTTGTTTATTATTTGGATCAGTAGAAATTAAAATATTAATATTTCAAATAAATTATTAATTGTACCTAAAATAAAATCAACTTTTACACGTTATAATATATTACCTAACCTAAATTCTAAAATATTCTATTTTATACATTACAAATACAATATATTTTTTCCTATGGGTATTCATAATAATGTAATATGTTATTTACATTTAAGAAACTTTTTTAGAACAACAGATATATTGAATAATAATACGGTTGTAGAAAACTCTGTATAATGAATAGCTATGGCAAATATAAATGGTAAATACTTTTGAGGACATGTAATTACATCATTACAACAATATGATTTGAAAATTAATGAAATTATTTCCATAGGATATCATATAGTTTTTATTTATAGTTTTAGGTTTAGGCGTGAATACGGTAGGAGCCGGGTGGATACTGTTCTACCCCCGTGGACTTAGTTTCCAACAAAATCATACCAGAATAAAAAAAAAAAGCCGTGCGGTCTATACTTGGTACCGAGAGCATCAGTAAAAATAATGGAGTACAGTGCAGTAGTATAATGTATGTGTTTTTATTTTCTTAAGTCTCATGACTTAAAAATTTTTTATGTTTTCTGGACCACCAAAGTCTGATCACCTTTATGATTCTAGTCATATTGTGTATGAATGGAATTTTATATTTAAGTATTTGTATAAATGTAATTTTATTATATGAGATTTCATGATACCTATTATGAATGTTTTTCAATGTATAAAAAAAAAAAATAAAATATACGATATTTAATTTTGCCATACTTTAGTTTGTATTTACGCTTTGGTTTTTATTAATTATTTTATACAAATTCACTACAGGTAAAAATAAAAAAAATAAAATAAAAAAACAGAAAATTTAACGTTATAATGTACTTTTATGTTCTTGGATATTATAGCTATATAAATATAAACACTGTATTTAATGATCAAAAAACCTTAAGTTAATGAACAATAGATGACTGAACGATATGTTGTGTTAAAAGTGCACAACCATTATTACAAAGCAAAATATAATTGTCGTTCACGTTTCGTTTTACTGTCTTTATAAAATAATTAAAAAAAATAAATAATAATAATAAATATAATTATAATATTCATGTAACCGGTAACATTTTAATATTATTAAAATTAAAACATTCAAAATATTCGAATCTTAATCGTAATATATATTTATATTTTATTAAATATGATGAAATTATAAAAAAAAAAACATACAACATTAAAATTAAAAAGTATAAAAAATATAATAATTAGATAATAATTAGTAGGTAAGCACAAAACGAGTGTGTATGATGATTAAGATGTTTTTCACAAATGATTACAGTTTTTTTTTATGTACAGTTATTTTATTTTACACGATTAAAAATAAAATGAGAAAGCGAATCATAGTGAATATACATAATTTTTAAACGAAATTATTTTCATATACCTTTTACAATAATCGTAATATTGATATGCGAGTGTTAATTGTACACTTATTAGATAAATGGTAGGGGAATCTATTGTAGTCTCTACGGTATTTAATTGTATGGTTTTTTGTGCTTTGGCATGCTTGATATTACATCTTTTCGCCTCCAGACGTTTCTGGTAGGTGACGGAGACCTGTAGGATGAACATCCGGCTAGTCTTTCGCCCACGTTTGGATCTGGGTCTATCCGCAGGGGATGTCTCGTAGCTTCAGCCGACGTCTTTCGTTTAGGCTTTTCCTGCGATCCCGAAGTTTCTGCTGATTGGCTCACTTTTCTCGGTTTTGAGGCCGTCTGTTTTCGCAATATGTGTTCAATATCAGCAGTTTTAGACCGTAATACTGCTCCACCAATATTCGATATACTGGAACATACTTTAACGGGATCCTAAACAAAAAAACCATAAAAAAAAAAAAAAATTATAATATTTATATCAATAAACAATTTAATTTAGTTATGTCAAGCTATTATAATTTCACTGCATAAAAAACTTCAACCTTCTCTCATTCTTCCTTTTCACATCAATCTCTATACTAACCAGTTGTTAAAATGTTTGTAATAATAAAAATAACTATTTTTAAAATGTGAAGCTCTACATTATTTTAGATTTTTGTTGTATAATAAAATTCAAAATTTTATTATAGTGAAATTTTTTTTGTTAATATATTTTCAGGTTGTAAATTAATACATTACTAATCTCATATGATAACTTAATAGATCGAGAAATACTTTAAAAAGGTTATGTTTTTAAACGTCAACTTCAATATTATAATATTATCCAAATTCGTTAACAAATATCGAAATTTCTATATATTTTGTCTAATGGGCGTTTATATTTCTTATAAAATAATAAATATTGATAACTATTTTTATTTTAATCTATTTTAATGTTGTGAAATTTTATTGCAATCACATTCTTATATACAATAAATTTATTATTTTATATTTGATGCCAATAATTTTAATACAAGTATATAGTATATTAATTGTAGGTATGCTTGTATTAAAATTATTGGAATTAAAATTGTTGTACTTAGTACAAAGTCCTTCTTTACGTGATATATTATTTATAAAATTAGATATAATGCATTATGATGTACTTTCATTCAGAATTATTTATTGAAAGCATTTATTAATAATTGCATAAAAGATTGAATTTAAGTTAATTTATGTCCATGTTTCAAATGTTATACAATTTCTCACTGTAATTATTTTTATATGAGTTTAATCTACATTGAAATGTTATAATGATATAGATATTACTGAAATATCAACGAGTATTTATATTGATAAAATTAACAATTTTGTGTTTAAGTACTTCATATTTTATTATAACATTATTTGTATTGAATTAAGATAAGTTAATATTTATTTAAATTTTATAAAATATTTCTCCGTTTTTAACGTCACTATTTTGAACAAATAAAAAAAAAAAATTCAAATAATATAATTTGGGTTACAATTAAAGTATGAATGACTAATAAGTATATTGATTTCTATATTTTTAAATTAAATTAATTTAAATAATTATTAATGAATAATATTATATAAATAGATTACTTACAGGCGATAAAGTTACGTCTTCATGTCCATGTTTTAATTTATCTTTGTAAACAGAATTTTTAGGAACCCCAGTAGAACTAGCACTTTTCGATAACCTATCCAGACCTGTGCTGGATAAGATTTTCTGATAAAATTTGATATCTTTTTCTTTTCCTTTTTTATCTCCTTTATAATGATCAGAGTCAACATCCTTCGATAAATCTTTGTTGGCTTGTATATTTCTATTATCTGATTTTATGTTCTTTTTATGATAATAATCTTGAGAATAATGGGTTGTTCTAGAGATATTATCAGGTGATGTCGGTGGGCTGGATACTGTACTGCTATCTGACGATACCGTGGCTAACATACGATGGTAATTTGCTGCAGAACCTAAAATAGGGCTATTTTATTTTAACAATTTGATAATAATTAAGTATTATCAACTAAACAATAACTGAAAATCTACTTTTTAATTATTAAAAAAGTTTCTGTAATTATATATATATAGAAAAAAAATTGTATTATAAATAATACAAATTACTTACTATTAGTGTGTCTGCTTTCGTCTTCAATAAACGGTATATCAGTGTCTTCTACATTTAAAGGATGAGAAGAGTTTGTTGATTGTTTCATTGGTACTGGTATCATCAAACTAGCAGTTATAACTCCATCATATTCATTTACCTAAACCAAAACTGATAATTGAACGGGTACTAATGTTGTAAGTATACACAAATATATTTAATTTCCGTTACAAACTGAGGTATCTCATAATATCTTTATTATATGAAATATATAATTATATTATAGAATATCTAATCTAGGTTTATTATTATTTAAAAATGGCATAACTCTGCTGAAAGTTCGAATTTCCTATCATTTTAAATATGCCAAGTGATTAAAGAAAAACATATATTTGATGAAACTTGGTTTTTTTTTTTTTTTTTTATTAAACCAAAGTTTTGATTATACTAAATGTAAATCTATCGTTCAAGCCCAATTAAATTCCCAATTATAATAATATATTATTTATTTTAATTAGGCCCTTGATTAATTCTTGTTTTTTATATTATTTAACTATTTTATGATAACTTAATGAAATTTAAAATATTATTCTAACTATTTTTACATACTGTACATTTTTATATTTTATTATATGTTTAATAAATAATATTAAAGTAAAATTTAATCAAAATCATCTATTATTAAGAAGCTAACTAATTGTTTAGACTATTTAGCTACTCAATAAGGCAAATAGCTAGTAGATATTTATTAAAATTATTGAACGAATATTAACATTCATTTGACAATACATACTTGGTTTCCGTTAGCGTGTATTTGATTATTTGAAGGTTTTTCAAGTTTCTTATTCATTTGCATTCGTTCAAATACTGGATAAGTAAATGTTTCAACATCATCTGGGAAAAATGCAGTCACACCTTTACTTCGGCTCCTTCGAGTTTCTCGTTCCCTAGGTCTAAAATTGTAGGTTAAGTTAAATGTAAAATAACCAATAGGCAATAGTTTTATCAAGTAAAAGCTTAAAATTAAAAATATATTATTTTTAAAAGTCCATACTTATATCTGTATTCTTCATTATCATCTGGTCCGCCAATTCCAGAATTTTGGTGAGTAAATTCACCTCTTGTCCAAATCTTTTTTTCTTGGGTTTCTGAAGGCTTAGATGATTCAACTTCAAAAGCATTTGTTCCAGTTATATCTTGAACGCTTATTAAAGTTTCTTTTGAATCTTGATTGGATCCATTTCTAACGAAAAATATAATAAAAATAAATAAATAAATAAATAATGTATTATATGATTTGAAGTTATAATAATACGAGTATACTGTTAAACACAGAATGTGAATAAATGTTCTCTATAGAATGCATTCCACAGCACTTTAAATTTTAATGCTGTAGCAAAAGCAGTAAAAAAAATCGTAACTTTTCTACTTACAATAATTCAGAGCACCGTGAAACTATTGGTTTATTTATAAATAAACCTATGTTAGTATTAAGTATGAGCAAAAATTAATTGAAAAACACATAATTTAAAATCTACATAAGCAGTATAGCATTATTATACTAAATATATAATTTCTAATATAATCATATTTGGAGTATTAAAACTATAAGATATATTTTATCAAATCATATGTTAATATTATTATTTATTTTCATAACACATATTTATCTGTAAGCGTGAAGGTTTACTTTAATATTCAATTAATCTTATATAATTGATTATAAAAGTATATTTTTCTGACCTTTCTTTTAGTAAATTATTTGAATTTAAAAAATAAGTAATTAACATTAAAATATAAAATTTAAATTTTGAAAATCCTATAAACTAATGTTAGGCTTTCTAAAATAAAATAAAAACGGTTATAGCTTATTTTCAAATCAGTACAAAATGTTAGTAATTGCTCACTAGCAACATAAAAACGGCAGGTAATATTAAATGAAGTTTAATGTAAATTATACAAATTTAAAACATTATTTAAAATATAAAACTTTAATTTTACTATTGAAATTACTTATATTTTTTTAGTATCTTAAACAATAACGCACACAACAGTATTAAAATTACTGGATAGTTTTCTCGACGCTCGAAAATCGTAATTTCATCACATTGTCTAGACCTTCAGGGTTTGTATCTAGCATATGAACATATACTTCATCGAGAAGTTCAGCTGGTACCTTAAAAAATATTTTTATTTAGGAAAATATGTAACTCACGAAGGAAAAATTATGATATTTATTAATTTTTTGTATATAAAAAACGTTTTCTTGTATTAATTAGTAGTATTATTATCTAGTTAGTTTAAATTTGAGAGTCTAAGAACCTGAAATAAAATTTGTAAGATGATATAAATTCGTGGGGCATTGAAGTTGTTTTAATGTTTCTTTTATTTAAAAAACTAACTAAATTATGTCAATTGTTTATAATGGGCTTCAGAAAGTAAATTTTCAAAAAAAAAAACTTTCAATTTAAATAATGATATATCAATTTCAATTTCTTGTAATGTGAATTAATAAATAAATAAAATATAGAATTATAAAATAGATGGAGAAATATTGAAAAAAAATATATTCATAAGTATTAAAATGCTTGTTATAATGAAAAAAAAAAACAATTCAAGTGCTTATTCTTCGTTTATTTATTGGATCTAAGATTTCTGCGATTATTTATATTTGTATATGATGCGTTCAAAACGGAAACATATGCTACTTCGAACTTTTTCAAGTTACCGTGATATAATGTAGGTTAGTAAGATAATAAAGTATACAATGATTTACTGTGTGCAGTATAGCGTATTATATATTTTAATTTATTCTTTTGGAAAATTATATTCTCTTGTTAAGTTTAATTATTTTTATGGGAGTACAATATATTTTTGATTTCATAATCCAAAGAATATTTTTTTAAGATTGTGATTTTTAGACATTAAATGTCTAGCTAATGTTTAATTAAGTTATAGAATGATAAGTTTTGAAGAAAATTTAATACTTATAAAAATATAAAAATTTTAAAATTATTAAAAAAAGAAGTATTATTTAAATTGTTTGCAAAAAATATTCTTTATTATAAACTTTAATTTATAATAAAATATAAGGTGACTAAAATAATGAGCGCAATGTCAAAAATATTGTACTACAGAAAATAAAAGTTCATTCGATATTTTTATACTTCAAAGTTTCGTTGACTATATTATTAAAGTTATCGCAATTATAATACATAAATTTGTTTCAAAAATAACTAACTAGTGTTACATAATAATAACCTACATTATATTATGAATAATTATGTAAGCATATCATTATATGAACACTATAGCTATTATTTGAATTAATTTTGACATAATTCGTTTTAAAAGAAATAACATATACCTACTAGCAAAACTTCCTTTTCTTAGAACTAAAAATGAAGTTGGTATTTAAATGTAGTGAAATTTAATTTAAGTATTAAAGAAATAAATGATTTGAGATTTTTATTAATATAGTAAAATAATTATTGACGAATAGTTTTACATTAGTTTTTTATTTTTTAAATTAACTTATTTCCTTTTTCGTTTATTTGTGTTAGCGCTATTTGACTTCTATTGCCCCGGTTTTACTTTCTGTGTTATAATATATTGTAAATAACCTTATTTTTAAATATAAATATTTGATAAACTTTTATAAAAATGAAATATCTTATTATACCTTAAATAAGTATTCGCAATTGACAATCAAAGCTGTTACTACGTCAATTGCTAATCTTCTTTCCATAGTCATTTCTTCACTTAAATCATTTGTACTGATTTCTTTTAAAGATTTATGAAGTATGTTTGGTGCGAATAACGTGGCTAAATTACTAGCATCCATTTTGTTACCTTCTATTGTATGACCTTGAAAGAATAATAACATTGTGTATTATACACATACATATAAATATATATTAATATGTATAAATATTGTCAGCAATTTACTTCATTGTTTAAATATCTTAACATAACATTATTTATAGCATTTTTTATAAAACATTCCGGTGAATTCTGAAATGAAAAACTGAAAACTGAAAAACTGAAATGTTATTGATAAATAAAATAATTTAATTAAAAATCATATTATATAGTTATTTCATTAGATACTGTTTTAATATTTTGATTTCATACTCATTAAATTAATTGATTTTATATTACATGTTTTCATCTTAAAATGTATTGTTCATTTTGACTGACACCCAAATAAATAAAAACATTGTTTCTTAATTAACTTAAACAATAGGTAATAAATTAATATTAATTTTTTTATTTGATTTATAAATTATTTTTAATAGTTTAAAATTAGAAATTAGAAACTTGTAATTTATTAAGATTGAGTTGAATTTTGAATTTATATGGCTATTTTCTTAAAATTATGTAATTGAAAATTTATCAATTTGTTTGATATAAATAATCACATAAATTATTTTTTAAATATCACACGTGACTTACTCAGAATTTTTTTTCCTTTTTAGCATATAACCTTTAATATTATTTTATTTTTATTAGTCTTAGTTTTTATTAATAATAAATTTTCGAGCAATTAATAATTGTAAATTAAATAAATAAATATATGGTTTTCGGAAAAATTTTGTCATGAAATATACAATTTTTATTATAACGTATAAGGAATATATAATGTATAAATTAGAGGTAGTTAGACAAATATAGTTTGTTAATAATTCAACCTGAAAATGATAATTTTCAACATTCATCTTTTATTTTAAATTAATTAAGTATTTTTTATCTATTATTTTGAAATGTAATATATTTTATAATCAATAATGGATTTAACAGTCGTTTAGTCGGAAATTGCCGGCAAGGCCCCTCCTAAATTATCGAAAGAAGCTTACATAAAAATATAGCTGTTTCTTTTAAATTGTGACTACAAAAAAAATTTAGTGCAAGGTGAATTATAATTGATCATTGTTTTAATGATAAAATAATTGTAATATATAGAAATAATTCAAAAGTATAAAATATTATAATTAAAGTAGAAAAGGTCCTTGTATACTTAAAATTATTCTATAGAATAAGGTCTACTCACAATCATTGATCCCAAATAATATTATTTATAATTCTAATTGACGATACTGCTACAACGTACTAATCTCTATTTACAAATGTATGATTTTTAACAAATTTCATTGCATGTTGTTCTTTCATAAAATTATATAACATATACATATCTTTTTCGGTTAACTAACACAATACAAATTAAAATACATTAATATAAAGAACTCTATTATTGTGGGAATTGATATAACCATGCATCGTCTGGCCACTGGTCCTTTATCAGTTTTTAATTAGTGAACTCTTAACATTCATTGTCTGATGACCCAAATGGAAAAATCTTTGAAAAATATTAAAAAATTAGTTTCATTCAACTTTGGTTCGAAATCGAACAAGCAATTTAGCCTTACTCTTTTTAAAGTATGAAGTAACACAATTTTTTGATATGAGTTATCTTATCAATCATTTTTCCTAGGCTTAAATATTACAGAGGTTCTCAACTACAATTTTTTAATTTAATTTATATATATATATATATATATATAAATATATGATAGTAATAGCATTGAATGAAATTGAAGTTTAATTTAATTGAAAATGAATATTGATTGGTTATCATTTATAACGTCCGAAGTTATTAGTTTTGTAAAATGAGGGCAAGTATACTATTAATACATTTTGTATGAAACTACATATGTATTTATTAACTTTATTTGAACCCGTCATTTGCGTTCATTTTATCCGTCATTACATACAATATAATTCAATTTAATATAATGTATATAGTATAAATAATATTACATACGTACAGGAAGAAACTGTATAAAAATACTTCAGTCAGGCGCGAACACAGGGTGGGTAAGAGGTACACCTTCCCACTTGATATATCAGAAACATTTTTATTAAACATGACTTGACTTATACGTTTAAAAGTTATTTCATTGTTTTTAAAAGACTTGCGAATGAAATATTAAAATATATATTTATTATATAATGAATAATTAAGCACGATATTAATCAACATTTTACATTTTATATATTTTCAACCCCTCCTCCTCCAACATTTTTTCTGCGTTCACCCCTGACATCAGATATTTTTAACGCTTACCATAAGAGTTTTTTGAATCTTCAGAATATTTTGCCATTATGTTTAAAAACTTAAGTAATGCATACAATGTGTTCCGATTTGCAATTGGTAGTAACTGTATGAGATGTTTAATTGCATCTAATTGTAAATGCCTATTACGTATTTCTAGATACAGTATAATGAAGTGATCAGTAAAAGGATCATTAGTTAAAATGGATGATATAAGTGATGATGTATACATACTTTGTGTTTGAATAAAGCATTGATAAAGGTCATTACAAAGTAATGCATCAGGTAATGCCCTAAAGTATTCTTTTAATAGAGTTGCTACATCATGAACATGGTCTTCACTTTGTGATAATGTTTCTTCTAACGTTTTACCATGATCGAAATCTTCTCGTAACTGTTTACGAACAACAAAAATATTAATATTATGCATTGTTTATGTAGATTTTTGCTATAGTTTTAATTAAAGACATACAATTCAGTCTTGTAATAGATACTTATTAAAAGTATTTAAAAGGTGTATTTGAATTCTTGAAAAAAAATATTCATAGATAATTTAAAATACTTAAAAAATGTGTAATCTTGTTTACCTTATATTTATAATAAAAAAAAAAAAAAAAATGTAAAATAATTATAAAAATATATTTAGGTCTTACATAGTTGCAATGAGTAAAATATTCTCATTAGAGTTTTCATAAATCATAATTATAATGCAATTGAACAACGAGAATAAAACGAATTTCCAATAATGCTTGAAAGATAGTAATTTATAAGGGTAGATATGTAATATATTATAGTCATAATAGTGTATAATGTTGTAGACCAGAGGTTCCCAAACTATGGTCGCGCTATTTTTTTAAATAATACAAAAATATAATCATCTATTACTTTTCGTTGATGTTCAAAGTTCAAATTCAGTTTTATCGTCAATCCTTATCTGTGAGTGTGACAATTACGAGTTTACCAGCGGCCGTGTCAAATCGACACAATCAGATTAAAAAAGAATAGTTATTGTAAATATAACGATTTACCTATCTGAAACAAATTAGTAGATACGTGAATGTCGTTTGACGTTCAAAACTTTTGATTATTTCAGTAACACGCGGCACATCGAATACGATACACGTACGCAGTTTTATATTAAATAGTACTTTTTGTTTTAAATAAATTCATTTTTTGTACTTTTGTACAACTATGGACAATTGGTTAAACAAAAAGTCAATGAGTCAAAGTCAAGAAAAAATGGAGACAATATCTGTGTCAACAGTCAAAAAAAGAAAATTAAATTACGATGAGCCTTCAACAAGTTCTTCGGAATTAAAACAAAAAAAAACTTGCAGAAAATATTGTCCGGAATATTTGCAAATTGGATTTACGTGGAACGGAGACGAAGAAAATCCACGACCACAATGTGTTATTTGTGGATGTATACTTGCAAATGAGAGTATACGACCAAACAAATTACATCGACATATCGATACGAACCATCCAGAAATGAAAGGTAAACAGTGTTGGGAATAGATAACTAATAATTTATCTAGATAAAGATAAAGATGATTATACTAATTCTTATCTAGATACAGATAAAGATAGTTATACTAAATTTCATCTAGATAAAGATAAAAATAATTACATTTTTATCTAGATAAATATGAGATAATTTTATGTTTGATTTTGAAAATATTCAGGATACTATAGCCTACAGATATTAGGTAAAAAATTCATAATTAAAAACATTATAAAATAAATATCATTTTTTAAACTCATTTCAAACACTAATAAACATAAAATATAAAATAATTTTTTTTTTTAAATAAACTTCATAAGAAGATTGTCATCTTGTCAGTTATTATCTGTGTCATAGGTATATGATGTACAGAAAAATGTAAAAATTAAAATATAGAAACATTTTAAATTTTCAAATTTTATTTTTATTCTATTTAAATAAATTATCTAGATTGGTACTGATAGATAACAAGATTTTTATATAGATGAAGATAAAGATAACTGAGTATAAATTTATCTAGATAAGATAAAATATAAATAATTTTTATCTAGATAACTTATCTAGATACATTTATCTAGATATTTCCCAACACTGAAGGTAAACCACTCGATTTTTATAAAAAAAAAACTAGAATCTCTAAAAACATCAAAAAATAATATTTTTAATTTTACTGCAACTAACCAAAAAGCTACGTACGCTTCATATAAAATATGTTTACGAATTGCTTAAACTGGTAAGCCTCACACAATTGGCGAGTCTTTAATTTTACCAGCAATCAAAGACGCAGTCGGAATCTTGTTTGATCAAAAATGTTTAAAAGAAGTTGAAAAGTTATCGCTTTCAAATAATACAGTGTCTCGTAGAATCGATGAAATTTCTGATTGGGTAGAAAATAAACTGATTGAAAGAGTTAAATTGAGTAGATGGTTTTCATTACAGCTAGACGAGTTCACAGATATCCAAGGCTTATCTCAGATGATTGTTTTCGTACGTTACATATGGATGAATGAATCTCACGAGGATTTTTTGTGCTGTGAACCGATTATTCGAGGTACAAGTGATGAAATTTTTAATACTCTTAATAACTATATAACAGCGAAAGGAATTGAATGGACGAAATGTGTCGGGTTTTGTACGGACGGCGCCCGAGCATTGTGTGGTAAGAACAGTAGTGTTATTACTAAAATTCGTGAAATTAACCCTAATGTGCCATGAATGCACTGCAATATCCATAGGGAGGCCTTAGTATCAAAATCTTTGTCAGATGATTTTAGAAGTGTATTAAACACGTCTGTAAAAATAGTAAATTTTATTAAGGCAAGGCCGTTACAATCCCGTTTATTTGAGAAGCTTTGCGAAGAAATGGGCAGTATTCACAAATCACTTCTCCTTCACACTGAGGTACGTTGGCTATCGAGGGGAAAAGTTCTTACAAGACTTGTCGAACTTCGCGAAGAAGTCACTTATTATTTGGACGAAAAAAATGATTACGTAAAATTCTTACGTGATGTGAAGTTTATTTTAAAGCTTACATACTTAGCAGATATATTTTCTAAATTAAATGAACTTAACTTTGCAAGGTATAGGTGGAGATATATTTTCAGTTCACGACAAAATTCGAGCATTTATGAAAAAATAATATTGAAAACAAAATGTTTGACTGTTTTGAATCATTTTCTAATTTCATAATTGAAAATCAAATAGAAGTTGATGATTACATCTATTTCTGATCATTTACAAACACTAAAAGATAATTTCGATTCATATTTTCTGAGTGAAATAGAGAACTATCAACAAATGAAATGGATTTCAAATCCTTTTCAAGAACATGACATGACAAGTGGGTTATCAATAAGAGCTAAAGAAGAATTAATCGAACTATTTGAAGATAGTGTGTTTAAAATGAATTTCAATCGAAAAAAAATAATAAGTTTCTGGTTATCAGTTCAAGAAAATTATCCAACTGTTTCCAATGAAGCTGTAAAGATGCTACTCCCATTCATTTCATCATATAATTGTGAGATTGGTTTTTCGGCAATGGTTGCTATTAAAACCAAATTACGGAGCAAATTGAAACTTTCAAACTCACTGCGTCTCAAGCTAACCAATGCTGAAGTGGATATCGATGATGTGATGAAAAACAATAGGAAACAATTACATCCTTCACATTAAAATTATATACTTATTATACTTTTTTTTCGTAATTACATAAAATTTAATAAAATAGTTTAATTTTCTGTTGTATGGTAAAAAAAAAAAAGGTCATTCATTGATATTGTGGGTCGCCATATTTTAAAAAATTTTCAAAATGGGTCGTACAATAAAAAGTTTGGGAACCTCTGTTGTAGACTATAACTGAGGTTCTCAGGTTATGTATTTTGGAATAAAATTGTCTGAAATTGGTCTGTACGGCAAATGTTTGTGTCATATACATATTGATTTTACTTATATAGCATGAATAAAATAAAATTTTTCTTTAAAAGTATAAGAATATTTTTATTCAAATATTTTTATTGAGTACTTTACAATACTGATCAAATAAAACTATATATATTCTTTTATTATGTTAAAAATATATATTGATACCTGTCTTAATCGTTTTTTTGAACTACTTATTCGGAATACTCCAACTTTATGCAGTCCATATTTTTCTAAGTAGGTCAGGCATGAAGTAACAAAACTAGGAACTCCATTTTTTTTTGACTTTATATCATCATCATTATCGTCAGATAAAATATCTGAACTAGAACTCGTGAAATTTTTAATCAACTCACTAACGGGTGTGGTTGTTGTAGAGTCACAGGAATGTGAACGCTAAAATAATATCAGATGATGTACAATAACGCTTAATTTAAATATCTTTATTTAAAATAAATAAAAAAAAGAAAAATTCTCTTAAAATTATTATAGATCAATCAACATATAAGCCTACCTCACTAGAATCTTTGGGTACTTCAATGTAACTTGAAAAGCTGCTTCGCCCACGTGCAGATTTTGACACATATTGAGCGTCGGTTGGAACCTTTAAGTGAGATCTTGATGACCGTTCTTGCTCTAAGCACTCGTTTAACGACACACCAAATATTGTACGTGGATAAAGACTTTCTAAAAATAAATACATAAAAAACATCAAATATAAATACATATAAAATTATATCACATCAAATGTTTAATTTACTGTTGTTTTTGTTTTTTTAATTTATTTATTTTTTTATCATTTTAAAGAATATATTGTTATTTCTTTTATCATTTGGTTTTTAGATTCTGAACGGAGTGATGGAATCTATTGGTTTTACAATGATGTGTGTTTTTTTTTTAATTTTTTATTTTTTTTTTTGTGTCTGACGACACCTTTTTTGGCAATAAAAATGCTTCGATTTGCTTATGTAGCAACTTTTCTGAAAAGAAAGTGAATGTAGATGATACTTTGGCTAATTTAAAATCCAACTTATAAAGACTTTTAAAAAAAATCGAAAAAAACGATAAAAAAATTACGAAAAAACGGGAAATTTTACGCAAAATCACGTTTTTACAAATTACATTTTTTTTAAATGCTGTAACTCAAAAACGAAAAACCGCAACAACTTGAAATTTTCACCAAATCTTTATATTGACGTTTTCTATACATGGTTAAGTTTTCAAAGTATTTTGACATATTTTGAATTATTTATAGACAATTTAAATTTTCAATTTTTGTAAAATTTTTGTTTCTAAACATCTATAAAATTTAATTGGCAGACCGAAAACTCTTAAAAATTTAATACAAGGTTTATAATAAGTTAAACTTATCGTAACTAAAAAATATCGGTGATCGGTTTACTCAAATTTATTTTATAAGCCCTTAAAGCTCAAATTTGTATAAAATGTGTAAAAATTACGATAATTTGCAAGTTATTTTGTAGATAAAAATTCATAAAATTTTTTCTGTTCATACTTAAGGTTCAAAATTTTAACACTAGGTTATCTATAAGCTACTCTTCAAAAATCTTTAAAAAAATTTCTACCGGACTTCGATTCTAGAGGATTCTAGAGAGGAATTCGATTTTTCTAAATTTTTCATTTCAAAATAAAATATACTTATTACAATATTTATAAATAACATTGTATTATATTCTAGACTAACATACCATCTCCGTTCAGAATCGTTTTTCGTATACAATGATACCTATCATTGAATTCAAATTTAACAAATCCATTATAATGACCTATCCTATGAAGAGTCACACTTCACCCCAAGTGTACAGCAGAGCGATGCCCATCCGGTTCTTTTTTTCTTTCTGTTTCACTGTGAATTAACTAGAATTTTTATGTTTTATTTTAATATATTTAATTTTGATCTTTAGAACACCGATAAGAATATTTTTATAAAAACGTATCTATTTATAAAAATGTAATTTACGATAAATAATTTACTTTTTTGATTTCTGTAAAAGTTTAAGAATATTTATTTTTTCTTCTAAAAAGTATAGGAAATTTAGAAAGCGATTAAAACTAGTATTATTTAAATATATAAGTTATTTGTTTAAATTTAAATTGTCGTTTATAAAGATATAATAAATATGATAATTATTAAGTTTGTAGTTTTGAAAGACATGAAAATACATTTTATATTTAGATTACGAAAAATGTTTTTTATCTTTAAAATAAATTTTACCTATCGCTAATTTTATCTTTAATGAAAAAACGGAGAAATATTTAGTAGATGTGCATTAAAAAAGAACATTCTAAAAATAGGTAGATAGTAAATTGTATACCAATAAATCTTGCGTTAAAAATTAATTTAGTTGTGGAAATAGTACCTACATATTGCGTATTATAAAAGTTATACAATAGCTATTTTTATTGTTTAACACTTTATTTAATATTACTATAATTATGTACGTAAAACTCAATTTAAGAAATATCGTTTGATCGTTTGAAATTCAGGAATATCTTGAACTGTAAAAAACAGTGTTAAAAGATTAACTTAGGAACTATTTACTTTTGTTTACAAACCAAAAAACTATAAAAAATTATTTATACATTGTACAAATCATGCAAAACAAAACGATAAAAAATAAAATTAATATGCATTCTTAGCAACACATGTGAGAAACTTAAAATTATTTATTGTGCAAAACTACATTACTTTTATAAAAATCATACTTTGTGATAACACTTACTAAAAAATACATAATTGTAATAAAATGTGTTATTTTTATAATAGAAGTTCCAAGATGTTTAAAATTGTTCATGTTATAGCTGGCTAATGATATCAACATGAGCTAAGCGTGTAAATATCAAACGCGTAAGTCAAAAGGTCAATGGTCAATAACGTTACTATTTATCATTTTATTTAACCGGCCCAAATAATCTTGAATTTATGTTTCGGATTCTGATCAAAAGCGAGAAAGCTATATTTTTTACTTACGATTATTTTTTAAAAACCTTTTTGTATAATCTATATATCTTTAAACTATATATATATATATATATATATATATTTTTTTTTTATTGGAGTTATTTATCATTTATGAACATTAATTGTTTGGTCGTATAAAGTGGTCTAAATTTATCTAATTATGAATTAAGTTGTCTATCGGTTGAAAAGATATAGTTTTAGAACAAAGTCAATTAAAGACAATTTTAGTCTTTATTTTATTAATATGTACGTATGGAACACAATTCATAATTTAGTGAAAATATAATAACAGCCATACTGATATATTTCACTTAATTAAAAATATCATAATTCACACAAATAATTCAAATAAAATTGTACCTATTTATATTTGTGAGAAAGATTCAGTAAATCCGAACTAAGTTATAAATTGGATAAAGTTAGGTTATTGTGTGTATATATTAGTACAAAGTGCCCCAATAAGATTATTATTATATTTTATTTTTATTATTCATATATGACAGCTTCAACAATAAAGTCACTATCCGGTAAATATAATTTACATTTTACACTTTACATTATATAAAGTAAGTACTTTCAATATAAATTCGGTTGTACAGATTAGTTTTTTTGATGAAATACATTAAAAATTAAAGATTTTCAACGATATCTTTTAAGTTTATTGGCTGAGAGAAAATTTTTCTATTACCAACTAACTATGTGCATTCCAAGAAGGAGATTTATAAATGTTATAGATATGTTACAGAAGTCTGGTATGGGGCTTTTTTCATTTAATGTACATGGGTCGATATTGTTATTGTCGATATAGTTCGTATGGTCGATTTTCATATATGACCATTAAATTATACAATTTATACATGAATATATATTTAATGTTATGCTCTAAACGTATATTCTTAGTTTAATTATTACTATTATTAATTATTAATTATTGTATTTTCTAATTATTTTGTATACTATTGATGTATATTAATATAAACCCTATGTCATATTATATTGGTATTAATAAAACATGGGTAATGGGTAGTATTTGGTATTCCGAATACATTTTTTTTTCTCAAAATTTCAATATAGTAATTTGAATACTTTTTACAAGTATTAAAAATACTGTATTTTGAATATTTTTTTAACGTTCAATCACATTTATTACATGATTTCGTTTTTATTTTATTAATATTTTATAGTAATAGTATATTATTTTATGTTTTAGTATTTTTATTTAGTGAGATATTTGAAATTGAATTAAGATGAATAATTTTCAAAAAGCAAAAGTTTTAAATCGGCATAGAAAAATCGTTTTAAAGTGTTTTGATTGATTCATTTTTATTGTTAGTAACTGTTTCTTATAACTTTATTAAGACTATCTGGTTAACTAATGATAAAATAAAAGTTAAATTTTTATCATTTATAAAATTTATTTTCAGGAATATTTGATAATCAAATATGTCCAAAATTGAAGTATAAATTATGTGTGATGATAAAAATAATTATTCCGACTGGTCTAAAAACAAATCAAAAGCGAATCTTTCCTTAGAACAAAACATGTTTAAAATTTTATCAAAAAGTCCTATAAAAAATCTAAATACCTTGTATGAAATATCTACAGTTAAAAACGTATTTTTTATAATGTATTGCATCATTCTCTATCAGTACAACACTTTGATATTTATTTAAAAAAAATAAAAAAGTAGATCGATTGGTAACAATTTTCAAAATGTACTGATGTTTAAGTGTAAGAAAATGTGAAATTGTTGAACAATTATTAATTCATTATTTATTTTTAATTATTTCATATATATATATTATTTATTGAGGGTGTAATTTAATACATTTTGATTAGGCATATATTATTTTTTTTATCAAAATTTACTAAAATATATATATTTAATATACTTAAAATAATGTTTGTGAAGTTTTCCAAATATTTAGGGAATGCTATCATCATAGAGTATTTGAATATGTACTTGTATTTTGAATATTTTTTTTAAGTATTTTACCAAAGTTTGGTATTAGAACAACTCCATGAATATCATATGGAATATCTATATATTGTAGTTTTAATTACTTTACAATCTTCGAGTAACCAAAACGTTGTTAGATTGAATTACACCGAGACCTTTTTTCTATAATAATACGCATAGCTACGGATTTTAATATAAAAAAAATAAATAAATGTTACTTTAAAATTGTGTTGTTGTTTATTTATAACAGTTGCTTATTTTTGATAGTTAACTGTGTGGTTGGCATTGGAGATGTCATAAATCATTTTCATGTTCATAAAATTTGATATCGTTTAAAATCATCTACAAATATACTACGTTTGTAAACTTATATGTAAAAATAATTCATAGTGAAAAAAATGTTATATTTTATTAAGTTATTAAGCTTCAATATATTAATGTTATGTTAGATCATTGGTTTACTTAAAATTGTTTAATTTACTTCAAAATGTAAACAGTGGATTTATTGGATGTTGAAAGTATTTGTCATATATAGGACTCAGAACTTTTAATTATTATAAACTTCATTAGTTTTGAATATAACTCATAAACACATTGAAGTAATAGAATGTATATTTATGAAATCACACTAAATAGTTATAATTTAAAAAATATAATTAAAATTTATTTTAATTACAAATAGAGAGTAATACAAAAATGTAAACATTGTTTTTTTCATTTGTTCTTGTAAAAAAAAAAATCATAATACTATTTTAAATGTTTACCGATAAATCATTGCTATTTCAACAGAATAATACAATTTTGGATTCTTATCAACTCTTTGACTCAAATAATAATTTAGTTATTTATTAATTTACATAATTAGGCAGTACCGTAAGAAAAATATTGAAGCAGCTTCAGTTATCAGCATTATATGGCAAACGACTTTATATTAATTTAAACACATATTATGTTTAATTATACCTAAAAATCTAATAAACTTTTTATAATTATTAAAATATTTTAATATTATGAAGTTAAATATTTATGAATAAGATAAATGATTAAAATATAATTTATAATTCACAAGGAAAAAATTAAAAAGGTATAATAAAAAAATAAATGACCCATCATGCTACTAGGTGTATACGAAATATTTTTTTATTATTTAAGACTATTATATACTATTTAAGAAAAAGTTAACATTTTAAATGTGAATTTTGTAAGTATAAAAACTATATTTTATTTTTTGTATATATTTTAATGATTGTGTATTTATTACACTCGAGCCGATAATGTTTGTTTTCATTGTCACGGCTATATGTTTTACTTTTTTTTTGGTAAATAACGTAAACTAGGCCGTGAAGTAATTTTTAAAAATAAACAACCCAGATTTTCGTGAAATTTGTATGCTCTCCTGGATACAAAAACGTGGGATTGACAGAAGTCCGAAGGAACGTCACAGTATGCACAAGTGTACGTAATGTAATGACGATTTAATATCTTGTCACAACCTATGCCAAAAAAATAGAGTTAAATTTAACTTATTTCGCCTGAAAAAACATCCAGACTACGCGCTGATTTCACTGTACACATAACAAATTTTTTTTTTTCCCATGCCTTTTTTCTATTTTATTACCATTTTTGACTAAATTAAAACTTTTCTAAAAATTCCAGTTTTATAGAAAAAAATCGTTAAGTTGAATTAAATATGTTTTAATAAAAAATTTTTAAATTAATGAAGACAAATATATTTGTTTATAAACACTAATAATTTAATTATTTTAGTCACTTGTGCATACATTTTTCATTAGTCTTTTATAATATCACTCAAAATAATTTAGTTTTAGATCTTAATTAACTATGACGAATCAAATAATTATAATTACATGTACATAAAAAATGTAAATTTATAATTAATTACTTATGATGTAAACATTTTTTTCTTTGAGTTTCTAAATAATATTTTTACATAACACTAGAAACCAAGAGTAAAATTTTAAATTTAATTAGAATCTTTTAAATAATTATGTACATACTCATCTTAAATTAAAAAAAAAAAAAAAATGACAAAATAAATTAATTTAATTAGATACGCACAATTTCACCAATTTATTTAAAATAGTTTAATTACATTTAAAATTTAAAGAAATATTTTTATTTATAAAATTAATTATTTAATAAAAAAAAAAAACATGAAAAATATTAAATTTTTAAATTATATATAGTAGCACTCACAAGAAGTCTAATTACATCGTCTGAATAATTTATCTATTTAATTTCTTTAAAACCCATAATTTTTATGAAGATTTATATAGATGTAATAATTATGTTTTCTTTGAATACTTAAAATAATTCATTTAATTTTAAACACATTTTATAGATATTTCATATGTCACAAATTAACAAGTATACTCAAGTATAAAATCAAATTATTTATTTAAGTAAGATTTATTCTAATTCGAACAATTTTTTAGTCTATTTACAATGAATTTATATTAAGCATATTTTATTTATACTATAGGTATTTATATTATTAACGTTTTAGAAATAAAAAGCATTTTTAAAATTTTGAATTTTTTTTATTAAATTTTAGGTTTAACAAACTAAAACAATTTATTTTATGAATTTGATTGACAATTTAATATTTTGAAATTACAAAAAGAAAAAACCAATTGACTATGCTTTAATTAAAATTTTAGGTATTTGGCAAAATAAATTATTCCTGGGATAATTCGATGGTAGAATATATGTTACTTAATGTATTTTAAATTTATTTGATGAATATAAATAATTTAAGATTTCTTGAAATTTCAGATAGTAGCCTAATCACCTGTACATCTCATTGTTGTATTAGTATATAGGCTGATTAAAGATAAAAAAAGTCTTGTAAGACAGTATAATATTAGAAACCAAAAATTTTGCATTTGAAATAGTAATGGAGAAAATCCGGATTGGTCGGAATTTGATTCATATAATTCAAAATCCGAAATTCGGATTTTACTCTGAATACCAATTTCAAATTTTGAAAAACTGAATTAGTATTTTTTATGTATAACTTACAATAGAATTATGATAATTACACTTATTTTGTATTTAATTAATTAACTTCTTAATTAGAATACAGAAATTCACAATGTTAAACCAGAAATTCGGATTTTGAAATCTTTAACGTTCCTTTATTCGCCTTTCTCATTATTTGTATGTAGGTTTAGGAGATAAAACCTACATACAAATAGATTGCAAGTAAAATCTTAACAGATAATTTATCGACAGTCTTTATTATTTACATTTTATTACTTTAAAACAGTACGATGACAGTTACATTGATTTTTTTTAATAATATAATTACAAATATATAATATAAATGGTTATAAACAATTATTGTTAAAATGTATAGGGACTATGTATCCACAAGCTGTCACAAGACGTCACTGTGATCATTTGCATTCTAAAAGAGTTTTTATGCAAAATGAAAAAAAATTCATTTTAAAAATTAACCTTAACAAAAAGAAGATCTTGTATATTAAGTATTAAAGTGCAACAACAATTTTATACTGTAGGTAAATACAAATTATGACAAAAATAACAAAAATAGAACCTAATTATACGATTAATTATTTTTTGATTATAAATCAGACACAGCTTTTTTTTGAATTTTTTCATTACTATTGTTAAGATTTTTAAATAAATAGCTAATAGGCAAATGTGTAAATAATAAAATTAATAATAAGAACATTTTTTTTGTAAAAAAAAGTTGATAAAAATAAAAAAGAATAACTAAATATTTACAAGCTAATATTTATCAATTTTTGTATAAATTGTATTATAAAAAATAATTGTTGTGATATAAATAATAGTTTTAACAAAAGTGATTAACTACTCAATATCCCAGAAAAATATTCTCATAAAATCAATAATTACAATAAAGTTATATATAAGTTAATATTCCATACTAGATCTTTTATTGTATATTAGTCATATTAATATCATAAGAAATATTTAATTGTTTTTAAAAAATTCTTTATAGATTTTCTATTACTTTCTTATTATTTTAAGAGCATTCCAACAAAATATTTTTTTTTTTTTTTTATATATTTTTTATTTTGGTTAACACATTTAAAAACAAAATAACACAACTTTATAATTTTAAAATAAATAAAACTAATGATTAATTTTTCAAATTTAGATATAAATCTATAGTAGAACTATCATCATATTTTGTATTTAGTCTTTTTCTATGTTGAACAAATTTAAATTTTTTGGTTTGATATACGATTAGAAAATGGTAATTATAGTACTGTATAGTTAGAATAAAATTGTATTACAAATTTTAATGAATTAAAAAATAAATAAATGTGTAAGTTTAAAAATAAATTAAAATTGTCCATACCTTTTTAAATTTCACAAAATTTCAAAAAATTAACATATTTTATTTTAATCAATTAAAATTTTATTCATCTTTTATGTCTCATAAAGTTATAACTAGAGTTCTCCATCTCACGTCAAGACTTATCAAATAATTTTTCTTAGAATATTAGTTAAAAAAAGTTAGATGAGCGTTAAGAATTTCTAATTTTCTCGATTTTATATAAAATATTTTTAGTTTTGTTAACTTATATTATAATTCGAAAAAAGTCAATGACACTAAAATTATTTTAATATTTAACATTATAACCGTATTATAAATATTTAAGACTTAATATTTTGATTCTTGTTTACAACTATTAAGTGATTTTAAGTGAAAACAAATATATTTATCATAATTTGTTGTTCATTTTTTATAGTATATTTATACTTTTTATTATTGTCTTAAAATGTATGTTCATTTATAAATTTTATCATTTATTATTAATACATAATTTATATTTAGCTTAATATTTTTGTTAGAATTTAATAACTAAGTTTATACTATATTTTCAGATGAATTACACATATACTTGGTTGATTTCATAATCAATGAAAAAGTATTTGACTATGTTAATAATCGTTATATTTTATGTACAATTTATTATTATAAAATAAACATACTTGTAATTTTGTAAATGAAACTTTTAATAAATTATTTTATAGTTTATATGCCCATTCTAACAATATTTATATTAAGTTATGTAAAACTTAATATAAATATTGTTAGTTTATGTAAAACTTATGTTAAACTGTTAACGTGTCAATTAGTAAATATTGTAATTGATTATTGATCAGTTATACAATTATAATTTTACTTGGTACAAAAATAGTATTTTAATTTTAAAAATGTCCACAACCACACATTGTTATAGGTGCTTATAATTTAAGCGTAGTATATTGCAATAAATATATGTCTCACCATTATCGTCCTTATCTTTCAAATTACCAGTGGTATTTGCTCTTCGTTTCAAGAGATATGGTCTGCGCTTTTTTGGACTAGCCGATAATACGTTCCCTGAAAATTAATTTAAAATCAATTATCCTTAAAAATGCATTAAGGCATTTAAAATCGTACTATATTGAATTATATTAAATTGAATGATATATATATATATATTGATATTGAAAACAATTATTATTAAGCTTAAATAATCAAGTAGTTTGTAGAAGCTATGACATTGTAAAAAAATCATTGTTGAATATACAGTGTACAAGTATGTTCAACAATGATTTCTTTACAGACATTTCTTCAAACAATTTAAATTACATATTTTTATAAATTTTTGAAAATTCAATAGGAAATTAGACTACCTAGTATTTTATATTTCATACACTTATAATATTCATTTTAGGAACAAAATATCAAAATCTTTTATTTCTAACAATTATTTTTGTCTATAAAATTAAAATAATTGAAATGTGTAACTATTTTCATAAAATACTAAGTGAAGTAGTTAAAAATAATGATTCAACTTCTATAAGTTTTGCTAAATAAAAGAAAACAAAGTTAATTAAGTCTCAGTGTACCTATAAACTCTATAAATTCATTAAATAAGAAAATTTAAAAACAATTATTTTATTCAAAAACAAATGTATTATCTTTAAAATTTAATATTTTTATTTAACAATTTATAAATTAAATTCTACTAACATTTTGAGAATTCAATATTAATTTAGTAACCAAAATAAATATGAAAAAGAAAAAAAATATATATGTATGTAGGTATGTGTTAAATAATATATATTTAATATGTATATGGTTATACGAAATATATAACCATATTTGAATTTTGTTATTTTTCCTTTGATATTATAGTACAATATATATATATATATATATATATATATACATGACTATATTTAGCCATAGTTACAAATTTATTAGATTATACCTAGTTTTTTAAATTACATTTTTATTTAATACAATATTGCATTTACACAAATATTATAAGTACACATATTTATTTCTTGAGAAAAAATTACTTGTTTTAAAATTAATACTATTTAATAAAAATTATGTTTAAAATAACAACAACAACAAAGTCTCAAAAATAATAGTTTTACCTGTTGGTATTCTTATTGGAACGCCAAGACTTATTTCCTGAAGTTTATTTAGGGAAACGAACGACAGAATTTCTTTTTCAAGATCTGTTAGGTCCAGCAAGCACAATTCCTATACATAATAACTTATTTATTTTAATACTTATATTTATAAAAATAAAAAAAAATAGTTTAAATGTTTACCTTTAGAAGAACTGATTTTCCGCTTGCATGTAACCATAAACAATTTCCCTAAACATTTTATGTCAAAAATTACTATCATATTATTATTTGTCTTTACGTACAATAACAAAACAAATACAAATCAAATATTTATCAAATTCTCAACTCATGCATTGTCACATATGATGTATAGAATTTTTTTTCAAGGTATTAATGAATTATAAATACTATTTAGAAAATAATTAATTTTAATTTTATGATACATTTTTTATAAAAATTGTTATTGTCAATATAGGAACACTTTTTATACTACGAGGTTTTTTTAAAATACAATTTTATTTATAGAATAGTTTTTTATAATATAACAAGAACATAATCGAAAACATGGTTTAAACTAATGGAAAACACATAGTTAATCGTTCAAGTTGTCAACTGGAAAATAATTTTTAATGTACATTTGTAAATATATCAGGTATTTATAAAAGCATACTGAACTAAATCATAGTAAATAGTTATGACATGAGGAGGAGATAATGAAACTTATTAACTCAGATATTTAGTATTATTAAATATTGAAAAAAATGAGAATAACGGCGGGATTCTATACATTTATACTTCTATCGTTTGATTATCCCAGGTCAAACTTTGATATACAAATTTATAATTAATTTCAATTCCAATAAAAAAAAAAAATTAATTAATTAATTAATAGATTATAACAATAATTTAAAGTAAGTAATTGCTTTTATTTCATAATTTATAACGAACATCGTTATAAGTTATTATAAAACTAATAATTTTATTATTACATAAGTACCTATTATTTTATAACAGCAACATTTTAATATTTAATATGTTATTTGGTATAATATTTTTTTATAATGTATTTGAATATTTAATTTAGACTAAACACTGTTTATTTTCTATTTATAATATCTATTGAGTTACCATTATGATATTAGGATGACAAATTGCTATTCTTCAAATCATTTTACAATGCTTAGCCAATTATAAATATTGCCAACAATTTTTTTTTTTTTTTGAGCTCTTCAGATATTATACTTCACGTAGACAGTCTATACTCCATTATAGGGATTACGGAACATCTAATTAGTATTATTCAAGTATTGTTTGTCAAAATTCCATTACAAAGAGGGGTCAAAATTAACCTATGAGTGATATGTGCCAAGAATAATATTAATTTTGGCTAAAGAAACTTCCTACTTGATATTTAAACAAATTATACTAAACACCACTGTAATATATTTATTTATTTTTTTTTTTTTGTTACAATAAACATATCATGTAAATGTAAATATATTTAACTTGATTAAGTTACAGAATTCGTTGATTAAATATACATTTAAAAAACAACAAACTATCTTAAATTCCGTTGAATTATTTTCATAATTATTATATGCTTTTCTTTTTTATAATTAAATATTATGTGATTCCTTATTATTAATGAACTCGATGGATTATTTTTTTTTAAAAAAAACAAAACGGTAAAAGCATGAAGTATTTTAACGTAAAACATGTACATGGTAAAATCTTAAATTGAACGATATTCACCAGCTCACTTGATTTGTATTATAATATTTATGTTTCTAATATATTGCTAGGACATAAAGTTATTTATACAAATTTAAAATTCTAAATAATTATAATAGTTATAATAAGCAATAATACATGATATATATATCACATCCAGTATATGTATCTTATCCAATTTAGAATTATTTATTGTTGGAAAACTTAATTTTGTTTTGTTTAGGGATAGCGACATAAAAAAGATGTTTTTATTAAGACATAACAAGTTTGATAGTTTGATATATAGACATATTTGACTATTATATTTTTAGTTTATAATACATTAACGACTAAAATTAATAATATAATAAAAATATACATATTTCATATTTTTTGGCTAGGTATTTAATAATTTTGATAATTATTTAATAATACTTATTTCAATTGATAACAAAATGTTTATGTATTTGAAGTTATTTTTCAAATTTGAAATAGTGATTACGAAATTTAGTCAACTGTTTGTAATTTTTAGTTTAATTAACATAGTTGTTAACATAAATTTAAATATCAATTGTCTTTTATAATTCAACAGTGATTTTTTTATTTAAGACAAGTAGCTTATAGTGTTTAGCTCAAATTTCAAAAAAAATGATATATTTTCGTTGCTGAAATGTACCGTACGTTATAACCTTGATTTCTGTTATAGATCATTTTCGGACTGCCAACAACCAGTGTATTTCTTGACTTGGTGACAAGATAGATTTCTGGTTTGAATATTTATTTTGTAAGAAAAAAATTTTTAAATGTAGTAAAATGGAGCTTGTATACAGTTTTTAATTATCTTCAATAGTAATACTAGAACTTTAAATCTATAAAAGTACTTATTATTTTGTTATTATATTTTGTTGTTAAGTAACTGAAAGTCCAATACTACTTATTGTATGTATATATTACGTTTACTTGGAATGAAAAAATAATAATTTTTGAAATTTTTTTATTTTACCATTAATAAATTGTATTTATTTTATATATTGTAATAATATAGTAATGCGAAAATAATAAATTATCTACAAACTATTTCTTTACAATAGATAGATAAGAATTAAATAGTTTAATAAATATTAGAATGACATTTTCAAAATTATATGTTTAATAGTGTTATATTTATTGGAAACCTATTATAATTGTCTGTTATTAAAATAATATAATGTTCAAAACGCTTACCAGTGGTGTCCAAAGAGACGCGACAGTATTCGTTCTAGTTTGACTTTTTGAACGTCCTTTCCATATACGTTTCGACATGAACCCTTGCTGAACATTTGTTGAAGATCTTGACTTCTGCATTCCGGGAGCTGAAAAAAATATGTTGATTTAAAACCGTATCAAACGATTGGAAATTATCAGTAATAACGATTATTAAATTCATATAGGTACTCAATTTAACGTATATTGTTTATTTGTTATATAAATATGTAATAGGATATTCTAGACCATAATAAATAAATAACTCCAGAATATAAATCAACAAAAATAACAATACTTTTTTTATTTATGGTCGAGGATATTATTTGAATAACATAACATTTCTTAAAATTATTTATTACCGTTCAAAGATTTTGGAGGAGATAAAGGAGGTGATAGTAGTTCTTCTCCACTAAATGTCGTTCCAGTATCAATACTACTTCTAGAACTTGTTATTCTTGAATTAGAATTGTCATCTATAGTTTTCAAAACTGACAGCCACGAATCGTCTGTTTGTGTTGATTTATTGGTGTCATCACCTTCACATATATCTGGCTCTCCTTTGCCTTTAATATTTCTTATATTGCGGTCATAGTTTACTCTTTTAAATCGATCTACCTTATCTGCTTCAACGCTTTTTTTTCTAGCCATTCTCAAATACCGCTTTATAGTGTCGCTCACAGAAGGCGATATATCATCATTTTCCATGCTAGTTTTTCGTTGCAAACATTTGGAAGAAGCTTTAGACAAGTTATCAAATGTTTCAGATGAATCGATTTTTCTTCGGTTTTCATCTTCAATTAATCCTAATACCACTGGTTCTAAAGGCAATGTTTGAATACCGAAATCAATATATTTATCTTCCATATCTTCAATTTCTATAACTGGTGGCGGAGATGGTAAATTATAATTTTTATCATTCGGCGAAAATAAATTTTTTTTTTTATCATTAAATATATTTAGATAATCTGATGACGTATTTATTCGATCGAAGTTTCTCTGTGTATCTTTCCACGAAGAACTCAATGAGTTCATAGAAGTTAGTCCTAGATTTGATGATGAGCCAATAACTCTTCGGCCTAAAAATCCTCTTGTTTTTCTTAGTTCAAAATATAAGTTTTCTAAAAGTTTTCTATCCATTAATATATCTCCTATAACTTTTTCTCTGTTTGTTGATCTTGCATAATACCTCCTTAAAGTATCTAATAAATTAATTTGTGTGTTATCGCTTTCTAATATACTTGTTCTTAAAGATTTTTTATTTTCTGAAGTACGTATATCTTTTGTTTTTGATATATAATCTTCTAATTTCTCTAAAAGTTGTTCGTGGTCTAAAGCAGACTCTTCGATTGCTGATGTTTCTTCGGAATTTCCAATGCAATCATTAATAAATTGAACCAAGTCTGATTTAGAATCAGGGCATTGATAATTCGATAACAATGTATTATTTTCAGTTGAACCAAATAAAAATTCTTTTCTCAGTTGTTCTAATTCATATCTTCCTGCTGGCCTAGGATGAGCCAAAAATGATACACTTGGTACTTTTACTATATTTTCCGCTTCGTCAGCGCTACTAGTGTTTTCTCGGACACTACCCAATTTTAGTCTATTTCCTCTAGGTCTACATCGACTTCGAAATCCTAAAGCTCCGGGATATGATTGTTTTCTCCATAACAGAAATCTAGGTTCCTTTTGACATACTTCCTGAAAGTACGCCTCAATTTTTGGTACATCTTCGGGTCGATTTCCCACGCCATCAGGTATTAATTTTCTTCCTGCATCTGCCATATACCTCCATGTTTTTCGAGTTAATAGCCACCGTTCTCGTTTAGAACCTCTATTTTTTCTATCTTTGAACGATTCTTTTTCCCACGTCTTACCCATAGCTGCACTGCATTCTCCAATACTGATTCTAGAACTTTTTTGGGTTATTTTTTTCTTTCTTGTAATTAACTTGAAGCTACATTTTCGAGATTTTTCTTCATTTTCATCACGTGAACTGTTTGGCTCAGACATCGTTTATTTAAGTGCCACAAATAAAAATGCACATTAAGTTAATATTACACCATATAATATTCATTAATTAAAATTGGTTAAAGATTATTGGAATTATGAAAAACAATAACGGTATCAAAGTCGACGTAAGAATTTTTAATATTTTCATATTTCTTTGTTTAAAAATAATATATTAGTTTGTATATAGATTTATTAAATTAAATTTACATAAATACACTGGAATGAAAACAAGTCATTGCCGAACAAAAATTCAACTTATTATTATGTACAATAAAATGTCTTGTCGTAGCCGCGACTCGCACTAGACTCGAAAATAGCCGCGGGCATTTCCTTGGTTAGGTAAATTTGTGATAGGAATAGTTGTGTAGGGAAATAGTGGGAGTGGGAAGGAGAAGATAACGATCGAGTGTTAGAGTAGTAGTGTGCCAAGATATATAACACCCACACGTTTATCTTATATAGTTTTGCATCACCTTATATAACAGTAGTTTAGATACAGGGTGATCAGGGCAACTTGCCCGTTTTTTTTTATGAAGATGGTAAACAGGAATGATATTATTTGCCAAAATTCATCGGTTTTTTAAAAATCATATCGATACGATATTAATATTTAACACTCTAAAATCTATTGAGTACAAAACTCATGCACAAAAAAAAAAAAAAATTTAAATCATGATTTTAAAAATTACCTTATTATAATTAGACTCTATTTTTAGAATAATTTAGTATTTTTTTATTTCATTCTATTACTATATTTTAGAAAATTTATAATATTGTACGTATTCATAAAAAATAATTCTAATAATTTCTAAAAAATGTGTAAATTTGAAATTATTATTTATATTTAAAAAAATAATAACATTTTCTTAATTAAAGTAGTTTTAGTTGTAACTCTATTTTGAAATATTAAGAACATCAAATTTAATCATACGATATTAATTGTACGTATGTGAATATATATATATGTGTGTGTGTGTGTGTGTGTGTGTTTGCATGTTAAAAACGAGACTTTCATAAACATTTAATATTAGAAATCTATAAAAAAAAATAGTTGTGATAAAAATATCCAAGTCATTCTATAAATAATAAAATTAAAATGAACACAATAGAAAAAATACACAAGCATTTTTATGTAGTTTGATTGGTATAAATCAGAAGTAGGGAGAAAAAAATTGGCAAGTTTTATCGTTCTGTGAATAGGCCGTTATATTGGCGTAGTTTATAATATTGAGAACATAAAATACATCTATGAACCTCAAAAATGAGTTGTAACTCTATAAACTCTAGACGTAGCTACAAATAATAATTGTATGTGAATTACTTATAATGTAGTAAAATATATACATTATGTTAACACTTAACAGCAAACTTGTGTCGATTTAAAATTTGCAGTAAACAAATTATTTAAACGAAATCATCCATTTAAAGATATTGAGTTCACTGAAACCATATCATTAGTTATATTATTTTTCATAAACACGTGTTTAAGGTTTATTTAACATATCAATTACGTACCTAATTATCTCCTATAATTTAATCGATCTTATCTAAACGACTACGTATTGCGATTCACAAGTTTTTTTTGTCTTATATTTATATGCCAACCCAGGCCATCCATTGATTTATTTGTATATACGTGTTAAAGTTTTATTTTTACGATGGAAATACTAACCAAACGGTCCCGCTTGACCCAAAAATCAAAATACATTCATAAAATTATGATTTATCTCATCCTTAATACGAGTTAGTTTCTTACTAACTACTCTTAGTGCTCTAACATATACCTTTTCTCGGTAGTTTTTCCCGTTTAATGATGGTTATTTTAAATATTTACAATATGTGTAGTATGAATAGCAAAAAAATTCTAACAATTTAATGCTATATGATGTATAATTGTCGATAAGAATTTATTTTAAAAAATTTCACGTTAAACTAATGTATTATACTGACATATTTAAAATTATAATAATATTTATTCAATTCCGACTAAGCTAAAATATAAGCTGTTTGTGAAATTATTCCGCATGAATTAGTAACGACCAGTAAACCTAAATAGTTAGAGTTTTTTGTTTGTTGGTTTATTTTTAAAATTCTTATGATTTTTATTTTGTTAATTTAAATTAATTTTATATTATCATTGATTTTATAAAAGTATTAACAAATGTAAAAATATATGTGAATACAATTATTAGGGATTTTTTATTTTTTTTTTATTTTATGGAAAAATAAGCCTTAGTTGATTTAATAAGTATTACTGCAAAATATACTTTGAATATTTGAATTTGTATTTATGTAGTGGTTGTTTAATACAATATAGGCTCGTTACTGAATCGATGCCATTCTAGTTCACTTTATTTTTTATGTATGCACAATCTTATAGATTCTAAATATATTAATAAATATAAAAATATTTGTGAAAACAATGAAAATCATCATAATTGAAAAACGAAAAAAATTATTAAATTACCATAATTTTATTAAATAGGTATCTTATTGATTAATATAAATGTTACTTAAAATTATTTTAGCCCAATAATAAACTTATCGAAAAATCTTTTTATTTATACGATATCATATTATTTACCTTGTTAAATAAATAATTAAATAAATAAAGATTCTTAAGGTCAATTTTCTTAAACCTTAAATTAATTTAAAATAGTATAACGAGAAGCCAAAATATACACTTTGTAAGTTTTCACCTTGTTTGTTTTCCGGCAAAACGATTGATGAACATAAGCAGGTTTATAAAAATATAATACCGTATTAAGAAACACCTTTGATGAGTAGACCTTAACCCTTAACAAGTGCCCCATAAGCTGCCTTTTTGATTTTTCTCTGAAACAGACAACAGTGTCTTCTTAGAAGCATACTATTTTATAAATTTTATAAAGTACTTTTATATTGTATAAATTAACTTCTATGTATGATCCACAATCCGTATTTATAACAAAATTAATGCCTATATTATTTGTGATACTATTGTGTTAAAGTTGTTTGAATTGTGATATAATATCTGTCAAGCATCTAGTGGTTAGGTTTTTAAGACCTTGTAAATTTGCTGTTATAAAAATGTTTATTTTTTGATATTTATTTTTTATATTTTTTTTTTAATTTTTAACTCGTCGTTTTTAATATACTAAGGGCCGTTCTTACAATGTTTGGTTAGTGCCTAATAACACTAACCGGAAGAATTTATCATGTGTTAACCGACATAATTCTATCTGTTAGTCTTAATCGACACTTAACCAGACATTGTAAGAACGGCCATAAATCTTTAGTGTATTTATGTGACCATACAATATTAACTGAACCTATACAATTAATTATCATAATAATTAATTTTGTAATGTATGTTCTTATTTTCCCATCATGCCATAAGCTTTAGTTCGAATTTGGTTTAAATTGTGAAATTTACTGTGTATATAAATTAAACATATAAATCAAATCTATTTAAAGAAATTAAGTGAGACAGAGGTCAGGTAAGACACAGCATTTTCTTCGACAACTAAAATTATGTAAGTACTTTAAAACTAATGTATTTTAGTATATCAAAAATAGAAAATAAGTGCTATTATCATACACATTTAAAATTACTGTTGTTTAAGTGTAGAAAAAATTATTTTATATTCTTTAATTTATTTAAATATTTTAATTTAATTTAAAATAAGACATCAATTTCTAAAATTACATTTAATTGAAAAGCATAATGTAAATAAATAAATTAAATAGTACCTATAATTAGAGCAGTTTAAATGTATAAACAAACACAAGCTAATACTTTAAAGGTTTTTAAATAATAGTTTAGTTTACATATTTCTGTTAACATTTTGAGGTATCGAAAAAAAAAATAAAATCATTAATACAAAAATTATAAAAAAAAAAATTAAAAAATTATAAACTTATTTACAAGATACATACGATAGTAGTCTTTCGATGAATTTTCACGATTAGAAAATAAAATTATTATTGTAAAACCAAATTCTCTATTATATAGGTACTATAATTTCATTCGGAATCCAAAATAGAATAAGGTCTAACAATTATTCGTTAATAGTTAAACCACTAGTTTTTTAAAAAAAAAATATTTAATTTTTTTTAATTTTCAATTAAGTTTATTTAAATGCATTTACACAGAAAAAACATTAATCATAAAAAGTCATCTTACCAGTAGTCATTAAAAAAATTTACTGAAAACTATAACGCCGTAAATTTTAAAAGTTATGTTGCAAAATGATAATCATATTTAAGAGGCTATAACTACACATTACTAAATTTTTAGCTGAATAGTGTTTTAAGAAAAAAAAATCAAAGCGCCTTGTGTCTAGCTACATAATATACACGCCAGTTTATAATGTACTAGACCGAGGAACGCGATGCACGCTCGTATAGTAGTGAATAAAATGTAAACGTAGCGCACCCTCGTAAGACAGCAAATGCCTTCTTACGCTACTTTTCTCCGCTAGAATGCATTGATGTACATCAGTCTTACTATGTATATATGATATAAAAAAATAATAATGAACATCGATGAAAAAAAAAATGTTATTTATACTTATATGTTCTGCGTAAACGTCATCAATATAATTTTAAATTCGGAATTTTAATTCTTCCGTTCGTTATTTTATCGATAATTTAGGTAATAATATTACGTAAATAAATTGTATAAAAAAATTCAACTTACTATTCAGAACTGCAAATATGCTTATGTACGTTCATATATATTGCTCATTCGCATTGTATTCAAATAACTATTTTTCAAAAAAAAAAAAAAAATCGTTATAAAGTAATAATAATACTATAAAATTACCAAATACTTATAATGATTAAAAATGTGTACAAAATTAAATATTTAAAACCAATCATAATTATTGTATACTATTGTACTATTATTGTAGTTAATAAAAATAAATAACGACAATGAAGACTAATGGAATATCGAAAAAACGTTATGGAAGTATTAAGTTGAGAAAAAGTATTGAAATCGGGCAGTTGGAACAATTGGAATAGTTTTGCTACAGAAAATAATTTGGAATATATCACATATATCCAAATTATGTTTAACGTATATTATCTTATCAACGTGGAATATACAATGAGAGACATTAACTGAGAATGTCTAAAAAGTGAGAAAGAGAAAGTTTGAGTATAATAAGATTAGAGATGAGCATTGACAATGATTTTTTACGGATACCGCATTACAAAATAAATGCTGATTTGATCATTTAATCTACATAAATAATTAATACAAAAATCTTGATTTTACGAGTATTTCCGCAGTTAATTATAATTGAAAATTAAAATGAAAATTACATTAATCGGTAGTATGTAATTGGTAGTTACATTTTGACAAAATAATAATATTGAAGGTCATATTCCCTTACGAGTACAATGAAATCAAAAAAAAAAAAAATACTTATTTCGAGTTCAAATCAACACAGCCTATTATGGTATAATAATATTATCTCGATTTCTAAATTTAATATATCAATTTTATGTGAGTAATTTTATTAAACAATAGATGTCTTATTCAAAACAACTTATATTCATAATAAGGCAATCATAATGCGTAATTTAGCACTCTTCTAATCGTTTCTATGAATCACCTGTTCAAATTTTTTTTAAATATTTTATGCAATTTTTAGTCATAAGCATTATTTACAACCAAGTCAATGCAAAGTTCATAACTTCCTATTCAAGCCATCATGTATCATTTATTCTTATAAAAAAATGTATTTTTTGTGCAAATACTGTATCAGGTTGTAAATATTCTAATAAAAAAAGAGAAAAAAGGGTTATTTATTTTTTCAGTACAGATAAATAGACAGTCTAGATTCTAGAACGTTGAATTGTTGATTAAAATATCTTCCGAGAGCATATGAATCGTTCACGAAACTATACGTTTTAAAAAACATAAATAGTGTAGCACTCTTCATTACGATAATCGTTTGCACGCTATCAAGCTACAGCGTGATGAATATGGGTCCGAAACAGGTATTGATTATACTAAATATTGAAAGGTTGGTGAGCACTCCCAAACACCAATATTTGTAACACAATATTCCTGTATTTTGTTAAATTACTATTGGGTATGTTAACTTAATAGGTTTTAATCAATTTTTAAAGGGTTGGCGGGTTTGTTTGGCCCTTGCAAATAATCCTATCGCTACGCCACTACAGTCCAGTAAAGAGTTGTGTACTCGTACGTACACGTGATGGAATTTTTCAAAGGACTTGAGGCTGGGCCTCTTTCAACCGACGCGTGTTTGACGCTACTCGGAGTCTTCACCACGGACAATACCGAGGTCTTCGTCGACTATGCAGAGTCCGACATCGATTTTCTTATAATGAATTTCGATGTACTTGATCAACGGGGCGATTGTAAATTCCACCGATTTATAGGTAGTCGATTTTTGGGTTGAATTTAAAACATGTAAATTCCACCGGTACATTTATTTTACCTGAAAAAAAAATGTAAATTCCACCGGCACGTTTTTTTTATCTGAAATAAATCCAAACCCAAACCGAAAATGTAAATTTCACCGGTAGGTATTTTTGACCAGAAAACACTGTAAACTGGGCAGATGGTAAAATCCACAGATTTAAACTATATAGCTACATATCAACTGTCAATTTTCTTATCTAAACGTTGTATCGCCGCGTGACTATATACGAGTATAAGTATATAGAGTCAATTATAGTCATATCGTGTAACGATCGCGTTTGATAAATTGTTTAAAAGGCACATTTTAGTTCGGCCGTTCAAGATGAATACGTTAACCGAAATGATTAGTGAACATGGTACACTTTTGATTTGTTTAAATAATTTTAAGTTTAAAGGATGATTCACACTGACACTCGCAGACCGGCACCGGACCGCACAGACCCGTACCGAACCGACAAATTATTAATCAATAATAAATTAATGTGCTAATTCACATCTAACATAACTGGCACCTCGCAGACACTAACCGGACCGCGCCGCACCAACAAACATTGTATGAAAGAATGTTTTGTCGGTGCGTACAATTAAAATTAGTTAAAATTAATATTACGCGTTGCATTACGTGTAGTTAACTTAACTGTGCGTATAAATAAATCACTTTTCATTTATGACGGTCTGTGTCTGTCGGTGCAAAACGGTATAATTTGAATACTCCCTAGAATGTCGGTTTGGTACGTGCCTGAGCGGTCAGGTGCCGATCTGCGAGTATCGGTTCAATGTGAATCATCCTTTATAAACAAATAATTTTAAAGTCTGATGAAGAAAAGTGGCGAGGTGAAAACAAAAAGTGTTCTGTCGTTTTAAAAACGATTAATTTTGAAAAAAATCGAACAATAAATTTCCAACGAACACTACATAACCACGAAGCATTAAACGAAAATATAATTCAACGGCAAGTATTAAGCACTGGTGCTAAACAAAAGGCGACAGAGGATACTTGTAAAGCACCAAGAAAAATAATTAAACTCACGTTGGATGAAAATTTATTGGATGTACGTAATAGCCAAATACAGGTTAGAGATTTAAATTATGTCAAAAGAAATGTATATAATGCTAGGAGAAAAACAATGCCGAAAATACCAAAAAGTTCTTTGGACGCTCATAATTCTTTTTAGTGAAACACAATGTTTGACGAGTAGAAACGAAAATTTCCTTCAATATAATAGTATAGAAAAAGGTATTATTATATTCTGCTGTAAAATAAACTTTGAGGCTATGTGTAAAACATAAATTGCTTACATGGATGGCACATTTACGTATTGCGTAAAGCAATTTTTGCAGCTTTTCACTGTACATGGATACTTAAATGGCCATTACGTTCCTTTGTGTTATTGTGTATTAAAAGATAAACACGTGTCTTCTTATATATAATGTTTTAAAACTATTAATGAAATATGTTTATCCTATGATTTTGATTTTGAACCGAAAATAATCATTATTGATTTTGAAAATGCAATACACACCGCATGCAATTCAATTTGGCCAAATTCGAAATTGATGGGTTGTAGGTTTCATGTTACACAAAGTTAGTAGAGATCCATACAAAGATTTGGTTTAACAGAAGACTATCCGAAGTAGGCGATTGACTAAGAATTTACTTTGGATTAGTATTTTTGGACTCCAAAGATGTTTCTGATTTTTTTGCAATAGAATTAATGTCTATAAAGCCCGAAAACTTCAAACTCACAAAATTCGCAGATTATATTTTAGACACATATGTTTCAGAAGAAGCAATATTTCCACCAGATATTTGGGCTCAATGTAGCGCAGAATTAAATTTAACTACAAATGCATGCGAATCGTTTCATTCACATTTAGCTCAGTCCTTTCAAAACACTCATCCAAATATTCATAATTTTACAAAAACTCTAATAGATATTCAATCGTTCACTTATATTAAATTAAACAGTATTAACGAACCTTATACTCTCAGAAATTCCAAATCAAAAACACGCCAAAAATATTCAAATGCCATAATTTCGTCATTCAAGGGGAAAAAATATCACTATTATGCAATTCGTTAAAACTGCATCTAAACATTATCAATCTATATTTTAAATTGTATTTGATTTATTAATTTTTTGCTATTAAATAACTGTTCATTATTATTTATTGATAATTAATAACTAAGTATAATATATATTTTTTACTAATTTAATTTTAATTTTTTTCAACTACGATAACTGGTGATCATTATTAATTATTATGTATTTTTTTTTAAATTAATGTAAAAAATGATATAAGTATCTAAATTCTAAATATAATATGTTCAAATAATATACATATAGCTATAAATGATGTACCTATTACCTTTATTGTAACTTATTATGATTATTGCTTACTATTGTTTTATTATTATTGTGTGTTTAATAATTTTATATCGTATCTATACTGTAATATTAATTAATATGTAATATATATTTATTAAATATATATGTAAAGATTGATTATTATATAAAATTCAGTATACTATGTATAAATAATAAATCTGTACATAAATTATGTAGGTATGTAGACATTTTAGGTATGAAATTAGGTAAAATAAATGTACCGGTGGAATTTACATTGAAAAAGGTCTAAAAAGTTCGCAATCGATGGAATTTACATGCGCCCGATCAACGATCACCTGTGCGTTGCACCACTGCGCGTCTGACGATAGATATCCACTCGGTCGGCCTGGACTTGTCTAATTGAAGGTCGGCTTGCGTTTTTCGGCCACGGTGACACGGCGGTGTTCGGGGACAATTGTGTGTTGTCAACGTGTCCGTGAATCGCGCGCGGTCAGCAGTTTTAAGGCGTTTCATCGTCGTCCGGGACGCAAGTTCAACGGCGGTCGGTTGTAGGTTACGATCGTGAAGACGATTGCGTACGGACGGGCTAAGACGTCAAACCAAAGGCGGTCAACAATAAAAATAATAATAATAAAAATAATTAAATGCGACGCCGACGGCGGGCGATGATGACGGCAACTATGGCGAACACGTTGACGACGACGTGGCGGTCGAAGCGGGAGAAGAGAGGATAAATAAAAAAGATGTACGCCTGTATCGCGTGGCATGTGTTTTCCTTGCACTCTTCGGTATATTAGTGGTTTGCAATCGTTTTTTATTTTATTTTTTTTTAAATATTTATTTTTTTTCCTCTCTACTACAGTATATATTATTACGAAACGGGTCAGATTCGTATTTAATTTTAGATATACCAACATTGCAGTAGCACGGCCGCCCTAATGAACCGCTTTCAACGCGTACAGTTTAACGCGTCAACCGTATCTGAACGGGGGAAAAAAATCTGTACACACAAATATTAATACGAGTAAGAAATAAAAATCAAAATCAAACGTACATCGTATTATTATCATTATATCGTTCGCGCATTTGTTCGTAGAATGACGGTCAGCGATAATATATATATATATATATATATATATGTATGTGTGTGTGTGTGTTTGTGCACGTGTGTATTTTTTACCATCTTCTTTAGACGTTCGATCATTTTCCGAGTTCAAACGGTCCATCAAAATATATACACACAGTATTTACGTATTATGTATATATTTATTTTTCTATACGAAAATAAGAGAGTTTATGATACAAATTTATAATACCGTTTGCAGCCATAATATGAAATGTATATTAAAAATCTTAAAATTATCAATATGCGATATTGAATTACTCTGAATCAATATTTTGGATATTTAATTATGTACGAGTATTATCACATTTTCTAGTGTATTTTGTAGTTTCAGAACGCAATACGTGGTCAGATTAATGTCATTATCACTATTAATAGTTAATACTATGAAATTGGCTAGATTTCATTTCGTATGAGAAATGTTCAACAAATATAAATGTTGGGAATATCTTATGTCAAAATGATAGGTTTTTATTTTGAGTGAGTACAACTAACCTTGAACATTTTCGCACATTACTTTTATCTTCAATTAATTGAAATTTCAGTGAATAAAAATTGTATCTAGATAATTTTTCAAACATTGAAGAAAATAATTTTAAAACTTCATCTTATCGCTTCTGAATATTTGTGTGTAAGGTTGGATAATTTTAGTACATTCGTTGTAAGTAAGTACCCATAATAAAACATACGAGTTAGAGTTGTAATGTAACTTTCATTGAATATTAATATTCATAATTCATTGTTTTGTCTAATAATTGTATATGTAATAACAATCCATACAAATACAATATAGTTACTAACGAAATTAAAAACACATAAATGTTAAAAATTTTCTGATAATTCGACTCTATAAATAATTTCCTAAATTAGAATAAATTAACCATCAGTATTCAATATTGATAATAATGGATTTGCTGTGAATTATATCATTTTTTTAGAAATTCAATTCGAAAAGTGTTGAGAAATGTTTTTAATTGATTTGGAAATTAAAAATAACGACCAAATTCGGTACCGTAATCAAAATTACATGGAAAATTTCGATTGTCATTTACATTTACAGAAGAAATATATGAAAATTTCTACAGAAATACACATTAGCATAAAATTAATAAATTATTCTCTTCGTGAATTATTTTTTACGTTTATCTATTAGTAATCATAAAAAATATTCATAAAAAGTGGTTAAAATAATAAGAGAAAACGATACAAGTTATATATTGTCCTACAAAAGACTAAAACCTATAATTAAAGTAATATTATATAATTTTTTTCTTTTAAATTATAATAGTATGATGTATTAATTAATGAATACTATATAAAGATAAAAATAAAAAAATTAAACAAAATTAGCATAAGTCATCCAAAATCTCTTAAAAATATAATACGCTTAGCTAATTTTTGTTTTATAATTTAAATTAAGTAATAACTTTAAATAAACAATCATAGTAATTGATTTATAAATACACCCTTTGAATTTTAAATCACCAATAATTAAAATCGTGATATATTATCTACTAATTATTTTGTCTTGTTTAATCACATTATTATGAATATTTCTGAAAATTAAAAAAAATAATTTATTTCTTTAATGTTATGCACATATAAGTATTAAATTCATTAATTAATGTTCAAATTTATTTAGAAAATCTGTAATACTTTTAACGGGTTGCAGTACAAGGAATACATCCCAAACTGTCTGTTATTTTCTTTGATCCTTCATTAATTAGTTCAAAGACAATATTCAAGACTATTATAAATATCCAACTGACAAGTTGACGGTCTTCCAAATTATGGATGTTTCTAGAAAAAAAAAAAATGATCAGTATTTAAGTTGACCGTGAAATTTAAGATCGAACCTCATTCGAATTAAAAATAAAATGGATATCCATTTTATAAAACAAATAATGTTTTTATTTGGCAAAGCTAATTATTAATTTTTATAATTAGTTTATCAATTAAATCAATTTAATTGAGTTGTGTACATTTGAATGCATTATATTTTTAATATTTAAAGTTTTTTGATAGGTTATATTTTTAATATGTGCATAATTTTTGGTTATTATATTCAAAAGTATTAAACGAAACTTATTTATATTACCATAAGGGATTCATACGGTTTTTAAGTGATTTAATGAATCGGGCTGACATAATTGATAATTCATAGTTAATGGATACTCGAATAATTTCAGTTAATATGGTAATAATTATATTTATTTATCGTTTTCTTTATAAGTATTATGTTAATGTAATTCATATTTTATTTATTTCAATAAATATATATTTTAAATCAAAACCATGGATTAAATGTATCATGTTGTGAACTCAAAAAGGCTAAAAATAAAGTAAATCATGAATCAATTAATTACAAAGTGAATATAATGTGCAATACGCTTAGGTAATTAATAACATTTTGAACATTATTCCTAATAATAAAAATATATTTTATTCAAATGGGATTCTAACGAATTTAGATTAAAAATTATTTTAGGTTAATGCACTTCATTATATTTAGATATTATAAATGACAAATACAAATATTTTTAGTCGACATTAAACTTAACATTGTCTTTCTATAGCTCGATAACACACATTTCCGCGGTCAATTAATAAAACATGAATCATGTTAGTAAAAATCCTAACAATATTATACTTTCACAATAATTTATATTTTACTAAGAGTTAGAAATGAATAGTATACATTTTAATTTATAATTTTACAATCTACGACTAGATCATTGGTGAAAAAGTGTTATTTTTTTTATATTATCTAACGAATATAAATACTACAACGCCTATATTTTAATGTATATTTAATGTATAATGAAATTCTATTTTTTATAATCATTTTTTTGTTGATTAGATAAAATGGAAAATATCATTCCTAATCCAATATAAAGAAAGGACTTAACCATAGTATTATTTAAGTATCTACTCGTAAAGTATCGTGAGATTCCAGAAAATATGGCAATAAATGAGTATATTATTTTAGAGCATCCTATGAATAACACATTAAATACAGCTGTAAAATAAATTACCATGTGATTAAATAATTATATCAAATTTATAGATTTTTAATTTATTCACCATCAAACAATGATATTGAGATATTAAAATGTATTTTTTGTACATGGATATAACTTATTTAGTTTGTTTCAACTTTAAAATAAAATATTTACTAAAAAAAAAAACAATAAAACATAAAATTCATATTATGAATCTATTTTGTTATTATTCATTTAAAGTAATAAGCTATTACAACACACAGTTTACCCCACTTTCATCGCGTAAATTTACAATTTGTAAGTGTTAATTATAACTTGAGTAATTAATAATAAAATTTTCATTTTTTTTAAAAAAAAAAGCCCGAATATAGTAATTCTCAATCAAGAGAGTTAAAAGCAACTTTGTCTCAAGGCCAATTATAATCAAAACAGAGAGCAACGACCGGAATTGGACTTAAACATTTTTAAACGTATCTAAGGAAAGCAACATCTAAAAATATATATTTTTAGCAAAATAATTAATTCAATTAAACGAATAAAAAAAGGAGTACGATTATACATTTATAACGGTTTATGATTTACACACATCCTTTTTTAGTGTCTTAAAAATGAGTGTTAAATATAACAAATTTCATTTAAAACTTAAATAAAAAATTGATATTTCTTATTTTATTGTGCCTTTAATTTATTTGTTCAATAAAGATGTCCTACCCTGATTATAATGTTTGTTATTTTGATAAAATAAATCTTACATATTCTTTCTGAAATGTAATAAAGTATATTATGAATAAAGAAAAAATAACTCTTTTTTTCAAAAATAGCTAATAGATCATACGTTTTCTAATCCTATTACACAGAGCATTATATCAGTCATGTTTTTTTTAAACGTTTGGATCATGTACATTAATATGTGATAAGCTTCTTCCGAGGTCTTTAGCTCTAATGTTTGATATTGATTTTATTTTTAGAACAGACTACTTCGTTTCGTAGATTAAAGATAATAATACCGCTATTATAACGTCTAAAAAGAGTTATGGCATAGCATAATCATTTCACATGGTTCGAAAAACCAATGGTGTCTCAATGGGATGCGGGTAGGGAAATAACAGCGGTACTATAGAAAATTCAAAATCGTTATTGGCCGATACGAAACGAACTTAGTGAGTACGTATTAATATTCTGTTTTGATTTCGGAAACACTCGGTCGAGTACTAGGGAAAACGTTGCACACCATGGTTGCATCATACCCGCGGTCGCTAATTGTTCGTCGTACACACTCAGTCTCACGTATATGATGATGATGATAATGATAATTATATTCATATGAACACACCGCGGCGGCACGCCTTAAAAATAATACTACTCTCTAAGACTTTGCACGTTTATGATAATAATATGTATATATGTATATATATATATATATATATATATATTTATTATTGTCGTGATAACGTTTAGTTAAAAAATGTCATAAAATTGCGTTAGGACATATTTGTAGCAAAAAAAAAAAAAAATCTCACCCATTCAAATGTTTTCCAAGTACGGGTCTTGGGCGATTTCATAATACAACGAAAACGACAGCGTGAAAAAAAAGCCGTGCTGGAACACGTTGACGTCACGACTGCGCGCATATACTAGGCACATTACGCGACGACGATAAAACGTGCACACACTCGACTACTAACAATCCGCTAGCCGAACCGTCATCTCGATTCTCGACGCATACCATTATATTTATAGATACACTAGCCACTATTTTGCGTACCCACCATCAGTCTTCTTCTTTTTTCCTTTTCCCCTCTTCTCCTACTTTTACGATCACAACTACTACTACTACGACTACTACCAAGTCTAGTATTATAATTACTGTTTACTATTACTACTTCTATTACTTCTACTACTAATAATACTACTACTAAAACTGCTACAACTACTACTTCTATTACTGCTACTAATACTTCTACTTCTACTCTTACTACTACTACTACTACCACTACTACTACTACTACTTATAATTATACTAATAATAATAATATTAATAATAATAATAATAAGATAGTTAATACTATAATTATGAGAGTAATATATATTTATGTTTAATAAGGTCAGAAAATATACACTTAAACTGACAATACATTAAATAAAAAACGATTTTTTAAGTACAAATTTAAATAAATTTAAATTATTTATACAAAAAAATTATCAAATATTATACTATTATATATTATGTTATTTTAGAGGGGGGAGTATTTATTTATAGATGGTGGTTTATTATTCGTAATATTAATTGTCTCATCGCTAGATACCGTTCAAATGTATACAAAAATAATACATGTGTATAGTTTGTTAGAGATTGATCAACATTAAAAAGTGGTTTAGTTAACAATATAGATGATAATTTCAATTCCGGATTTTATTATATACTTCGTAAAATATTCAAAACAAGCTAAACACACTTAAAATATAATTTCTTAATATTTTAAATAAAGAAGAACAATATATTTCTTCATTTATATAAAAATAACTAACAAGTTTTGAACAATTATTGACAATTTTCGCTGTTTTTTAGAATACCATTAATATAATAGATAATTAGTTTATTGACCGTTTTCCAGTACTTGTAACAAACAACTCTTTTTCTAAATTAGAATCAATAATTGCTGAAAAATAAGTCCGTCATATTTCATATATTCCAGCTGTAAAATATTTCCAATTCTATTAAATTAATTACTTCATAAAACAACTTGATGAAAATATCGGTTTTACTATTGGTTTAAATATACAAGTAATACAATTGTTATAAGCTTGTTTAGGATTCGATTCAAGATAATTCAAATTTTTGCAGACATTTCGCAAGAATAGTTTTAAATGGACATTATTATAAATATAATTATAATATTATTTTTAATTTACTATCTCTAAGTAAGTATAGGTAAGTTAATTTATAATACTTATTAAGTCTAATTCATTTTTGAATTTTGTCATCGTTATTCTTTATTTTTATTATTCTTAGAAGTAAATACCACTGACTACCAATTGACTTAATAAACAGTAATTTAAAAATTGAATTTATAAAACTTTAATTATTAGCTAATATAAAAAAAAAAACCGGATGGGCCTCGCTCTGCTGTACAGTTGGGGGTGGAGTGCACCTCGTTTATAGGATAGGTAATTATTACAATGGATTTGTTAAATTTGAATGCAATGATAAATATCATTGAATACGAATAACGATTCTGAACGGAGTTAATATGTTTGTCTAGGATATAATACACTGTTATTTATAAATATTGTAAAAAGTATATTTTATTTTGAAACGATAAATATATTTTTCAATTAGGATGGGTTAGCAGTTGCATACAGGGACAATTTGAGTAAACCGATCACCGATATTTTTTAGTTACGATAAGTTTAACTTACTATAAACCTTGTATTAAATTTTCAAGAGTCTTCGGTCAACCAATTAAAATTTATAGATGTTTAAAAACAAAAGTTTTACAAAAATCGAAAATTTAAATTGTCTATAAATAAGTCAAAATATGTCAAAATACTTTGAAAACTTAACCATGTATAGAAAACGTCAATATAGAGATTTGGTGAACATTTCAAGTTATTCCGATTTTTGGTTTTTGAGTTAGAGCATTTTAAAAAAATGTAATTTGTAAAAACGTGATTTTGCGTAAAATTTCCCGTTTTTTCGTAATTTTTTTATCGTTTTTTTTCGATTTTTTTAAAAAGTATTGAAAAAGTTGGATTTTTGACTTGCCAAAGTACCATCTACATTCACTTTCCTTTCAGAAAAGTTGCTGTTTAAGCAAATCAAAGCATTTTTACTGCCAAAAAAGGTACCGTCAGACACAAAAAAAAAATAAATAAAAAACACACATCATTGTAAAACCAATAGATTCCATCACTCCGTTCAGAATCTAAAAATGTAAAAATCTAATAAAACATGAAAAAATTATAAGAGTTTATTTTTTAAAAAATAATATTGATTTTACAAATATTTCTCATTTTATTAGGTGCTCTGATTAAAATGCTTCAATTTTTACACCTAAACGATTACCTTTTTTAGATTCTGAACGGAGTGAAGAATGTATTGATTTTACAATGATGTGTGTTTTTTTTTTTTTTTTTGTGTCTGTCGACACGATTTGGGGCAGTAAAAATGCTTCGATTGCCTTATGTAGCAACTTTTTTGAAAGAAAAGTGAATCTATTTGGTACTTTGGGGGGTCAAAAGTAAAAAATTTCCAATATTTTTTAAATGCGACGGGAAAAACCATAAAAAAATTTGGGAAAAACGGGAGTTTTTACGCAAAACCAGTTTTTGACATAATCAAATTTTTTATTTTGCTATAACTTAAAAACTAATCAATGTAAATACTTGAAATTTTCACCAAATGTTAAAATTAGCGTTCTCTATACACCATTGAATTTTCAAAGTATTTTGACTTTTATTAAGCTATTTATAGACGATTGAAATTTTCAATTTTTTTAAGTATTTTTTTTTTAAATAACGATAAAATTTTTTTGGCTGCCCAGAAAATCTTGAAAATTTAATACAAAGTTTCTTATAAGTTGTTCCTTAACTGATAAAAAAAAATCTAAAATCGTAAGTCACAATTTTTTTTTATAAGTGCTCAAAGTTCCAATTTATACGAAAAATGTAAAAATCACGATAATTTGCAAGTTATTTTGTAGATAAAAATTCATAAAATTTTTTCTGTTCATACTTAAGGTTCAAAATTTTAACACTAGGTTATCTATGAGCTACTCTTCAAAAATCTTTAAAAAAATTTCTACCGGACTAAGAGGAAAAAATGTTATGACTGTTTGAAATTTAAATATTTACGAAATTGCATAAAATAGCGATTTATTCTCAGACGATTTTAAATATTTTTTATAATTCAATAAGTATAAGTCGCAGATTTTTGAAATTTCTACCAGCTGTTAAGATTGGTATTTCTTTTATGCAATATTTTTTTCAAAATATTATATTGATTTTTAAGCCACTTATAGGCATTTAAAATATTCGATTTTTTTACATTTTATTTTTATAATCGGTGATAAAAAAAATTTGGTTACTACAAAATACTTGAAAATTTAATCGAAGATTCCACAGAAGTAGTTCTTAATGTCATTCAAAAATTATTAAAATCCATAGGCACAATTTTTTTTTATAAGCGTTTGAACATCGAATATTGACATAAAATTACATGTAAAATATAATATAATGTAGAATGTTCTAGACTCACAAACTATATCGCTGTATGCAACTGCCAACCCATCCTAATTGAAAAATATATTTATCGTTTCAAAATAAAATATACTTTTTACAATGTTTATCAATAACAATGTATTATATCCTAGACAAACATATGAACTCCGTTCAGAATCGTTATTCGTATACAATGATATCTATCATTGCATTCAAATTTAAATAAATCCATTGTAATAATGACCAATCCTATAAGCGAGGTGCACTCCACTCCTAACTGTACAGCAGAGCGAGGCCCATCCGGTTCTTTTTCATATTAATAGGGATTTTTTTTTTTCATTGAACATATTTATGTTTTTCGTTTACTTCGGACTACATAAAATCATAACAACTTTTAAAACATTTATTCATCACATTTTTTCAAATATTTTTATTTTTAATGTTTTTAAAATATATTTACTATACAATATAATATGACGCGGATTATAATAGTTTAACATATTTAATATTATTAATGTTATTAAATATTTTTTTTAACTCGATTTGCATACAACTATAATCACCAAAATATTTTGTTGAATATTATTGCTCTATTTTTGTTTAACCCTTGTTGCCACGGAAATGATAGTATTTTCTATGTGAATTATATTTAAGCTTCAAAAAGAAGTAAATCGTTAAAATAGTGAGAAAAAGAAAATTTTAACAAGCAGGAAATACTAAATAATGGAGCCAAGCCAAGAACTCTAAAGCTTCTTTAACTCGATGTAATATAGATATATGTAATGAAAAAAAATCCATTGCCATAACATTGATACACTATCTTACCTAACTTATAGTAATACTATATATATATATTTGTGTGTGTGTGCGTGTGTAATAGTATAATAGTATAATAGTATATATAATACTATATAATAAGCTTATGTTGAGAACGGTCATAAATCTAACACACCTCTAAAACATATTAATACTTATGTAACTAAAATTCTCCGCACATCTCAAACGTTTTCATTGTAAAGCATTTGTACATTTTCAGTATAATATCAATATTTGGATTCCAATTTAAGAAAAGAAAAAAGTATCAACTTGCTTAAGATCTTATACGAGTAAAAAAAAAAAAAAATTAACCAACCAACATTTATATAATTCTTCATAAAATCTAAGACAAATGGAAATCGCATATAATGATATAAGGATAGCGCTGATGCAAGACATTTCAGCAATTTTATTAAAACTCATTTTTGGATACAGTGGTACGATACAGGTCCTTGGAAGTAGGGCAAGGTACAAGGGCATATCTAGCATCACTTTCACAATGATTATGTGAAGAGCAAAAATAAAATACTCGTAACATTAATTTTATCATTTCAAAACAATTATTTTTATCTTATAGAAAAATATTAACATATTGATATTAAACATCTAGAAATGATCATAAAACAAAGTGTTAATCTTTTATTTTTAATTTATTTAATATGTAGCAATGTCATTGTCCTTGATAAATTTATTCTTCGAGTGGTATACTGTATAGCAAGTTAATTGTTAATTATTTATTCGAATTTTGTGAAGGTAATTATATTTGATGAGTTTTAACAATCGTATTTGAAAATCTTAGTGAAACTTCTTTATTATTAAACAGTTTTTAAAATATTAACGGTTTTTAATAAATATCATTAGGCATGTGCTTTTGTGCCAAAACCCGTGCCAGATCTAGGAAGGGGAGCAAGTGGGTATGCTTGACCCAAGCACTATTGGTATTATGTTGATTTTAAATTTATGAAAATAAAAAAGGCTTGAATATTCCACATAATTTCCACCTACGTAAAGGCACTATATTTTCATAAGCTCTGGGCGTCAAATTTCCTAGTTCCGATACTGGGCATGACTCATTAAACTTAAATTATGAAATAATTTTGTTAGAGTCAAATTATTTTAGTGTTTAAATTTCAAATCGTAAAAAAAAATTATTCAATAAAGTAGATGGTTATATCATTTTAAGATCTCATAAGTCCACAGCAATTTAATTTTCAATACATATAAAAATATTATGTTCCATATTTTTGATATAATTTTAATATAATATGAATACAAATATATAATATTATTATATACTACATTTTTAATTGAAGGTTAAAAATATTAAAATAATTTAAAAAAATAAATAAATAGCAACAATCAAAATGTTCCTATGATAAACATATTTTGTTATAAATTTAGGTTCAAATATAAAATGAATGTATAAAAAAAGTACTTACGTCGTTTATAACAATTTATAAATATATCTATACATATAAAATTCTCGTGTCACAGTGTTAATTATCAAACTCCTTCGAAACGACTTGACCGATTTTTATGAAATTTTCTGTGTATATTTGGTAGGTCTGAGAATAAGTTTAAGGCTAATTTAAAAAGGGGATTGATCACCCCCGGGAGGTGCTCAAACAGGAATTTTGAAATTTACGATAGAAATTTTTGTTTATAAATGGTTTCTATGGGGGTTATAAGAGTTGAGAATAATATTTATTTATTTTTATTAGTGGTTGCCATTGGTAATATATAAAATTAATATAATGAATTACCCGACGTTGCAAGGTAACCAAAAAAAAAAAAAAACAAAAAAAACATAATTGATTATATTAATCCACCTTATTATGTCACACTTGGTATAACTTTAATACTTAATTAGAGTTAAATCATATACTTACGTACAAACAGCACTAGGTCCGCGATCTACCGCAGGTAGATTTCCTACCTGATAATATATTGCTGCGAATCAGAATTTTTATACGTACATGTCTCTGACCCCCCCCCACTAAAGAAATTCTTGAAAATTTCTATTCAAATATTTTGTACGTAATTTGTATGAATTTGTTTGACAGTTCTTAGAATTTGTACGACACTAGTATTCGAGCAATATCGAAAATACAGAAGGGGGGCTGGAGACATATGTCTCCAGCCCCACCAAATGTAAATAAATAATTATTCATATGTTTGATACTGTAGGGTTCAAGAACTCAATTTGTATGAATTTGTATGACCATTTTCAGAATTTGTATGCAACCCCCTCCCACGTAATAATCGAAAACCCCATTTTCCCGTGTCCCCCGCCCCCCCATTTGGAAATTTCTACTTTTTTCTTCGCAAAAATATTAAACGCTATTTGTATGAATTTGTATGACCATTTTCAGAATTTGTATGCAACCCCCTCCCACGTAATAATCGAAAACCCTATTTTCCCGTGTCCCCCGCCCCCCCATTCGGAAATTTCTACTTTTTTCTTCACAAAAATATTAAACGCTATTTGTATGAATGTGTATGACCATTTTCAGAATTTGTATGCAACCCCCTCCCATGAAATAATCGAAAACCCCATTTTCCCGTGTCCCCCGCCCTCCTCATTTGGAAATTTCTACTTTTTTCTTCGCAAAAATATTAAACGCTATTTGTATGAATTTGTATGACTATTTTCAGAATTTGTATGCAACCCCCTCCCACGTAATAATCGAAAACCCCATTTTCCCGTGTCCCCCCCCCCATTTGGAAATTTCTACTTTTTCTTCGAGAAAATATTAAACGTAATTTGTACGAGTTTGTATAACCATATTTATAATCAGTTTTTATTTTTTATTTTTTATAAGTCGTTTTTATCAGCACAATTTAAAATTCATAACTTACTTACTAGAAATACAACAATCTATATTATATAGATTAGTAATATAATATGTCTGAGATTTGTATTGGAATATTATGGTTTTATTAGATTATTAATAGATTCTATTATGTATATATTTTACAATGTTATGTATTTATTTTTGTCATAAATAATATTTTTAGACTCTTGATTTACAAAATTGTATCTATTTTTATCCTGATTTATTGTATTTTTCGTATCGGATTTTCGGGTTTAATTCATTTTGATAATACAAGTCATTCGTATAAAAACTGTCGACTGCTGATTATACTATATTCATATTTTTTCTCTTTGAGCTATTAGTGCATACGATCATATTAAGTGCATTTTCAAAATGGTTGGAAGAAAACCTTTAATTGAGCCGAGTAAAGTTGTTGCAGCTATAATGAAATTTAAAGATAGGGTAGTGATGAATGACAATGGTGAAAATTATAGTAAGTACTTTAATAATCAATTCCGTCAAGAAATATAAGCTTATAAGTTTTTTCTTCTATAATCTATAATTATAAAAATGATGAATGCAATGCTACAAATATGTTTTATAGTTTATTTAATTTTTATTTTTAGGTATAGTTGTTGCAACTAATCCTGTATGGTACGAGATTAGCTGTTATTTAAATGGGTGTATGAGTGGTGCTGCATTACATACATTTGTGTATCGAGATGCTCATGGTATTAAAGCAAAATTAGGTTTTGTTTTTAATCAGAACGATAAAAAAAACAATTTAATGACTGAAGAAAACAATCCACATAAAGACGGTAAATAATTTAATTAATTTTAGAATATATTTATAGTTTAGATATTTTAAAACTAATGGAAATTTTATTAAATATTAAAATCGAGAACTATAATGTTCTAATTTACGAATACTCGTATATCAAATAAAAAAAAGCATTAATTATAAATTAAATAGATTGATTTCTAATATAATATTGCATTTTTAAATTTTTTTGGAATGAATATTACTAAATTAATAATTGACCTTCTGATAAAGTAACCGTTTATAATTGGTACGTTATATAAAATGAAAATATCTGGATTATTGCAATAAAAACAAGTACAAAATAATAAGTTCGTTTTTATTATAATTATTTATTAATGGTATAAATTTTATTAAATACAGCTTCCTACACTCGTTCAATTTTATAAATTTTACAATGATATTTCAATTAAATAATTATTATTATAATCACTTATAATGTTCCATAATTTTATTTGGTAATATAAATATTTTCAATTATATTTTTATAATAAAATAATAAAAATAAAACAAAATTAGTAAAAGTGTAATACTCATAAATTAATATATAATATATACTATTTATATAGGAATAATTAAATAATAAATGCGTAGCCTTGAGTATTATAATATGTGTATTGTATGACCGATTTAAAATAATAAATTTATCTTTAGTTACACATTAAGTCAATCAGGGCCGTGTTAATGTGAGGTCTATTGGAAAGTTGCCTTGGGTTTCGGGTGCCGTGGCTTGGAAAAGTAAGGGGGTGGGCACTTGTATCTGCGCTTAATATGCTACCTGTGCCCTGTGGCCCTGAAAAAAATAAGTTTGTTGCCACAGGACATTGAAATGCTTGATACGGCTTTGAATTCAATACATATGAGACAGTAATAACTGGTCGGTGTGAGTTAAATGAAGCATTACAATAATTTGTGAAAAAGATATTTTTCTGATAGAATGTAATATATAATTAAAAAAAAAAAATATTAAAAAAATAATTTAATGAATATATTTGAGTAGGTATACTTACAGTGGCGTCATTTGGGGGGGGGGGGGGGCACAAAGTGGACATTTTCCCCTGTCTGATTTTAAAAGTAGTCCGATAGGTTGGTGCTATTTAATCATTACTAGGGAACGGATTTATATGTAATAAAAATACAGAAATATGTACATATATATGGAAGTATAATTTATAAAATATGTGCTAAAAGCATCCAAATATATGGGAAAAAAATTTGATTAAAAAAAAAATGTATAATAATTAAATTAAGTATAAAAGATGTGTTAAAAACATACAAATATGTGGGAAAACAATGTAATTAAAAAAAAATACAATTATAATTATTAAATTTTCAAGATGATTTGTTGCATTGAATTATTACAATTTCTTTTAAATTGTTGAATGTTAAATGTCGCCTATTAGGTCTTAAAATATTTTTAAAACGGCTAAATGATCGTTTCACGTGCTTAATATCAGAAGGCGATCATTCCAAATTTTTAGAAGGGTGTCTGCCACTCATTGTCATTGATTGTTTTAAAATCAATATAGCTTGGATTTTTTTCTGTAACAGCATCAATTTCCTTTTTTACAACATCTCCTATGCGGCGTACCGGGAATAAGTACGTAAATGCCATTTAGATAACGTACAATATTTGGTGATTGATAAGATAATGTTTGGTCGTCGAAAATCAATCAAAAAATCAAAAATTAATAAAATATGTAATTATTTACCAAATATGTAAAAATATGTAATTATACCAAAATATGTAAAATATGTAAAATCAAAGTAGAATAGTTTTCATAAGAAAGATTTAAATCATGAACATTTCTTATCGAATCTTAAATATCTTGTTTTAATAAAAATATGCATTTACATATAAATCCATTCCCTAATCATTACTATACTTTATTAACGCAAAAACACGCCTATTTTTATAATATTTTCAGAAAATATTATACCCTGTACCTACAAAAAAAATGATTGTCACATATCCTTTAATAAACTAATAATATTTGTGTTAATTAATAAAAATTTTCATAATAGTTTACAGAGTTTTAATTGGTATAGATTTACAATTATTTTATAAAATATCTGCTTTCTTATATTTGCAATTGATATTTTTACCTATATTTTTTATTATTTTTTATTATTTTATTTTATTTTTATTTTTTATTATTTTATTATTTTTACCTATATTTTTACCGTACTTGCTTCGGCAGTACATATACTAAAATTGGAACGATACCTAATAAAAAGGATTATGACAATACGAGAAAAATATATTTAAATCATAAAATAAGTGAAATGGGAATGGTTATTCAATTTGATATAAAAATGATGAAGTTTAAGTAGTTAGTTTGTTGCGAGTGAAGCGAGCAGTTTTTTTTTTTTACTCATTTGGGCCGGTCAAAACCTTTAATCTCTCTATTGAAAGCTGAAATGACACCACTGTATCACTCAAACTTATAAGTAACTTGACTACTTTTATAGCTACAATATAACAGTATAATAATATAATATAATAAAATATAATATGACTGTATCAATATATACTTTATAAATTATCGAAATTAACCAAATGTTAGGTTATATTAATTTTGTTAAATTAATTTATAGATGATTCTAGTGAAGAGAATAGTGATACACCAATAAAACTACCATCAAAAAAAATTATATTTACGTTTTCACCAGAAGAATGGCAAAGTTTAGAGCCAGTAGAAGTCCGTTACAAAAGTAACGATAAAAATCACTTGACACAAGGTTCTAAAATATACCATGTACTGCCAAAAAATAAATGGACACCATTACTTGCCGAACATTTTTGGGAGCACACTCAGTTGCCTTGTTGTCTCTCTTTTCGCAGAGCAAAAGTACATCCATTTGGTAATTTTTACATAAAAGTTGTGGGAAAATGTACTACATGTGACTCCTATTTCGAAGGTATTGTGTACAAAAGACCTCCACCAACGGCAAGGTATTCTTAAACATATAATAAATTTTATTATATTTCATTAACTGTATACCTACTATATTTATATATTATTATTTTGAAATTAAATTAAAATTAACTTAATTTGTATTGATAATATACTTGATTTTTTAGAGTTCTTATGGAATGTTCATACACTGGTAATTTTAATGAAGTCCATAAGGTAAAGAAACGTCGCATGATTGGTTCTGCACAATCAAAAGCTATAACATCTATGATTAATGATGGTCGTTCAAGCGAGTCATTTAGAGAGTTGGAAGCTGTACGGTTAATTAAAATAGGTAGGTATTTATATGTATTTTATTTAAAAAAAAAAATTAAATTTGCATAATTATTAGTAATAGGTACCTATCCTTACTGTTAAGTATTAATGTTAGAATCATTCAATAATAATTTTATTATTTATCATTTATAAAATTTAAATATTTATGCAGTTTTATTGGTTTTTGAATTTATATTATAATGAATGTATGTATGTTTTCTATTTTTTAATTATTCGACACTTATTTTTTCTTCGATTTGCTTCGATTTGCTCTCTTAACATAATTTCCATAATTGCCAGTTTTTTCGGTAATAACAGTAATTCACAAGTTATGGTATACCGGTATCAAAAATATCGTGTACAGGCATTATTTAAATATCCGGTCATTACCAATGGCGTACTTAAAGGGGGTGCAGGAGGTGCATTGTACCAAGGCCCTTTAGCTATGTTCTATAAATGGGGCCCTGGAGCCCTAATCAACGAGTAGCAACTGAAACTTATATTTTTTTATCATGTAAGTTTAGTTGCCCAAATAATGTTTATGTTAATAAAAAGTAGCAGTGTCGTCAAATATTTTGATACTGTTCGAGCGATGCGATAACGTCACCGCTGTTTTGACGTTATCGCATCGCTCGAACAGTATCAAAAAAGTATTGATATTATCAGTATAAATATTAAATACACAATAACATTCTGCTAGCATATTGTGCTATTTTTGGAGGTGACAACACTACCACTTGACGTTGCTTGGACGCGTGTGTGTGTTGACTGGTTGTTACCACGGAAAATAATCCAAAAATACATTAAGTATTTTTAAAGGACATAAGTCATAATATTCCATTGTAGATTACGCGTTTTCTTATCGTGACTCGTGTGTAGTAATGATAATTGTCATTTGTTATTTTAATTTTGGCCATTTTAGTATGTGGTACTATTATTGTTTACTTTTAATTAGAGATGTGAGTTTGTATTTTACAGTGGTATAAAACTGTATTATACAAGATATTATACACATGATATAAAATTATTTTATACAGACGGTATAAAAAAAAAGATTTAAGGCATTATTTTTAGTTATTACCACGATTAAAAATATTTAGATATAAAATTATTATTTATTATTATCATTTATTAATTATTATCATATCATGTGTTCCCAATGAGTAGGGAAAGTACTCGTTCTAAAAATATCCATTAAAATTATTAAATTAAATCTTGTATTACATGTTTTCTGACCTTCTAATCATTTTTTAAATTATTCCTTTTTAAATGATTCGTATTTCATAATTAATAAAAGGCTTATAACCTCTATTATACGGTATTATACAACAACAAAATAAAATACGGTATTTTATCATCTCTACTTTTAATACTACGAAAGGTGAGTTGTGACCATATTTTAAAGAGTTCCTAGTGGCTATAAAAAAGAAATAAAGAAAAGAAAGAACAAGAGAAAATCTTAAAACTACCCAAAATAAAAAGTTTTTTTTCTAGTGTCATTTCTTATGAAACAAAATTGAATCTTTCACTACTGAATCAAAGCATAGTTCATCAATATGTTCAAATTAAATTAAATATTTTGGTTTTTTTTTTTTAAATTAAAACAACTATTTTATATTTAATCATCATTAATTTTTATTTTAATAAAAAAAAATATAAACTATAATGTTTAGTAAACATACCTACTAAGAATAAATGTCGCGTGTTCTCATTATTATTAGTTATTATAATTTTTGGTAGTTATTATTAGTTTTATTATTAATTATAAAAATAATAAGTATATGTATACAAACAGGCCTCTCACATCATATTTTTGGTCCAGAACTAAATCCGGGCCCCTGAAATAACAATTCATTTTTCGATACTAAACTTTAACTTAACTTAAACTCGATAACTAAACTTTACCAACTAATATAATCTAAAAAAATTTCAATCTCATTTTTTATACCATTATTATTATGTTATGTATATATTATTATAAATTCCTCAAACTTGTGATAATTTATGACAAAGTGACAAACTTGATAGTTTCATTGTCACAATTCAAATTAACATATATTGTATTTCTTCATAAAATGTAGTTTGTAGTAATAAAATTTGGCCGTTTTCATAATTTTATTAATATTTTATTAATTTATTATTAATAAGTGTAGAATAAATAATTTATGCTATATTTTATTTTTTTTATCTTTTTATATTAATGGAATTTGAAATATTTCACTTTTAATTTTTAGGAGCAAACAATCCACCAATTATTCCTACGGCTAATGCCTTACGTTTACTTAAATCACGTAAAAATGCTTCTGAAAAAAGAAATAAAGATGCTCTTACTGATATTGCTCTGATGAAAAGAGAAAACGAATATAAAGATATTATCCGAAATGTGGGATGTGATCCATTTTTTATTTATTATTACAATCCAGAGCAAATTCATCTATATCGAGAATATTGTAGATCAGTTACACATCCACAGATAATAATTGACGCAACTGGATCAGTTGTTAAAAATTTTATGAAATTTGGACAGGAACAAACAAAGAAACTTTTCTTATACGAAGCTGTAGTGTATGACAAAGAAAAAAATCATAGTTTTACTGTCTCTAATATGATAAGTGAGAGTCACGACACTATTGCGATATTCAACTGGTTAGCCAACTGGATGACTAATAATATTCCCCATCCTAAGCAGACTGTTTGCGATCAGTCCTTGGCTTTACTATCTGCAATTGTAAAAACATTTACTCAGTATTCTTCATTGAAAATGTATTTAGAAGTTTGTGCTGATATGATAACTAATAGATTGCCTAGGGATTCTCGTTGGTTACCTCATTGTTATGTTAAATTAGATATACGTCATTTTATGAAACTCGCAAGTCAGTGGCCTTCACTTAAATTATTAAATAGAAAAGTACGAGAAATCATTCTAAGAACAATTGGTCGATTAGTTATATGTAAGGATATCGAAGAAGTTTATTCATTATTGTTATCTATTTTTATATCAATAACTAATGAATCAAATGGCTTGAAACGGAATATCAAAGTTGAAACTTCCTGTCAAAAACATATCAAGAGACTAATGGAGATTGTCTCTACCGGAATTATTGAATTAGATCAACAACTTGATAATTAATAAATGATTCTGGAGCTGGATCCAATACATATACTAAGATAGAAGAACAATTTTATGACAACCAATATGAAGGTCTTGATGAACATAATCCTTTTCAAAAATGGGCGGAAAAAGTTGTACATTGAAAGTAAACAACACATACAAGAAGGGACAGATATAAATCCTTTATATGCACCCGAAATTGTTCCACATTTAATTAAAATTATGAAATTACTACCACTGTGGTCCAGGAATAATGATACCCATTTTTGGTTTCGGAGATGTTATTACTAGTTCTGCGGCAGTTGAGTCTAGTTTCAACAAATTAAAAAATACAACATTCAAGCACATATCACTGCCAACAGATATAGAATCCTTTCTGGAAACCCATTTGATTTCGCTGCGTGGATCATCGTTAATAAAATCAACAACAGTATTGGCAACTGAAATCATAAATGAAGTAGAAACAGAGGATCATGAAATGCAAAATGAAAGTTATAATTTAAATATGTCAAACTGTCCTTATGTAAATTTGGATCGTTTCCTTCCAAAAATGGAGCACATAAATGTATCAATATGCAAAATACCAGTTCATGCACTATCAGAGTGTTCAACACATCTTCCAAATCAAGATGACATTCGTTTATGCTATAACTGTTTGGAAATGAACGAAAAATCCAAAGAAAACAATGCAATAGATAAGTGGTGTCGGCGATCAAAAAAACAACTGAAGAGTTCATCTTATATAGTTTCCTAATCCACACTTACGTCACGTTAACCTTGGTAACTCTCAAAATTCACGTCATTTGCCTTTGCTTAAAAATGGATCGCGAGCCGACGAACTTAAGAGTTGTGCTCTTAAAAGTCAAAATGCAAATTTGATTTTGAGTAACACGTGTGCTTTCGATTCGATTTGCATCAATGATTATGGTTTCATTCTGTGACAGTCAAAATTATTCAAGTGGACTTTTAAAAATTAAAACGAAATTTGTTGATTTTATTTCTAAGTTGGTGAAAAATGGCATAACTTCACATACATACTCCGAACGTGCAGAATTAATCATAACATCGCTTAATCCGAACAGAGAAACACTGGAATATAATATGGCATTAGTAATCTGTGATACTACACCAAAGTCAGTGTTTAAATTGTTGTTGAGTGAATTCCCTACAATAAAAGAAACTAGCAAATGCTCAAATGAAACGTGCGAAAAATTTCAAGAAATTGGTGAAGATCTTTGTTTTGTTATATACCACTACAAGTGAAAAAGTTGATGATCTCCAAGAATTTATAAATAATCGAACAAAGACTGAAGAGTTTATATGTAACCATCCAACAAATGAAAACCAACCATGCAATTTCTTGCGAAAAACAAGTTATAAAGTATCACCTCTTCATGTGTTAATTGAAATTTTATATTGGAAAGGTAAAATAAAAGTGTCAATAAAATAATAAATTAAATATTTATAATTTTGAATCTTTTACAGGTGAAAACATGCAGCAAAGCAGTGAAGCAGCACCACATATTACTATAAAATTATGTGATATCCCTAAAGTCATAATTTATAACGAAGCATCGTATAAACTAAGAGGAGTATTGAATTATAGACCAGGCAAAAGTTTTCTAAGAAGCTCCATAGGGCACTACACAACATATGCAAGAAGGTGTGGGGGTAATTGGGAACTTTATGACGATTTAAAAAAAAAACCTTTATCGATAGCTGAAAATACAATGGCATCATGTGAAATTTTAATTTACAGTATATAATTTTATTCTTATATTGATTTTAATTATTAAACGACTAAGAAATTGTATAAAGTGTATTATTTTTAAAATTCATATAACATAAATTATATTTTATATTATATTATTTATTTATAAAAAGACAGTATTATCAAACAAATTATAAAGTAATCAGAATAAGAAATGACTTAATGGTATCATTGGAGTTAAACAAATAGATTAATTTATTAGTATATAGAAGAAAGAAAGATAAATAACTAATATAGAGAAAATAATTGTAGTAACCTATGAGTTAAGAGAGAGTAGAAATTGGTAAAAAAAACAATCAAAAATTGATTCATAGTATAGTAATAAAAAGTATTATATAAATACCTATATCATTGGAAAATTTTATGTTCCCGGGGGACACGGGAAAATGGGGTTTTCGATTATTACGTGGGAGGGGGTTGCATATAAATTCTGAAAATGGTCATACAAATTCATACAAATAGCGTTTAATATTTTTGCGAAGAAAAAAGTAGAAATTTCCAAATGGGGGGGCGGGGAACACGGGAAAATAGGGTTTTCGATTATTACGTGGGAGGGGGTTGCATACAAATTCTGAAAATGGTCATACAAATTCATACAAATAGCGTTTAATATTTTTGAGAAGAAAAAAGTAGAAATTTCCAAATGGGGGGGGCGGGGGACACGGGAAAATGGGGTTTTCGATTATTACGTGGGAGGGGGTTGCATACAAATTCTGAAAATGGTCATACAAATTCATACAAATAGCGTTTAATATTTTTGCGAAGAAAAAAGTAGAAATTTCCAAATGGGGGGGCGGGGGACACGGGAAAATGGGGTTTTCGATTATTACGTGGGAGGGGGTTGCATACAAATTCTAAAAATGGTCATACAAATTCATACAAATAGCGTTTAATATTTTTGCGAAGAAAAAAGTAGAAATTTCCAAATGGGGGGGGCGGGGGACACGGGAAAATGGGGTTTTCGATTATTACGTGGGAGGGGGTTGCATACAAATTCTGAAAATGGTCATACAAATTCATACAAATAGCGTTTAATATTTTTGCGAAGAAAAAAGTAGAAATTTCCAAATGGGGGGGGCGGGGGACACGGGAAAATGGGGTTTTTGATTATTACGTGGGAGGGGGTTGCATACAAATTCTGAAAATGGTCATACAAATTCATACAAATTGAGTTCTTGAACCCTGCAGTATCAAACATATGAATAATTATTTATTTACATTTGGTGGGGCTGGAGACATATGTCTCCAGCCCCCCTTCTGTATTTTCGATATTGCTCGAATACTAGTGTCGTACAAATTCTAAGAACTGTCAAACAAATTCATACAAATTACGTACAAAATATTTGAATAGAAATTTTCAAGAATTTCTTTGGTGGGGGGGTCGGGGACACGTACGTATTACGCGCGGCAGCCGCGCGCACCATGCTCGTCCGCGGCAAACCGTTTATTTGTCGCGCGAGCCATTTTAAGTATCAAACTTTTTTAGAGCGCGGCTGCCTCGCGTGGCAAGTTACCCAGGTCGCTCAACTGTCGCTCACTTTTCGTTGTCCATGGTGATAAACAAATGGATTGCCGCGCGAGCGAATTTTAAGTGACAACTACCGTCTACACTGCTCGCGAGCAATTAACAAAAATTCTTTTGCCGCGCGTTATTTTACCGACATAATTTGGCTCGCCACGCGGCATGTTCGCGCGCGACAACAAGAAAGTTTGCTCGTGCGGCAACTCGGTATCCATTTTGCGCGGTTGCCTCGCGAGCCAATGTTCGAGGGATTGCCGCGCGTAATCGATACGCGGCTTAAAACATTGTTACATTTACGAAGTCCCACACACAAAAAAAAAAAAAACCCCACGTGATTGCATTAAATGTACAGCTCTGATAATTTATCCCATATTGACATATGAAGTTATGGGCATAATCAATATAATACTGATTTCAATAAGGTCATATTAGGTACATTATACGAATGCATAACTATAAGAACTTAAAATAGTGAATTTAAGTGTTCATCTCTTTTACGTGGAGTTAAGATGTACGATTGAAATATATTATTATTTTTTTTGTTACGATATAATTGGTTCTACGACTGGTTAAATATTCGGATGGTGAATGTACGTCATATGATAATAAATCAAATATCATTGAAATCTTACACCAAAGAGTGTATAAACAATGATACAAGTTTCAGCTCCTCAGACGTGTCGTAGCAGTTGCAACGAGCAGCTACGAGACACTTAATCCTGGTAAATATTTGCGCGACACTTAATCCTGATTCATACAGTACCCGTGAATTTGATATTGTGACGGTTGTATGTGATGATTTCGATCAATTCTAATTTTTATAGTACATCCATTTTCTGGATATCTGACACGATTTTTTATACTTCTCGTATTTTCATTGTTTACAACTAACATCGGTACATCGACGAACGCACACCAGTATTTTAACTCGGAACTCTTGTGCGATATGATAATAATACGATACATAATTTATTTATTTTTAATTTACTTTAAAATAGATAAAAATACATTGATTATGAAAATACACGGAAAATAGTTTCAATAAATAAATAAAATAACTGTTGATTTCAGTGTGCTAAGATTGCGGTTATTATATTGCTATTAATGCAATCGATCCGACATAATATTATTAAATATTCAAACAAAAGATAAAAATCAAAATTAATAATTTATGTACTCTCAATGATTTATTAAGATACATCCATGCGTTTTGAGTGTTGCTTATTTATTTTGTAAAATGTGTAAATAATTGTCAGAGTGCAGAGAAAGGAATGAAATCAGAGAAGATAAAACTTATAACACTTATACAGTTATATTAAATAAAATACTATAAATGCATAGAGAGAATATTTCTATAAAATGAAGGTGTATATCTTATTTAAGTATAGCCGTACAGACAAATCACAAGAACGTAGAATATGAGTATTGCATGTTACGTAATATTTTAATAAATCGAGTCTGATAAAAATTGGTAATTTATTATTAATTACATTAATACAATTATTATTTATACTTTCGATTCTTTTAGTCGTGTCCAATTTGTTTGATTTCAACTAATATACATTACATAATTATTTTTCATGATTAATTTCTAAAACTATTCTTAGGTATTTATATCGATCAATGTTAGTAATTAGCATTATTTGACGATTTGACTTCAAGCGGTCATGAATAATTATAAACCTATATTATTTATCTTACATATTTATGTATCATATATCGAAAATTCAATACACCATAATATTATGATCAGTTATATTATGATTATTAATGAAAAGAGTAATAATATAATTTATCGAACTATTAAAAATCTGGTCAAAATGGTTTTTTTTTCTGGAAAAACATGATCACTTCCAACAAAAATAGTAAAAATTATTTATTTTATCTATTCGATTTCCTACTGTAAACAAAGAAAATGTTAAATACCAAATAAAATGTGCGAACTAATATACCGATTAAGTGCCAAAATTGTGAAAACAGTACTTTCTAATCTGTCACGTACATTAGTGTGTGTGTGTGTGTGTGTGTGTGTGTGTGTGTGTGTGTGTGTATGTATATATGATTATTTGACAAAATGTTTACACATTTAATTTTTTCACCATATGAAATCTATTGTATAAAATAAAAACATTTTTTTTTCTATATACCTTTAAAATGCACACCCCCGAGAAAACAGTTTTCCGCTTGACTTTCCCATGCACGAAAAACAAATATCCATTGTAACAATCACTTATAATTTCTTGTTAAATACTGTTTTACCATAGTATGATATAATGACTACATGTATTATTTTTGAGCATGCATACAATTTTGTATTATGTATACGGTATTTATCGTATGACTCATTATGTTATAGTAAACGTGAGTAACACTATTAGTTATATAATTTTGTGAAATATTACAATATATTAAATTTAATTATATAATTTGGGACTTTATACATTGAATTACGCACATCTACTTATGTACATCATCGATAGTTCCGGTAATCTTTAGTTACGAAAGTATACATTTTATTTTTATTTAAATAATTAAAGCAACTAAAAGTTAGTGCTTAACAGCATGTAGAACAAATTTATAATTGCATATACCAACAAAAAATATTGGACTGTATTAATTATACATCATTACGATAATGAGTGCAATATATAGAAATTTGATATTGAGGACGAGAATGAGCTTATCGCATATTTCAGCGTTTTCGTGTTGCCGGCCGAAAACTTATCATTTTCTTCTCGTTTAAGACACGCGTACAATCAATGTAAGGTAAAAGCACGAGGTACTTATTAACTAACATAATAATAATTATTATAAGAACTTATAAGTACCACTGGTTAGCTAAATATATATATATATATGTTTGTGTGTGTGTGTATAGGTATATTAATACCGCTCGCTCGCTTTACGATTTCATATCTTGAGTATTAATGTTGTTCAATTTGTCATATACAATTTAAGCAATCTCTTAGCGTATACGCTCATTCTTCTTACTGAACTCAACACGTAGGTACATATAGGAGTATGTAATGTGCAAACGTTGCAACGTAATAGGTAATAGGTACGCAAAAAAATTATTACGATTTATTACATGTCATTCTCGTGAGGTTCCTTCCAACGCGCACGGAATAACACATTTGATTACATAAATATATTATTAAATACTATGCAGTGGAAATTTCTTTAAACGTGCGCGCTGAAAACCGCTTTGAATTAAAGTCACATAATTTTTTGATTTACGGTACTTGTAATTCAATTGAGGTAGTTTAGCTCATCAACATGTTGATAACATATTATAGCCATTTTGAAAATATAAGAGGTGTTTGGATATCAGTGAATAGATTGTTGATTCATAATAACACAACTAACATCAAACTGGTGTTGCATTAACACTAATTGGACCTAAGCTGGAAAACGACGTGCAAATGTGTATAACATTGGCAACATTTGGTGTTGAATCTACTTCAGATTTCTAAGTGTGTAGATTCCCGAGATTTTATAGCAAATACCAAAAATAAAATAAGATATTAATTAATCATTTTTCGCACTGTCGCTTAAAATTTCTGTCCAAGCACGTGGATTGTCCAAGCTATTTATCAGAAAATATGGCAATATAACCCAGTCGGGTTTTCCCCGTTACATTTTAATATTATAGATACCATGTGTTGAACAAGCGCAGTGACCTTTACCCAACCTAGCTTTTAAAAAATCTCTGAACCTCACTATTAATTTTATTTCGACGATGATTTAGAACTTTATAGTATTTAGTTTTATTCAAAATTAATGTTAAATGTCAGAACAAAATAATTTAAGACTAGAACGTTTATCCACTTCAAACAGGGCCGTATTTAGGGTAGGTGAAGGATGGGCAATTACCCTCCCCCTTGTGGAATTTTGGGGGCGATAAATTGTTATTTATTTCTCTTTTGTATTTAGCATATTTTAAAATATTATAATAGTATTAAATGTTTTTATCTATATACTGTATTTTGTATTGTCAATTTATCGATAGAAATTTAGCTGAAGTTTATTAGAGGGTATTCTCTAAAATCTATTTTTAAACGAATGCTGAAGGATTCCTTGGTTTAACACAGCGTTTCTCAACCTGTGGTACACGTACCCCTGGGGGTACGTAAGAAGGTATGAGGAGGTACATAAAAAAAAAAGCGTAATGCGGAAAAAATTACAATTGGTGTATTTTAAATGGTTTGTAATTTGTGAAATATTTAATAATGTGTGTAATAATAATAATGTGTTGAATAATGAGTTCAGATTTACGAGTTTACTTATCATCCGAGGAGCCAGATTTCAAAAAATTATGTGCCAGCAAACAAGCCCAAGGATCTCATTAAAATTAAATTGTAAAGTTTATATTACTTTTATATATATATATATATATATATACACGTACATTGTATGATTAATTAAATTAATTAATAAATATTATTTTCAAATTTTCCATCATCGAACTTATTTTATAATATCTTATTTGTGTTGTGTATAAATATATAATAAATTTACATTTGGGAGTACGTAAAGCAATGGTGAGAGGTCAAGGGGTACTTAAATGAAAAAAGGTTGAGAAACGCTGGTTTAACAAATAATAGGCCCCTTTACATGTAGATTCTTTTGAGCGCGCCTGGAGTGGAGGACGCGTTTGGATCGCGGTTTTAATAACATTCTTTGCGCGTGGCACGCCAAAACTGTGGTAAAAATGATACCACACGCTAATCGCGCGCGTTTTACCTTTCTGTTTCGCGTTCAATCCAAGCGCGTACGTATAAAGATCAAAACTCTGCATTTTCGCGCGCGATTGGAATGGCGCCTGACGTGTATGTATTTCACACAGTTTTAGCGTGAGTTCCTGAATCTATTAGTAGATCGAAGCACACCGTTGTGAAATTCGTTAGTAAAACCTTTTTTTAATTATGTTTGAATTAAAAAAACAAAAAATTGCCATTGCGTCTATGGATATATTATATTTAAATTTATCTAATAGAAAAAAAAAACGCTCAAAGTGAGTTAAAACCTGGAAATTAAATAGGGATAAATCCAGTTTAATCGTACTATTACGTGAGCTCCGCCAGGACGATCCAGACGATTTTAAAAATTATCTCCGAATGGACGGTGGAGATTTTGAATTCTTGTTGAAAATTATGGGCCCTATTATTCAAAAACAAGACACTGTTATGCGTGTTATTTTCCATAAACAGGGAAATTCATGGTATTTTTCTAAGAATGAAGCTGTGAAATCTTTGGACCAATAACATGTGTCACCCATTTTTATAACTGTTTTCTTTAAGTTAAAAAATGTAAAAACAAATGTTTAATACTTATTTTCTAAATCGAAGCGCGCCGGTTGGTGCAAGTTCTAAGCACGTACTGCAGGCATGTGTCGTCTAAAGGCAATTATTATAATCGATAACGTTTTGGAACGCACGATAAATACGTACAGGTTTAAACACGTTCAAAGTCGGCAGACACTTATTATTTTAACGTACAGTTTTATCACGCGTTCTTTGCGCGTCCATTTCAAGCGCGCCCGAAATCGCTTACGTCTAAAGGGGCTTGTTAATTGTTAATTGACATTACACAATACGCAGAAGCCTGAATGCATCCCGCATTTTAGGCCCAGCGCCCACCAAAGTAACATGACACGTGATCAGACGAGTGATATGATCAATAAGTTAGAGTTGTTGTTACTCACTGGTAGTTGTATTATGTACAATACAAAACGATAAAACAATAATATGTTTATTTTCATTCGACTTCCCTTCCAACATCCTTCTACTACCAAAATGAGGGTGGAATTTTATAAGTTTCCCGGGGTGCCTAAATTCTAAATACGGCCCTAACTTCAAACTATTGTAAATCTATGAATTTATGCAAAAAAAATACCAAATAAACAACAACAAAAATGTATATTACCTTTTAGTATCGAAAATTATGAATATATTATTATATACAAGTATTAATACATTTTTTAATAAAAAAAAAATATAATTTATATAAAGGTAGTCATTACGACTTTAATTCAATGTCTATAATTTTACTAGTTGTAGCTTTACGCTGGATATAACCATATATACAACCGTTTTATTTAATGTTATCAAACTTAAAACTGCTTTTGTTGTCCGAAAGGAGATTTTTGTAGCGGAGAAAACTTCTTTTTACATCTAATCAGAGTCGTATTTAAGATTTTCCTGCCCAAGGGAAATAAAATTTTACCACCTCTCTTTTCTAAAATGCGAAACTATGAACAAGTGTTTTTAATTATTCATTAAAAATCCGCTCACTACTCTCGCAATTTATTTTCTCCATGTCAGTACATTATTACACAATATTTGTTATTAATATAAAATTTAGATTAATAACCGAGTTCTAATTACGTAAATAAAGTATAGGAAATTGTCTTTTATAAAACTAATTAGTGATACCCTTCCGTCAGAATGCCCCATACCTGTATATATCAAAATTAAACCAATACCTATATCTCCATAAAATACCATATAAAATAAAATACATTTAAATAGGTATAAATGTTATACCTACACTACTAAATAATATAGATAATTAATATATTACATTTGTTTTTCTTATAATTTTAATTTATCATCCATAAAGAATTTTTCTTTGAGAATGCGAAAAAACGGATTTATTTTTATTTAAAATTATCCTAAATATGTTTTCGTCCTATTAACAATAATTTAGAGGGGATTATTACCTCCCCAAAATAACGCTTGAATAAGGTCCTGTGTACAATATAATAACATTACGAGTTATTATTTTACTAATAATTATAACTACATATGTCTAAATAATTTAATAAACATTAAACCTGCACGAAAAGTTTCTTCATTTTTCCATCTAAGATTTAAAGAATAAGAAGTTGAAGAGATTGAAGTAAGAAAAATTATTCGTTATAAAGTTAAAAATATACTAGCTGAAGTAAATACTCCAGACAACAGACTATACATTTTCGTGACCAAAAAAGGGCACTTGGATTTTTATTTTGTGATGAAATTAATGATTTCAGAGAGATGCTTCATCACAATATTATTTTTACCGGGCAGAATCACAAATGAAATAGAGTTTTGATCTATTTGAATAGTGAAAGTCGCAAGAAAAAAAATATTCTCTAGTGGCCGGGGTAGCAAAGAAATATTTGTCAATACTGGCAACTTCGGTAAGTTCAACACAATTTTTTCAACTCCATTTAACACGCGTCAAAATGACGTACATTCAAAAACTTGATACTTGATTGTTTCACAAAAAGATCAAATGGAATAGTGATATTCACTATCAACATCCGATTTGTCGTTGTGGTTATGTTATCAGTCTGGTTTACTTTGTTTTTTAGTTTCTAAACATAAAAACAGTATTTCATATTGTAATATTTGTTGTTTTTCTTTTTTGTTATAAACTATTATTATACATTATAATAAAAAAGAAAAATAACAAATATTATAATATGAAATACTGTTTTTATGTTTAGAAACTAAAAAACAAAGTAAACCAGACTGATAACATAACCACAACGACTAATCGGATGTGCTCTGAATTAAAAAAAGACGATGAAAAGCAGGCTATTATTTTGTTCTCATATTAGATAAATTTGGTATAGTGAATGGCGAACATTAATAATTATCACTGGTTTTTTATTGATTTTATCGCTAGTTGTAATCAAGTTAAAGAAAGTCAATCTTGAAGACAATTACACCTTGGTAAATAAATCATCATTTACAAATTATTGAAAGATATAATTTAACGGAACGGAGAATGAAATTAATTCAAGGCAAACAAAACTATTAAATTCAAATTTAGTTCAAGATTAATTAAAAAAATTATTACGTATTAGAATATGTTTTGTTTACAAATGTAGATGTACACTTAATGGTGGTACAAGAACAACAAGCGAAACATAACTAAATTGTTAAAGAATTAAATGATGAAATACATAAAATGATGAAACTTGGACCAACTGTAATTGTCGTATTTTAATTGAATTAAAACGCATACGAAAATAATTAAACATTTACTTTCATTGAATTATAGATGATGAGTTGAAGAAAAAAGATAATTTTTCTTTCAAAAATAATTATGTTTGCTGAGAAATAATAACTACATAATGAAATATAAAATGAATACGATTAATGGTAAAGATTTACTATTATATATTATAGTTTTGTTAAATAATTTCGTGGACATTAGACTCTCATTTTTTCACTCACATACAGTGTTAGTATACAAATTTAAAAGTGAAAAAAAATCAGTAGTTTGCAAGGGATATATTTCTGCATAAGCGTCTAATAGAAGTTACAGTTAATTTTACATAATTTTAATTGTAAGCTCTATTGCAATAAAATATTAAATCGAAGTTCTATTCTACTTTTAATTGATACAAAATTAAAATACGAAGAAATTAATAGTTTGATAAAAAAGCTTGTAAATATTGTTGAATCGTAAAATTCAGAAAAAAAAATTGTTAATTTAAGCGATCAGAAAGATGGCTAAGGAAATCAATAATTTCTCTAAAGCAATATAAGAAACTGTTCCGGGATCGTCGTCAATTTAAACAGTGGAAAAAAAAATAAATCAAGAATATTTTTTTTTTAATTAATTATTATATTTTATCTATCATAATTAGACAAATATAAATAAAATATTTTGCAAATAAAAAAGATTATAATAAGTTTAACGCTCAAATTAAGAAGGATTTGGACAACCATAATAAACATTAATATACTTTCGAAAATAATACAACATTTATGTTTTTATAATTATTTTCTTAAACAAATATAATTAACACGTATACCTCTTTTATTATTTATTTAAATAATTGTACAACACTTAAGTCCTAAATTATGAGAACATCGATAACATCGTTTACCGTAAATATGATAAATTAAAAATTTGACTGTCTGTACTGGAAAATAAGATTGGATCTCTTTAAATAATTTTGGTGAATATTTGTTATAATTATTATACAAATATATTTTAGAAACAGAGGTGACAAACTAAAATTAGATAAATCAGATCAATACTGAATAAATGCGGCAAACGATACGGTTATACCAGGAGCGTACTTAAGAGGTGGAATGAATGATACAATGACAAATATTCATCAAGCAGTAAAAAGTCAACCAACTCATCTTATTCATTCAATGTCATCAAGTAAACCAGAACTAGAATCTCCAAAAATAGCAACACCTCACCTAATCTTCCATTAAAGCCTCTGAAGCCACAATTTGAACCACCTAGTAATTTTCAAAATATACGATCAATACAGAACTATTAAAATCTATCACCAAATAATTAAGGAAACCTGATGGTAATAATATAAGAAAAATATGATGATTTCGATAAGTTACAAAAACAGCTGAAGAAGATGTCTTTATACAATCACCAGCACTTGCATTGTCAGTTATAACTTCAGATCCGCCTGTATTACTTTCAGAACCAGAAACACTTTCAGTAACATTAGTAGACCTGGAATCACCTGTTATACTTCCAGCTCTACCAAAACTATCATTAACATTTATAATGAGTAGAGTTTTAGTCACTTGTTATGCATTCGGCACTTAAACTATGTATATTACCAATATTAGGTCCATTGATGTCTCCATAACTCTATATAGACTAAACATTTTTATGTCCACTTCCAGTCCCTTCAATTTTTATCTATCCAACTTATTCTCAAGTGCTACTTATAAGTTTTATAGTTTGTACAAGAATACTGAACAAGTGAAATTTTACTTTATTTTTTAGGAGCGCTTTTGAGATGATAAAATAATCTTACTCACCTTTCACAAATTTGATATCTTTTGACGTAATAGGGAATTCAAAACTTTAAAAAATGTAATTAATAATATATAAAAAAAAAAGAAAATTTATAAATATATATCATCATCATTATTTATTAATAATCAGTGGTAATCTAGATCTATAATTCTAAGTGGATGAAACATTTTCTCATGAATCAAGGCATCTTTTATTATTTGTCGCGTGATTTTAACGCTTTTGGTGTTGCCAGAATCTAAATAGTTTTATGTTTTATCGACTTAATTGAAGATTAAACAAATTACATTTTATCACTGTACATGTTGTTTATTCCCCTATTAAATCGATGTAACACATAACTATATTGATTCTAGTTAAAAACATGTGACAAGTAAAAAAAGATGACGTGATTCGTCAGAGAATTTTTATCCAAATTAGTATTTAATTGTTTATAAAAGATATTTTTTGAAAATGAACAATTTTTATTAAACAATTTAAAAAAATGTTATGTTTTTGACTTGTACTACTTATTCTAATTAAAACTTAGGTTTTAATTTCCCCCTTCATCTCTTAAATATGATAATGTAATACATGTTTTTGAAAATAGTTATGCTGATTTTGAAAAACATATCTAGGATACCACTGGTTATTAATAATTAATCATAATATATATAATTTATTTATTTAATTTTTTTTTTAATATATTATTACCTAATCATGTCCTTTACATATCTCGAAAAAATTTAAATTTCCTGGTTCATTTACAGATATCAAATTTATGAAAGGTGAGTAAGATTATTTTATTATCTCAAAATTCTCTTTACAAAATAAAATAAAATCTTACTTGTTCAATACTCTTGTACTAATTTACTGTACAACCTAAGACTTATAGCACTTAAGAATAAACTATGTTATTAAAAAAATATTAAAAATATAAGAAATTAAAGGACTAGAAGCGGAGGTGAAAATAGAAAGAAGATGAAAATGATTAGTCCATATAGCATTTTTGAGATAATAAAATGTCGCGGAGACGAACAATCCGCGTGTATCGAGAACCGAAAATTCGTCTATGTTGCAGTTAAATCGGATTCAAATTTTGAGTAGGCTATCGGGATAGACTCAATTTTCTCAATGGTGAAAACTAAAAACGAAAAAAAGCACAATATTACAAACACGTTTCCCCGTCGTCGACACACTATTGATACTTCGCGTAGAATATCGAAACTCGTTGCACATGCCGTCGTCACTCACGGATCGTTCTAAAAGCGATAAGTATCGCGAAACGACGAGTAGTAATAATATCGATTGTTATTATTATTATTCATACTATTGCAACTTACGCGGAGACTCGCCGAAGCGTGTCGATGTGACGTACGTGATAATAACACGTGCGCATGCATTGTCGTCATATATAACAAAAAAATATTTACGTGAGTTGACAATGTAATCATAATAATCATAAGATAGCTTATTGCATTTTAATTTTATAAACCAGTAGCAAGTAATTGTAGTGCAATGCATAAGTAATGTGAGGAGTATTAAAATTGTAGCTCAAAATATGGATGAACGCTGGAGGATAACATTTCAGGGGCGTTTTTGCAAAAAATTTTAAAAAAATGTTTGTACATCGTGTAGGTGCACTTACAAACTAAATGTTATCCATCTATTTTCCACGTAAGTCTCATGGGAACCTTTGAAATAACTATTCATTCAATTTTTAAGTCATGTAATTTATTTCTAGTAACTTATAATTTAATCATGTAAGAAATATGTAGAATGTATAAATTAAAATAAATTGAGTAAAAGTTATTAGATTAGTAATGACTTATTTCTGGTCGAAACCTCCTCACAGCTAATACCAACTGTTCCCTCGGCATTTGCCCATTTGCGACTTAGAACATAAAATAAATTAGGTTTCAAAGTTTGTTGATATAATTTAATATCTATGAGGTCTATATCCTTATAAACGTGTCAATAAATCCCGTCAATATCTTTTCTCTATGATAAATAACTTTATCAGTTTCATCTTTCTCTTTTGTTATTTCAAATTTGATATTTTTCATCTACTCCAATTCTTCTTCATCTTCTGAAATTTAATACTCTCTAAGAGTTTTTGCGGGCAAATGTAAACTGGGCCCGAAAATTGTAGGCATTAAAATAGGTCGATTGTAACCTCGGCCCGGACATTTAAGATAATAAAAATGGTCGGTTGTAAACTTGTTCCGCTAATTTTGACAAATAAAATATATTATGAGCCCGACATAATTTAATTTACACATTATAAACCGGTAACGAACCTGTATTTCATCATGAATAAATTGTTGTTAACCAATGTTAAACTATAATTAAACATTGAAACAAATATTTTCATTTTCGTATTGGACTTTTGAAACAACATTTTAGTAGTGTTTATACAACAGTGATGATGGCACACATAGTTAGGTCTCAACGTCAACAACCACTGTTAGTTTTAGAACATTTTAAGTATTTTAAAGTAAGTCGTACGTTAACGTATGAGCAGTTGCCCCCCTTCCCAAATTTTAGTACTAATACAAAACGTGCGTTAAAAATTAGCAACTGATTTGCAACTATTTGTAACAAGTCTTATAATTAGCAACTTAACACGCTCAACACAATTCAAATTTCATTACTAGGGGCCAACTTCACGTAACTCCCCAAATCGTCGTAACAAATTCTAATCGGTGTCAACATTTTCCGGCTAACATGCAACTATTTGGCCTCCTCGTGGTGTCCTCTGGGTAATACTAAATGGCACTCAAATAGCATAGGAATATTTTTATTTGGACCGAATTTACACCTAAATCATTTTTACCAGTAATAATTACGGGCTGAATTCACAATAGACCTTATGAACTTTTTTTTTCTTCGAGTCGAGTTTACAACAGTCCCTAAAATTATGTGTAGTACGACACACTTTGTGTAGTACGAAAAGTGCAGTGTGTAGTACGAATTTTAAAAATGTGTTCAAATAAAACTTTATAATAATTTTTTAAACAATTTTATATAGCTTCACATTTTTTTAATAATTTAATGGTTTTTTGACAAACTATATTTTAATTATTATATACTTTTTACACAGACACATAGTAAAGAATATTTTGTGTTGTTACTTCTTATACTCATTATAGTTGTTATTATTTATTGTTATTGAGAGTAGCTATTTTTATTTTTATGTTTCTATAGAAATAACCCGCATGCAACACTGCAATAGCTGTCGCTGATAGTATTATTATTAAACTCAATACCTATTTTACTAATATAACCAGTAACCAGACACACCACACACTAATACATTATAGAGTATAGACAGTACTACACTCTACAGTAGACATAATATTTTAGTTATTGCCAATTGGGTTTTTGGACTTCATAGTTGTCTAGTTTTATACGTTTTAAACTGCCATGCCATGCTCTTACTCTCTTTTAGATTCTGAACGGAAGAATGTGAAGAATGTATTGATTTTACAATGATGTGTGTTTTTTTTTTTTTTTGTGTCTGTCGACACGATTTGGGGCAGTAAAAATGCTTCTATTTATAAACAATTGAAATTTTCTATTTTTTTAAATATTTTTTTTTAAAATAACGATAAAATTTTTTTGGCCAACCAGAAAATCTTGAAAATTTAATACAAGGTTTCTTATAAGTTGTTCCTTAACTGATAAAAAAAAATCTATAATCGTAAGTCACAATTTTTTTTTATAAGTGCTCAAAGTTCCAATTTATACGAAATATGTAAAAATTGCGAAAATTTGCAAGTTATTTTGTAGATAAAAATTCATAAAATTTTTTTTGTTCATACTTAAGGTTCAAAATTTTAGTACTAGGTTATCTATAAGCTACTCTTCAAAAATCTTTAAAAAAATTTCTACCGGATTTAGAGGAAAAAATTTTATGACTTTTTGAAATTTAAATATTTACGTTATTAAGCGTTATTAAACGTATTAAGCGTTTGAACAACGAATATTGACATAAAATTATAATTATAATTATTTTGACATATTTTGACTTATTTATAGACAATTTAAATTTTCGATTTTTCAAAATTTTTCGTTTCAAAATAAAATATACTTATTACAATATTTATAAATAACATTGTATTATATTCTAGACAAACATATCATCTCCGTTCAGAACCGTTTTTCGTATACAATGATTCTTATCATTGAATTCAAATTTAACAAATCCATTATAATGACCTATCCTATTAACAGTCGCACTTCACCCCCAAGTGTACAGCAGAGCGAGGCCCATCCGGTTTTTTTTACGTTGTTGTTGTTTAGTTCGTAATAGTTTTTTTAATTTTTAATTTTTTTTATTTATTTTGTTTTTATTTAGAAACATTCTAGCAATACAATTAATATAATAAAATATTTACATTATTTTTTTTAATATAATTAGATTAGGAAGCCAGCAGTAAGGATGAAGTTGCCGATGGACTGGATAATAGGGGTTTTCGTAATAGTTTTATTTCTACATATTTCCACAATGCATACATTTTTAATAAAAGTAAATGGTAAGTACTACCATTTGATTGTCACTCATTGACACTCTTTGAGTTGTGAAACATTAATTTTCATATGTTCCTCAATTTAAATCAAGTACATTTTAATACCCCTAAAATAGAATTTGCAGCTTTAATTTCCGTTTGTTCATAAGCAACCATGCGCTTGCATACTCCTCTGGGGCAGAAGATTTTTTCAGAGCGCATAATATGGACAAAGTTTCGAAAACCAACACTTTTGGGAAAGAAAAACTAACAAAAATATTAATTTTGTTCACAGTACCGGTAATGAATTCATATATTAATTATACATATTTTTATTTAATTTATATTATGTATTATTGGTTGAAGAAGACTATAAGCATCGGTAATAGTTTATATTTTTTATTAAGATTTGACTGATTTGAGACTGTGTGTAGTACGAAAATTTGGTTATTTTAGGGACTTGTTTACAACCGCTCATTTTTGCCACTATCACGATTTCTCTCCATTTCTCCCCATTTTTGCACTCCTATCCTGTTAAGGTTCTCTTTCACAAAATCTATCTATTCCTATGTTGTCCTTTTGAGGTTTTTTCCATCCATTTTCACTCTAGAACTGCTCTACTTATATTATCCTCATTTTTTCGCACCATGTATCTCAACCACTAAAGTCATTGTTTTTATATGATGTTGATAACTGATGTCATTCCCATTTCTTCTTGTAGTTATTTGTTAATTTTTTTCTCCAGATTCCTTTTTCACTATTTTAAATTACACTACATATTATTCTCCATATTTTATTTTCAAAGGTCTTCTTACCCTTCTCTTGGTGAAACTGGTAGTAATCCATGCTACACAACCGTAAGTAAATATAAATCTTATCACTAATACATCCTATTTTATAGTTTATTATTTATACTGCTTCAATTTAATTTTAATTTTATTAAAACACTAGGCTATTATATTTTTTCAAAAATAATAGCTTTTTTTTCTTCTTAGATCCTGTCAATGTACTAAACACTAAAAATCACTATTAGTATACATGACAAGGGTACACCATATATATATACAGTAGAACTTTGGTAACTCGAATTGGTCCGGGCATAAAAATTAATTCAAGTTATCAAAAATTATACAATACAAAGACTTTATTTTATATTTTTAATTATTAACTTATACCATGTATGATATATATGAATATATGTATTATAATTAAAAAAAATATTCTATAGTAAAATAAATATGAAATAGTAAAAAAATTTTAACTATTTCATGGATATATTTACAGACTACCTGGAAACTATCAAATATCTGAACAAAAATAGTTAAAGACAAAGGTAATTCCACATCGTCATAAATATCTGATTTTTTTCTTTATTATTTACTATCGTCAACTATTAGTAGGTATACACTATGTATATATTTGTGTATACTATTTATATTACACTTATTTTATTATTTTAGTAATTTTCAGTAATATATATCGATCAATTTATAAATTATAAGCCAAAGTTCAATTCAAAATTTGAATTAAAAGTATTCATTATTTATATTATTATATTTATATTTATTTTAATTTAATTAATTTAATGACTTCTACAAATCGAAGGATTAGAGTTAGCGAAATTCGCATTACCGAGAAAATATGTCATACATACCACATATTGAAATTCAGAAGCCAAGACATTCCTTCAAGTTATCTAACATTCGATTTATCGAGGTTCCACTATATGTACGTATTATAAGAACTACATATTAAATCGAACAAATCAGGTACCTAAAAAAATTAATATAAAATAACTTATAAAAAAATATAAAAAATGTAATTTTATTTGAACATCATATAAGGTTGATATATTAACGTAATATAAACTAGACTTAACAACCCGTCGATTGTGTGATTTTGTTTAAAATAATATTCACCACGGAGATGGTTCAATTAATTTGATTTTAATAATAATACGACGGCTTTAAGCGCGTTCATGTAAAAATTCGTCAACAACTGTTACATTTATTAATACTGCAGATACATTTTAAGTACGCATTTCGATGACAAGTGATTAACGTTAACAAATAAAACAAAAGTTAAAATTCCTGTTTGTCAAGAAAATCACTGAGGAAGCGGTACAAGTTGCTTACCAAATTCCCGGTCGTCATTGTTCTAGAGACAAATCCAATTGTTAATTATTATTATCAAAAGATTTTTGGATATACGATTGTAACTAAATATGCGGATTGAAAATAAAATGGTAGCTGATCACAATATATACTCATTGTTTTCGTTTAAAGTGCACTAGACGAGATAATAGAATGGTTTAACACGATGACGAATATGGGGGGGAGGTGGAGAAGCGATTGGTAAAACGAGAATATTGACGTGAGAGCTATATTATTGATGCTTCAATAATCTCCCTTCCACCATGTTTACCTGAAAACGTTTACCTGGTAGAACTTAAAACGTTTTGTGAATTATTTTTACTCAACCTTCGATACGGTTACTTTGGCGCTATCTGTGCGAATCGCACGACTGGCAACAACGGCGGCAAAACAACAATAGACGAAAAACACCTTGAACGTTCTTGCATAAAAACAAACGGCTGCGTCGGCGGCGGCGGCGGCGGCAGATTCTGTACCGGCTTACGACGGTGTTGCAACGCAGCCGCTGCCGCTGCCGCCACCACCGACGCCGCCGCTGCCGTCGTCGTCGCCGGTCAGTTGCTACCCGGTATCTGACAGTGACGGATTTCCATCGTCATTTTAATCGCGGTTTCTGGTCACCGGTTTCCGTTCGCAGCTTTTCCGCGCCGCATACGAATCGCGCTACCACGCGTGTTACCATTCGCGGTAACAATAATAACGACAATATCCAACCGTCTGGGGCACGGACGCGAGCGCATACCGAGGTGTTCGCATTCTCGACCAGCGGCGTCCGCTGAAGCCGATCCGACCTCAGTAAGCAACATGGACGAGGGTACGTTGCACATGGCCAAAGCAATGGTGAACATGAGCATCAAGGAGGAGCATACGTACGCTGACATTACCAAATCCGACATGACCGTGCTGGGAAAAGTCAAAATGCAGGACAAACTTCTCAGGTACCGTACCGTGTTACGTTTGCCGCGGGTGGCTGCAGCACGTGCAGTGTTACTAGATTACGCGACTCTCCCCGAGGGTTCCGGTGGGGGCGAACCATCCCCGACGGAGTCGGATTATTGGGGGCGGTCCATCAACTCCCGTAGGCATGCGGTTACTGCTGGTCCAGGTTAGGTAAAGTAAATGGGTTTAAAATAGAAAATTCGTTTGAAATCATCAATTTCCAAGAACAAGCACCAGTGCAGTTCTTTTTAGACTGTTGCACGTCGCCCGGAACGTGATGACCGCGGTCGTCCGAATTCACGGGCGCTATTATTTATTCGATACTTACCCGTACGGTTAAGAATCAAATAATCGCTAGTTTGCTTGATGATAAAAAATAAATACGTGTATTTCGTCATCATAGGACATGATTACAGGTTATTTTCGATTTAATAAGAACTATTTTACCATACTCCCAGACAGGGCCGTCCTGATGATTAGCGGGGTTCGGGGCAGTGTAAAATTGTGGGGCCTTAAATGTCGAAAATGTCACTATCGCGCGTCGGTTGCATATTGAAACTCAAATGTGCGCAAATAGACTTAATAAATATAGTAACTTGCACTTACAACAATATGAATAAGTAAATAAATAAATAACGCAACATGTCATACTATTAAACTTAATGTAATAAATACTGTCTAACTGTGGTGAGAGCGTGGGGCCCGGGGCGAGGTCCCCGCTCACCCTGTCCTAAGGAAGGCCTTAGTCCCAGACCTCGGGACTCGAGGTCCGTCCCATACGATGTTCCATGGTACTTGCATCGCTAGCATAATGTAATGTAAATAACCGGCCATTTAGATATTATTATAACGTTATATGTGATATTGTTTTATGGACTATACGTCAAAGCGTGAGAGTTGAAGACTTATGGTAATTTTACTCACCATTCAGTTTCGTTTGGAGCGCAACTATTTTTTGCGCCCAATACTGTGCATGCGTGTTGGAGGTATAACGTAAGCATTATTTTTAGGCGCTCAATTCACAACGTATTTTAGCAAGCGTATAAGTTACCGATTTGGAATTGTAATAATAACTTGGACCGACGGTGGTTAGTAACTGATGTTCCATGAAACGTGGCTTCCGATAAAACCGTTTGGTACCTATGCGTCAGACGGACGTATGAAACGTTGCGAAGGCAATCGCTACACATTCAGTGTATGTACAAAGTACTACACAGCGACCGATAATAACTGTTAATCGATACGTGTATCATTTTTCTATTGAAAAATAATTCATCATTTACCGCCCACGCCACGCGGTTTATCAATACCGGGTCGTCAACAGAGTTCAACTCCTCCGGGCCTGGACTGTAAACCATCACAATTTATCATTGACCCGTTCGCGTTCCGATGGGATTAGAAGTTTAAACCTCGTCCGTCGTGTACCTCCGATCCACCGTCGATCGTGATGCACGTCGCAGAGCTCTGAGATAGTTCGACGACGACCACGTACACTTACCACGAACTTCTCGTCGAGCCGACCCTACTGTACCGGGACATTGTCTCGGAATGTCTAACCGTCTATCGCGCCAGGGCTGATCGCGGTCAGGCTAACCATGTGTACACGCCGTGCAAACGATTCCGTCTCGAACCTTGACACACATCCGCGCAACCGGTCGTCCATCCTTATCTCCGCGCTGCATAATAATAGAATAATGCTTAACTCGCTCACCGCCACCATCTCGTTGCCACGGCGATTATCACGTCGCGTCGTGTCGCGTCTACAGCTGCCTCCGGCCGCCGCCACCGCTGCCGCTGATGACGAGATTCCTGATACACGGTTTCATGCAGCCATAAGGTTTCCTTGACCGATTGATTTTCAAAACGACCGGACCGCGTATACGTCCGTGCGATCGCGTGCACCTCGCGTCGACGACGGCTTGTTATACGCCTAGTGTCGTCATTGCTAAAAATCCTTAACGGTTGTTGACGTTTACGATTTACTCACCTATTATACCTAGTAAAGTTTTAACATTTCCGGAAATTAGTATGCTAAGTAAGAACGTTTACGCTCATGTGCAAGTGAGATAATACATCTCAATCATGCGTGACTGTTATTCAAGTACGTTTCAAATTCATATATTTCTGCGATAACTTTTATGAACAAAAAACTGCAGCGACTGTTCACACAAATAGTCCATAAGATTTTATTGTAACAACTGTAATATTCGTCAAACACGCAGAGTTTAGATGTTCAATATTAGTCGTATGACGATCCATCGTGTGATTATTATGGTGACAATAATATCGTTTACTTTGGTTAAAAATTCCATTATACCTAATTCATAAATATCCCGTAATATTTTTTAAATCCATATAATAACCCATAATATACAATTAAGTGATAAATCATGAGTTAATAATTAAACTATATCTACGCAATTTAAAAGGGTTTATTTAAATTCTTTGATTTGTTTTTGATTTAAATGATAAAATATACGTGGCTTTTATGTTGTTTCTCGTTTTAAATTTAATAATAGTAAATCGTTGTTATTTACTTGAATTTTGAAAATCATTTAGTTTACATATAACGACGATACCGTGAATAAACCATAATCAACGCGACCGTGAAAACTTTGATGATACTAAACTCAACAAGGTCATTATAATATGTGTCACTCCCAGGTCCTCGAACATTACGAATAATACGAACATTTTATATTTTACGGGCAAAGTAGGAAATCGGACATTGTTATGCAATAACATTTTTCATACATAGTCCGGGTATTGTACAAAATTTCCCAATAAAAGTATATATTCATGACTTATTCATTATTCATGTCAAAATTTTAAATAAAAATATTAATTCTTCAGTAAGAGGTACCATACTGGATAATAGATTATAAAAACCTATTAATAGGCAACCAATATTAGAAGCGTCTATTTTATGTTTTTTTTTCTCTTATTATTTAAGTACTCAGTAAAGTTTTTTATTTGATTACTTATATGTTTAATATTTAACCTACAGTGCTTGGATAATGTTAAGTGATTCTAACATTACCCTCGAAAATCGGGCATTGTGCACAGTGACCGTGTAAACAAAGTCCGATTTCCTACTTTGCCCGTAACATGTATATAAATGTATGAACGAGTCTGTCAAACGAATCGCTGAAATTATACTAGGTTTGTTGTGTTATAAATAATATTTATTCTATTATATTTTATCGAAATTTATTTCTATACAACATAATATATTAAAAGAATATATAAAATCAAAGAAATTTTTTTTTTCAAAAACGAAAATCAGTTTTCATAAAATATAAGTTGTTAGTCATTTTATCACGAGGAAACGATGTTTCAAAAATTCCTTTGAAATACGGAATAATGTTATAAAATGGAATTATTGATGGATTGGAAAACTCGATTATATTGAATTAAAATATTCCTTTACGTTAGCTAAATTTGTGCACGTAAGTATCTATAATTTTGTTTTATATTTCTGTTTTGAAACTGTATTCTAAACCACGATGGGCATGTCCAGTAGTATAGCAACCTCTTTTTACACACCGAATGTTTTCAAAAATTCTTTTGTATTAATGAACACTTCCATTCTCCTTTACAGCTTCGTTGCTCCGACGCCTTTGTATCAAATTTTAATTCAAAGTTTGACAAGACCGGTAGTCTTATAGATTACGTACTCTATACATTATAACAGAAGATAAAATATTTCACTATTTTTTTGCAATTTTTAAAAACTTTATTTCGTCTAATCTATTAAACCGGCTTCCACTGAACACGCACGATTATACGAACAATGAATTAACGAAGTTTCTGTTGCCAATCATCAATTGTTATATTATTGCCATCAAGTACACTTAAACATTTCCATTGTTGATTAATTATTGAGCGTTGTAAACTAATTACAGTGCAATGTTTGAACGGCGTATATAATTTATATACTGTATAACTACAACATAACGTGTAAAGTTTATCTACATTGGTAGATATATTAAACTATACATAGCCATTATTCTCGAGTAAGCTGTAAAATGATCTCGTGTTTCAACAGAAATCGTTGGTCAAGTATTGAATATGTTTAGCATAATATATTAATAAAGTATATGTATATAATTTTCGTGTATGACGTATTGATGAACATAAAGGGTGTAAGACTGCCGCAGTATTACCGCATCACGGTTTGGGTCATCGCGCAAACACATGGAATAAAGCTTTTTAACGTAATATTTCTAGCCATAAAAATCAAGGGAATAGAAATATTGCTTTAAGCTAACACTAACCATCAGACCAACGACCATGTAAATACGAGTTGTATTATAAATTAATGCAAATTGACGGTAATTGCTAATAATGTTTATACATTTAAAACTATATACATTCGACGGTTTTGTTTTCTCTCCCGCTCATAATTTAATAAACGAAATGAATAATTTATTAAAGTCGGCGGTGCGCGTGCCATGCACAATCGTCGAGACAAATATATAATTAAAATCAAGGAAAACAATTGTTCGGCCGATTTTTACAAAATACCACCCGTAGGCTTCGGATTCTTGTAGTGGAGACACCTTGAATACGAATTTTTCATCGTCTATCATCAAGGCACAATCGTGTAGGTTTGCGAAGAGATGGAGGTAAACTAATCTTTCACACGTGATAAAAATTATAATATTATAATAGTAAAAAATATTTTTATTATTATTATCATTATTAACATTCTAATATTATAAAAGATTACATATCTCACGGACGACTAGTATTATTATTTTTTCACGTTTTCTCGCTCGTATTGTAATAAAAGAATAATATACTTTCAACCATTAAGTAAATGTATATCACATTGCGTTCACCACACAATGTACATCACACACACGCGTGTGTATATTATATAATACGTTAATATTTAAACGTAGACGAAATTCGTGACTATCCGCCGTCCACAATCTATATGCGTATATGCGTGCCGACACTATCGGTTCGCAGCGTGCAATTGTGTGATCGGACAAGGTAAGAGTCAAGTTCACGTGAAGCTTGTCGACAACCGGGACTAATTAAACTTTAAGTATCAGCGTTATTTGAGACCCGATAACCTTGTGCATTAAACGTACACGCACTCGATTTGATGTTATGTACGATATTCTATCCTATATTTGAAAAATTGTGTGTTCCTCCGGAGAAAACCGAAATAAAATTTTGAAAATACGTGTTGATCTAAAAATCAATCCTACGTGTTTTATACCGCGCGCATTTATACCTTTCGCAGACTCAACGATTCATCCGATTCATCGATTCCGTGCGTACACATCTTGGATCATATCATTTCACTGGACCAGATCTATGAAATGAAATCGTGAAGCACAGCAATTATACCCAACATCACCATAGCGCATGGGCGTGTTTATTTTTAAAAAATTACCACGGCAGTCGCTTCTCGTACCCGCGCTATTTATGACGTATGCGTAATACAGACTTTGGGTCCAAAACAATCAACTTCTATGCTTCATGTGCTGACTACGCATAATATAGACAATTCTTCGATCCAGAATCAGAATAGGAACCAAATTCAGGTCGGGATACTGAAATGTATCCAGGCCACCATAAATACATTTATAATGTTGCATGAATATTATTTTTTCATATTGAGTCCAGTCGATTCGAGTTTCAATTACTTCGAGTTCAAAATGAATTCAAAATTCAAGTACTCGAAAAATGTCCACCTCTAGTGAAAAAACATTTTATGGTTGGCAGTCGAATTACATGTCACCTGGGTATTTTATAATAAAAATAAGCATATGTCGCGACGTCTAGATAATGTTTTGATTTTATTAGATGTTTATATTTATGTAATACTTTGTAATTTATATCCGATGCTTTTGAGTTTCACATACTCATACGATGATATTAAAATGAAATATAATTGTATTTTAATACAGTACAATATTTGTATGGTTCTTATAGTCTTGTGCAAACACATTATTGACGCATTTATTAATTTTGTAAACAAAATTTATTATAAAATGGGTCGAACCACCAAGCTGTAATTATGGTCCTGGCTATTTAGAAAATTCCCATTACCATTTCATCACTGGTTCTATCTAGTGTATATATTATTTAAGGAACACAAACACGCATGCAAACATACACGCACACATTGTGTGATCGTTGCACTCCAGATTTCTTATTCAAAAAGCGTTTAAATGTAATTTTCAATATATATTCTCCCTATTTTATGCTAGGCTAGGCAAATTGACTAATTTTTTTAACTCGTTAAGTTGAATTTATATAAGAATATGTAAATTAAGTTAAAAGTAACTTAACTAAGACAAAAATAATTTACTTTTTTCACTTAAAATGAATGATACCTTTTGTTAAAGCCTAAGGAATAACATAATGTATAATAAAGATCTTTCTATTTAAAAAAAAAATGTATGTTATTATATTAATTGTTATTGATATCGTAATCAATTAAGAAATTCAACAAAATAGTTCAATTATTTTAATGTATTTTGTAACCTATAAGTTTTCATCAACAATAATTGTTATTATAATAATTATTATAAAAATGTTATTAATTTTACTTAGATAATACTCACTAAATTGTAATGATCGAATTTAAATTATAAATACGTAATAATATTATAAGTATTCGTTACTCTTAATACTTTCAGCACTCAAGAAATAATACAAAAAAAATATGAAATATAACTTTTGACGACACACAACAGACTCGCTTGAATTATTTACACTACCACCATATACCATATATCGCTGTAAATCTCATTTCTATGAATAAATATAATATGTATAAGTAACAGTTTTAATTAAAAATGGGTAATGAGTTTACAAACTTGTATTGCATACTGAATATATTATACATTTCTCTTTTCTCTGTAATGATTATCCCCATTATGTTTAATTTTTAATATCTGTACATTATTATAAATTATTATTAATGACTTATAATAAAATTAATACCATACAATAGCGGTCACTGAATAGCAGCCCGCAGACAAATTTTTTCTGGGTCGTAGACATGAAAAAAAAAATAAAATCGATAGTAAAATACATTGGTTTTTTACCGACAAAAGCAGATATTATAATTGTTTCCAAGTACTTCTGTCTAAAAGTTAGAATAAGTGATTAGTTTCCGATTATTTTGGTTGTTTATATTAGAACAATTCCTGTTGTATTATGTTATTACTTTGTATTAATTTACACTCATGATTTTTTAGATTCTGAACGGAGTGATGGAATCTATTGGTTTTACAATGATGTGTGTTTTTTTTTTATTTTTTTTATTTTTATGTCTGACGACACCTTTTTTGGCAGTAAAAATGCTTCGATTTGCTTATGTAGCAACTTTTCTGAAAGGCATTTAAAATATTCGATTTTTTTACATTTTATTTTTATAATCGGTGATAAAAAAAATTTGGCTCGTAAAAAATACTTGAAAATTCAATAAAAGATTCCACAGAAGTAGTTCTTAAAGTCATTCAAAAATTATTAAAATCCATAGGCACAATTTTTTTTTATAAGCGTTTGAACAGCGAATATTGACATAAAATTACATGTAAAATATAATATAATGTATAATATTCTAGACTGACAAACTATGTCGCTGTATGCAACTGCCAACCCATCCTAATTAAAAAATATATTTATCGTTTCAAAATAAAATATACTTATTACAATATTTATAAATAACAATGTATTATATCCTAGACAAACATATCATCTCCGTTCAGAATCGTTTTTCGTATACAATGATATCTAGAATTGCATTCAAATTTAACAAATCCATTGTAATAATGACCTATCCTATAAACGAGGTGCACTCCACCCTCAACTGTACAGCAGAACGAGGCCCATCCGGTGCTTCTTTTTTTTTGATTTTTATATAATTATGGACAAGAAAAAAAACAAGAACATTTGAAAACAGATAATTTTTACCTGAGTAGACGGAATTAGATCGTTTTATTCACTGCACCGCTCAGGGGTCTTGTCAATTTATTTGATTACTACCAGACGTAGATTATTTTAATGTTTTCAATATTATGAGGTTTAATAAATATCATTTGCCAAAATATTTTTACATTTATTTATTAAAAATATTTGTTTTGAATTTTGATGGCCACCGAAAATTTTCAAAATGTGGTCTTCTAAAAATATTAATTTATGACCCCTGTTATATATGATAGTAGATACGTTTGTACATCACATATTATAATTATTCATTCGCTCATACCATGTTCTTATTGAGCCCATAATCTAAATTTTTCATTTCTTATCAAATAAAAAAAAAGCTTGTGTATGGTTCAATGTATACATGTAATAATACATAATATAATTCCTTGTAAGCCGAGGAAAATATATATTAGCTAGTTAGGTAGATTTTAAGGTACTCTGTATATTACCTTTTTAATTTTTGGTCATTTTTACGTGGTTTATACAGGAAGCAATTTCAATAACAAAAACTGGAATATAAGCCAACTCCTCATATTTGCTCTAATTACAAACATTAAATTCCTACCTTTTTTTTCAATTTTAATCAACTTTTTGTACTTTTAATAAATATTGTAGTTTTTGAAAAAAAAATGACAATGAACCTCCACACTGGATATGCGCTTAGTAGAAAACGAACTATATAAAGTATATTTACGTTGCGCAAACTTCATTTTTGTATTTTATGATAAATCATGTACGAGTATATACACATTGGTATATATTTTAAAAACAGTGAGTTTGCAATTGTATAGTACTTACATTTTTTGTTGAAAACCACTTTAATTCTCGAGTAAAAAAGTAAAGTAGCTTTTTGAATTATTATTATTATTATACTTATTATTATTTGCTTAAAAGATTTCAACAATAAAAACGATGTTTCATATCTAAGTTATACCATAATACACCTTCGGCATTCAGGGTATGCAAAAGGCGAAGGTCCACACTCGCGAATATGTCATTAGGTTCACGGGCTTTTATAATATAGTACATTTATTGATTTATTTATTTATTTAGTTTATATGTGCACATTGCTATTACTTTTAAACTTATAGTTTCCTCGTGGAATCGACCAAATCCTTGTCTCTCGGCGAAACCCCGCGGAGACGTGTCGTCACGACTATTTACTCGGTTTTTCAATTGTCTGATCGGCGGCGGCGAGCGACGGCAACAAGACTATTCGATATCAAGATGATTTATACCATAAAATATTTACATGTTAACACGTTGCATTTTATGCATGCGTCATATAGGTACGTTACTTGCTGGCGGTACTATAGATCTGACAGTGCTACGACTGCAGTCGGGGCTATAAATCTTCGAGCGAGAACGTTATCCGTCTTACACTACGTACGTCAGTTGTATGTACCGGATCGCAGCCATGTTATACACGGTGAAACAATAAAAATCTTATATTTTTGTTTTTTAATCGATTTGTGCACACGAGTACTACCACATAATTCAGCACTTACCCCCCCTCCCCAACACATGTATAATATTAACGATTGATTATGTTTACGTATGTTGTACATAGTTTAATACACATGTATTACTTACGTTTTGTGAAGCTCGTTAAATATGTTTTATAACTTCGAAACAATAACTTATACTTAGATTTGTAAATTTTAAAATTTAATATCATTGAAAACCTTAAAGTCCATTTCAAATTTTAACAGGTACTGTTAAATTGTATACATTTTTTTAAATGCATATTTAACTATAGTAATAGCACCTACAACTCACTGCAGTAAAAGATAAAATATTAATATATTCATAAATTCATAAATTCATAGCGCTACACGATATCGAGTGACCTATACAAGAGTATGAGTATATCATCACGGTAACTACTGTATATATATATATTTATATAATTTATATAAAAATATTTTGCTACCGTATTACACTAATGTAAATTCCCCTAAAAACATTTTGTTACCGTATTACACTAACGTAAATTCCCCTAAAACATTTTGCTACCGTATTATACTAAACCAAACGATGACCGCTTGGATACATTTTATGATTATTTAAAAAATACATATATTGGTGAAGGAGAAATTTTTCTACCTACAGTCTGGGCAGAAGCATCTTCCGAATTAACAAAATCCACAAATGCTTGTGAATCATTCCATGCTCATTTTAAATCAAAGTTTTACCAAAGCCATCCAAATATTTTTATGTTTATTGGTACACTAAAGAATTTTCAATCAGAATTTTACATAAAATTACAAAGCAAATAGTTACAATAATAATAAGTCAAAAAGACGTAAACAATTATTAAACCAGCTAATAGAAAATTATAAAGAACATAAAATTACTACATTTCATTATATAAAAACCGTTTCACATTATTACTCCATCAAAAAATAATTTCAATAATATCAACTTTAATAATTTTAATAGTATAACGATGAAAATGCATTTTTCTAATTATAAAATATGAATAAAGAAATATATATGCAATTAAAAATACAAATATTTTTGGAAGAAAACTAGAACCGCCTCCACGTGGTGTTCTCTGGATTACTCTAAATGGTTCGAATTTTATCAAGGGAATTTACGTTAGTGTAATACGGTAGCAAAATGTTTTTAAGGGAATTTACATTAGTGTAATACGGTAGCAAAATGTTATTAGGGCAATTTACGTTAGTGTAATATGGTAGCAAAATGTTTTTAGGGGAGTTTACTATTAGGGGAATTTACTATTTAATTTTTTAGGGGAGTTTACATTTGCCCGAATATATTTATAAGATAAAAACGTATACGTAAATAATACTAATAATAAGATTATAATTTGCAAAATAAATTTTAGATTCTGAACGGAGTAAAGAATGTATTGATTTTACAATGATGTGTGTTTTTTTTTTTTTTTTTTTGTGTCTGTCGACACGTTTTGGGGCAGTAAAAATACTTCGATTGCCTTATGTAGCAACTTTTCTGAAAGGAAAGTGAATCTATTTGGTACTTTGGGGGGTCAAAAGTTAAAAATTTCCAATATTTTTTAAATGCGACGGGAAAAACCATAAAAAAATTTGGGAAAAACGGGAGTTTTTACGCAAAACCAGTTTTTGACATAATCAAATTTTTTATTTTGCTATAACTCAAAAACTAATTGATGTAAATACTTGAAATTTTCACCAAATGTTTAGATTAGCGTTCTCTATACACCATTAAATTTTCAAAGTATTTTGACTTTTATGAAGCTATTTATAGACAATTGAAATTTTCAATATTTTTAAGTATTTTTTTTTTAAATAAAGATAAAATTTTTTTGGCTGCCTAGAAAATCTTGAAAATTTAATACAAGGTTTCTTATAAGTTCTTCCTTAACTGATAAAAAAAAATCTAAAATCGTAAGTCACAATTTTTTTTTATAAGTGCTCAAAGTTACAATTTATACGAAATATGTAAAAATCACGATAATTTGCAAGTTATTTTGTAGATAAAAATTCATAAAATTTTTTCTGTTCATACTTAAGGTTCAAAATTTTAACACGAGGTTATGTATAAGCTACTCTTCAAAAATCTTTAAAAAAATTTCTACCGGAATTAGAGGAAAAAATTTTATGACTGTTTGAAATTTAAATATTTACGAAATTGCATAAAATAGCGATTTATTCTCAAACGATTTTAAATATTTTTTATAATTCAAAAAGTATAAGTCGCAGATTTTTGAAATTTCTACCAGCTGTTAAGATTGGTATTTCCTTTATGTCATATTTTTTTCAAAATATTATATTGATTTTTAAGCCACTTATAGGCATTTAAAATATTCGATTTTTTTACATTTTTTTTTTATAATCGGTGATAAAAAAAATTTGGCTCGTACAAAATACTTGAAAATTTAATAGAAGATTCCACAGAAGTAGTTCTTAAAGTCATTCAAAAATTATTAAAATCCATAGGCACAATTTTTTTTTATAAGCGTTTGAACAGCGAATATTGACAAAAAATTACATGTAAAATATAATATACTGTATAATATTCTAGACTGACAAAGATATCGGTTTTTTTTTAAAATGCTCTAACTCAAAAATGAAAAACCGCAACAACTTGAAATTTTCACCAAATCTTTATATTGACGTTCTCTATACATGGTTAAGATTTCAAAGTATTTTGACATATTTTGACTTATTTATAGACAATTTAAATTTTCGATTTTTGTTAAATTTTTGTTTTTAAACATCTATAAAATTTAATTGATTGAGCGAAAACTCTTGAAAATTTTATACTAGGTTTATAATAAGTTAAACTTATCGTAACTAAAAAATATCGGTGATCGGTTAACTCAATTTTTTTTTATAAGCCCTTAATTCTCAAATTTGTATAAAATGTGTAAAAATCACGATAATTTGCAAGTTATTTTGTAGATAAAAATTCATAAAATTTTTTTTGTTCATACTTAAGGTTCAAAATTTTAACACTAGGTTATCTATGAGCTACTCTTCAAAAATCTTTAAAAAAATTTCTACCGGACTTAGAGGAAAAAATGTTATGACTGTTTGAAATTTAAATATTTACGAAATTGCATAAAATTGCTATTTGTTATAATTCAAAAAGTATAAGTCGCAGATTTTTGAAATTTCTACCAGCTGTTAAGATTGGTATTTCTTTTATGCAATATTTTTTTCAAAATATTATATTGATTTTTAAGCCACTTATAGTCATTTAAAATATTCGATTTTTTTACATTTTATTTTTATAATCGGTGATAAAAAAAATTTGGCTTCTACAAAATACTTGAAAATTTAATCGAAGATTCCACAGAAGTAGTTCTTAATGTCATTCAAAAATTATTAAAATCCATAGGCACAATTTTTTTTTATAAGCGTTTGAACATCGAATATTGACATAAAATTACATGTAAAATATAATATAATGTAGAATGTTCTAGACTGACAAATGATATCAGTTTTTTTAAAATGCCCTAACTCAAAAACGAAAAACCGCAACAACTTGAAATTATCATTAAATCTTTATATTGACGTTTTCTATACATGGTTAAAATTTCAAAGTATTTTGACATATTTTGACTTATTTATAGACAATTTAAATTTTCGGTTTTTCTAAATTTTTCGTTTAAAAATAAAATATACTTATATAATATTTATAAATAACATTGTATTATATTCTAGACTAACATATCATCTCCGTTCAGAATCGTTTTTCGTATACAATGATACCTATCATTGAATTCAAATTTAACAAATCCATTATAATGACCTATCCTATGAAGAGTCGCAATCCACCCCCAAGTGTACAGCAGAGCGAGGCCCATCCGGTTCTTTTTTAATTTGGTTACAATAAAATATGATATAAATTTTTTCCATATTAAGTTGTATCCAATTATCATTTATTTTAACGATCATGTATTTATATATTTACAAGTGTAATTTTTTCTTGATAAAAGTTACTTGTTTATTTAAACATTTTTAAACTACCATCGAATATTATTGTTTTATAAACATAGGATTTCAATAATAACTATTGCGCAATAAATTTAATACATAGGTATAAGTTGTCATTCGCTCGAATCATGTTGTTATCTCGATAACTGTAATTACCAACAATAAAATTTAGCAAATAACGTAATGTACACCGAAACAGGAGTGATGATTCAATAATATTTAAGGAATATATTCAATTTTTCCTAAACAATAGTATACATAGGTAAATACTATTTATATTTCGAATATACTTCGTGCACACGACGTAATATTATTTTCTCGGGATGAAACGATGGTTAAAATATTTACCAGAAACTATAGAAACACTACAATTTCTAATAAATATTTTAATGTATATATGTTACATAACAAATGTTAAATTGTTCGAGTTGTTTATGGGTTGTTCCTGATGCAGTTGTAAACCAGATTGTGCTTTAATACGTTATTGTACACACATAACGTCCGATTCAATAGTGCAATCGTCGGATAAATCTTATTGAAATAATTACCGCAAGACAAGGCTATAGGACCGGCAAGTTATATGTCGTCATGCATTTGCTATTTTTTCTTGCCCTCCAATTAATGATATCGCGGTCGGCGCAGCCGCTATGCGCTGACTAGGAAGCGAATTCTTTCGGCACGAAATGAAAATATTTCAAACGGATCGACTTTGGATTGATCGTTTTCGACCTAAATGTCTTTTAGGTCAAATTAGATGACAAGGTCGACCTTGTCACCGAAACGTTCGGCATACTTGAAATATTTTTGGCGTCGAGAATCGATCAAATATATATGATTGTTTCAAATTTATATTAATATCGTGGGGCCTGCATAAGACCCTGCACTACGATACGAATTTTCAAAAGTATTATAAAAATAGTAATAAGAAAAAACTGTTTATCTATCTTTTGTACGGTAGCTTTATAAGTATTGCGTGTTAATATACGGGAAGGGATATATTATTTGTTTGCGAATCATATCGTCTTGCCACCGATACATTACCTAAGATTCTCCCACATACGTGTTCGCTATCGAACTACGCCTGTATGATACTAAATTGAGCAGTCATGGGACTTAATAATGCTCTACAATATTATATACATGACTTATGATTTCTTTCGGCAGATATTAACGTACTCACACGTCAATTGTGTACTATTAGTATATATTACTAAAAAGGTGAACATACTTACACGATTGGAATTCAAACTTGTTGAACATCGACGCACCGGGGCCTTAAAATGGATCTACGGAGAGAAAGCTTTTTTATTTTTTTTTTCACTGCTGCCAAAAGTTATAATTTGAAACGTTAAGAATGCATAACATAAGTATAAAATACACAACGCGTATAAAAATTACACGCGCTTATGCCGCCCCGCGAGGCTATTTTACATTGTTATTTATATTATTGTATTGATTCAGTTTCGATAGACACTCGCCGTGTCATAATAATAAATTACAATATGATAATAACACTGCAGCTCTATTCATACAGCTTTGGATCATAAATCGTTCGAAAAATATACTTAGTTAACTATATATATATGTATATGTATACGCTTTGTTATTATTTTTACCTCAACGATATTTTCGTACTGCTGTGAATTCAGTGAAACGCCGTACGTATTACGTTATGTGCTTATGAACACTACACTTCACGGCCTGTGTATATTATAATTTATTTATTTTATTGTTTTTTATTTCAACTGGATAATGGTTGATAATACCTACTGAGTATGATTGCGTTGGGGCCTATTACGACTTATCGAACATTGTTTTTCTTAGTTTTAATTCAAATAAACTTACAATAATGTATAGGTACATGCGTTTATAATTATCATGATTTATATAATCTAGTGTATATTATAATAAACAATAAAAATTAAATAAAGGGATAACTAAATTACATTGTGATAATATTGTCATCTAATCCACGGTTTGTTGGCGTTAATCATTTACACCTTAGCTTATTTTAAACTACCTTAAAACGTTTTTAATTTCGCGATTTGCAATGGGTAAAGAATTATGTATAAATATAATCTATGGTCCAACAAAATTATATTACACACTAACCCATAGTGCCGGATTTAGGAAGCTTGATGCTCGGTGTTATTAAAATGCAATGCCTTTACATAGGTGAATGTATAGGGTATTTTCATGACTCTTTTTCTATTTTTTATAAAATTAGGAGCGCTCTTATACTAATAGCGTCTGGGGCAAACATACCCACTTGACCACCCCCCATAGATCCGATTTATCAATACATAGATATTTATAACGTAAAATGTACGTGTAATCACATATTACATGTGTATTAACGTTATTTTCACCACCGATGAGTATGACCCGTGAATCAAGATCGCCACAGTCGTGAATGTGTAAGAAATTCTAAACACGATGGTGTGTAATGTACGCGGATGAAGACAAAAGAAAAATTCTGTTTTAATGAATGCGTTAGCTTTTCGCCATACTGCACAACTCGTACGCGAAGTGTATAGTACTCGAATTAGGAAAGGGCAACCGGAGGACCCAGAACCAAATTGTTTTTTTTTGGTAACAACTAATTTGATGTTTGCACTCTTTTTAATATCATTCTCTAATTTAATTTTTCCAATTCAAGCATTGACCATATTCTATACCTTCAATCTATATTCGATAAATATTATTATCCATAAATTACTTCTTGCAGTCCAAAATAAAAAGGAAAAATTTTGAAGAAAAAAACGATGATAAAAACCGAACGAACAAAATTTATACAATGTATGTATTTTACATATACCTGTGTCGGAACGTAAAATAAACAAAATCGATTCGCTTTCTTTATAGTATTAATATTTACTCGCAAACAATTCATGGGAATTGACATAGAGGCATGTACAACCAGCAGTCTGTGGAAAATTGAATGAACATACATTGTCAATGTATAGAGATCCGTAGGCACATATGTTATGTATATATATGTATGTACATGTATACAATATGCTATTATACAGTTTACCTACTTATTTTCATAATATCTATGTACCTATATATTGCAACAATATTTTTTCCATTACAACAATACTTTGCGATAGTGTTCGTTGATAGGTTTTTAAAATTTTACTCTACGTACTTATGGTACACTTATAATATTAAACGAAATATTGTACAAATTCACAGAATGTGTTATTATATATTGTTATCATTTTTCAAAAAGTTATCTCAACCACATTATCTCCTTTTTTACCTGTTTAATTGACTGTTAAAAATGTATTGTGTATGTATTTTTATTAATTTTTCAGATATCATCATGTTAACAATAGTTATTCTACAGATACCAATTACAAAGACACATATTTTCCACTTGAGTAGTTTACAATAATTCTCAAGAGTAAGCTCTATGATCAGATCAGTTACGAGTAATGATGGTGCCATTGATTAATTGTATTCCATGTCCTTAATAATTATTTTGAACATGATTAAAATAATTTGGTGAATATTCATTAGCCGTTTATTATTCAACGTTTCACTGTATTCAGTGCGTAAGATCAATAAACCATCTATTATTAGATGAAAAAAATTACGTGATCATCGCTTTGCACTGTTTATAGATCTCTGAATACTTAAATAATATATTGTGTATTTAATAACACGTTTGATCTTTATATATTTAAATTTTATAAGACTTTTGTCATCTTCGATTTGAGTCTAAATAACAAGTGAATATAAATTATAGATTGGTGTCTCGTTTAATCTTATTGTACCTATTGTATTTCTCAAAATAATTACAAATCAATTAAATCGGCAATAAACCATAAACACTATGGAATTAAAATTATAAAAATCAATACAAGTATTTTTATAATATTGTTTAATCATATGACTCATTAGATGCAATACAATTAGTAAATATGATCATAAGAAAACAAATATATAACTTAAATAAAGAAATACGAGTATGCAGAAAAGAGAGATTAGGGGACAAAGTAATCCTTTTATCACATCGGGGGCCACAATTATTTAACTCCATATAATGTATCTTACGATAGCTAACGCTTACAAACTATGTTTTATATTTCATTAAACTTTTACTTAGAACGGTTTGCGAAAACAATATTATACCTGTTTCATAATAAATAAAATCTTATGATTTGATGTAAATTGACATTTCAAGGTTTATTACGAACGTAAATTTTGTATTCCTCCTATTTAAAGGCCAATCTTAGAATATCGAGAATGATTGGCTTCTACCGACGACGTAATAAAAATGTTTTTTTATGTCATGTTCAAATTTATGGTATGTAGTATGTACTTACGTTCAATATGTATATAAATATATATATATATATATATACAGTGAAACCTCTGAATAGCGGACACTCTCGGTCGCCAAAATTTTGTCCGCTATTTAGAGGAAAACATTTTTTTTTAACAAATATGTAAATAAATTCAATAATTTTATTTTATATTATTTTTACATTATTTGAATACACGATAAAACTAACATTTATGAAAAAAAAACAGTTACCTAAATTTTTATTTTATTTTTACATTAATTAAATACATCTTAAAAAAATAAAACTAACATTTCTGAAAAAAATCTGTTACTTTAGTTTGTTTACTAATTGCAGGCGTAGTTATTTCGTATGTTAAGGCATTTTCTAATTGGACTGTGTTTGAGAACAATGAACTATTCTGTACCTCGATAGAAGAAATATATTTACGTATGTCTTTTACTGCTAGTAATGCCTCTCGTAGACTTCTTATTTTTGGGATTTCTTGATCTTCGGACCCATCATTTTCTTCATCACTTTCTTCTTCATTTTGTGTAGACATGCTCGTAATATCAGATGAATTTTCGATATCGGCGTCGTAAGTCTCTACACAATCGTCTAGTGTTATGTAGTCATTTTCCGTAATTGTATTGTCAATCACTTTAATAAGATTGCCAAGTTCTTCTATTGGTGTAAGTAGATCATCAACGTCTATAACATTGTTATCACGGTGCCTAAAGCCGGACCGCAAAAAGCATTTCTTCACTGTTTCGGGTTGAATATTTTTTGAAGACGAAGACACCCAGTAAATTACATCCAACACGTTGATAGGTTGACTTGAATTGGCATCCAAATCGGCAACAGCTTTACGTAACAATTGCGTACGATATAATTTCTTAAACTGATGGATTACTCCTTGGTCAAGCGGTTGGCAATGAGATGTCATGTTAGGTGGAAAAAACACAAGTTCAATATTTTTCATTTTTAAATGTGGATGAGGAGCCGCGTTGTCTAAAAAGAGTAAAACTTTTCTTTTATTTTGACCCATTCTGTTATCAAATTTCATAAGCCACTCAGTCATTATTTCAGTCGTCATCCAGGCTTTTTTGTTCCAATACCAATCGACGGGAAAGTTGTTAATATCCAATTTTTTGAAGGCTCGTGGACGTTTAGCTTTGCCTATGACGAGTGGCCGTTCAAACTCACCCAACATGTTAGAACACAAAAGTACAGTTAAACGTTCTTTTGAAATTTTTCCTCCGGTACATATCTCATTTTTAAACGCCATGGTTTTATCAGGTAGAACTCTAAAAAACAATCCCGTTTCATCTGCATTAAAAATATCGCATTCTGCGTAATTTGCTATAATTTCGGGTATTTTTGCTTTCCAATTATCGACGGCCTCTTCATCAACATTTGCTGCTTCACCACAAACTGATTTAAAAGAAATATTATTTCTTTTCCGAAATTTTTCAAGCCAGCCATTAGAGCCTTTAAAATCAAATCCGTGCATTTCAGCGATTTGCTTACTTTTTTCTTGAAGCATCGGTCCTGACACAGGAAGATTTTTTTCTCGTAATTTTGAAAACCAGTTTAATACTTCATTGTCGATTATAGAGGTTTCTGTTTTTTGTAGCTTTGTCCATTTCCGTTTCTCTTCTCCATTTTCAGCCCAAATTTTGTAAAGAGCATCTTTATTTGCTATAATATCAGCAATTTGTGTTTTACTAACACTAAATTTGTCTGCTAATGCACGAACGCCCATTGTATTTGATGTTCGAAATTCCAGAATGTCTATTTTTTCTTTTAAAGTTAATCGTTTTCTTTTGCTAGCCATAGCGCAATAAAGTTCGTATAAACAATACGTTACAAATACGTACAAATTCGCACTACAATAAACGTTGGCATCACAAACACAACTAAACGCACATAGGACAATGCATTAGTTATAATACTTCGTTGACGCGATAATATTTCAATGACTGAACGGATAAGATAAGATTTTCATATACAGTATAATAATGTACACATAAGATAACTTAACAATTCAGGTTTTTATTCAGGTATTCCAAAATAATTCTTAATTTAAGATAAAAATAACTAATATCAACGTCATAAAAGTGTCCGTTATTTAGAGTGTCCTGTATTTAGAGGTTTTCCTATACATAAATAGTGAAAATGTTCCCGTCCCCGAAAAAACGTCCGCTATTTAGAGGTGTCCGCTATTTAGAGGTGTCCGTTAAGGGAGGTTTCACTGTATATATATATATATATATATATATATATATATATACACAAATAATGTATTTAAGTTATTTACCGACTTTTACAAAATTTAAATGCATCCGCCTTATAATAATTGTTGCATTTTCTTCATTTTACTTTAAGATTTACGAATCAACAGTAATATTCTCATTGAGTACAAGGATTTAATTTTAATATTTTAACGACAGTATAAAATGTAGAACTAAATTATAAAAATAAGTAAGTATAACCTGTATAAATGTCACTATAAAAACCGGAAAATTTATTTCTGCCAAGTATTAAAAACACATATTAAGAGTTAATCTTATAAAATTCATTGTTTCGACTAGTATGTATATTATAAGAAAAAAAAGGTTAAAAAATTAAGAAAGTCTACCTGGGAATTGTTTAAAACCCCAAAACTAATTACTGGCCTCTGGTAGGGTGTACTACATATACACCATATACTCTCAAACCTCAAGTACTCCTTGGAGAATTATCATATGAAATTAGTTTTAAAGGTTTTTATATTGTAATAGATATTCAGTTTTCCTTTAGACGATAAGCGTATTACTGTGAAGTAATTATTGACGGTATACCAAGTACATCTAATGTTACTAATTTATTTAAATAATTTTAATTTATATTTCTGTAAAAAATAAAAAATATATATACATTTAATTTTTTTATTAATAATAAAACCCGCTGACACCGCTTAAATTTTATGAATTGCCTTATTTTGACATTCTTCGGCGTAGTACACTTTTAACAAAATTGATGAGAACATCACTGTGTGACATACAATAAAAATACAATTTATGACGGTAAAATAAAAATATCATTCCCCGGATGGACAGCACCATCCACAATGAATCATTTCCTAGTTATTACATTATTATGTCAACAATTATGTTTTAAACGTTGTAATTATAGATACAATATATATATTGTGTGCATAGTGAGAAGATGCTGCAATTACTACAAAATGAATAATTACGCGTTATATATCTTAATAACGATCTCAGTGATTAGAATATTTAATTTTAGTTATCTAGGCATACCAGAACATTACTATTGTGAAAATCTTTTAGTGTGTTTGTAATTAGATTTTTAAGACTGCGGAATCGTCCAACCCTGTTCAATATTTCGATACAAGTAAAACTAAACGTACACGAATGCTTGTGGGAAAAAAAGATAGTAGTCCTTTGAAACATTTTTCAATAGAGCAAAAACAACATTTTCGAACTTCTACCTATCTATTATTAAAAAATGTATTTTAATAATCTATTAAAAACAATTAATAACTTTAATGATGTTAAAAAAAACTATTTGAAAAAAAAAACATTCTATTAATTTTCTTCTCCCTACTATAATGCGGCTGTGGTTTCGGATTCAGATCAATTTTAAATAATACGCTTTTAGCCGCCTATTGGTTATCACGGTCATACATCGAACCGCAGTTGAAACTTAAAAATATACGACAATCTTTTACGCATTGGCAAATCTAAAAAATATTGGTTTGACATTCAAAAATATAATATTTGAGTAATAAGAGTTCAGAGTATTATATTACATTGAAATGTATAAAAAAAAAAAAATATTTACGTCAAATTTATGTATATAAAAGTGTGATACTTTGGTGCATGTTACACTTTAATGTAGACGTAAAAAAACTGTCATTTTGAAATCTGTCTACAACATCAAAATTCACTAAGGTTCTTTTTATGCAGCAACGTTAAGGTTAATTACCCGTAAATCAATAAACAATGAAATGATATAACTCTATGGGCGCATTTTATAACTGCCATTAAGGATTAAAATCACAGGAATACAAATACACGGATAATATAGCCATAGGCTACTAACTCAGCTTTGTTCTAGACCGTACGGTTTTTGTAATAACGATACAAAAAAACATATAAACACATATCGATAATACTCTGTTAAAATTTTACAATACACTACGGACCTTAGTAGCATCGATGTTTATAATAACTTCACAAAAAAAAAAAAAAAAAAATTATAAAAATTATCAGAGGAGAATTTTTTTTTCTATTCATGCACAACTTTTTTGTTCTTTCTTGCCTCGCTTTTTGAAACAACTAAAATCAAATTAGAAACCAACTAAATTACATTAAGGTAAAAACATTTTACGTTCAAGTTCATATAATTTATAAAATAGGTTTTTACGAAAGTTTCCAATTAAAAGTCAATCATCCGAGTAATTGGATACTGTATAGTTTTACATCTATACTTGCGTACTTAATAGATTCACTACATGGTTATGTACTAGTAATTAATATTTTAGCGAGCTTTTGAAAAGTATTGAAAATTTCTAAATAAACTAAAATCGTGCGCCGAATTCCATCGATTTAATCAATTCTTGTCGATTTTTACCGTAAACTACATTACATTATAAAACATTTTACAGCGGCTGTTTATTGTCGAAATTATCGCTTAAAATTCATCTAGAGCGTCTAAAGCATTGTATATAATTAATGTACCTTTAATTTTCGCTGAATTGGTTTACTTATTTCACTAGTAAATGTTGAAAACTCGTCGTCATCACAATTGTATAATATGGTTCTTCGTTTCGTCAAAATCGTTATATCACGTGTATTTCCGTGATCAATGTTGTCAACATGATACAAATAACACTGTACGAAATAAATTTTGATTGTTAATATATTGTTGTGAACATGAAATTATTGTCAATCGAAGACATATTTTTTCCATGTAACATTGAAATATTTTTGATTCGATTAATTACTTACTCAACAACTGTAATGTTTTGTATACAACGAATTTAACAAAAAACCAACAATGATGGCGTATAATATAAGGATAGACAATATCAGACAGGAGTCAGGTTAGGAGTTAGATTACGCTATATGCATTCATCAAACTTACCTTATCCGGGATTGAGAAGAGTATACTTATATATAAATCGCACTAACGGTGGAGACTGACAATTTATTATCGAACCCTCGTCGTTCAAATTATTGTAATTTGAATAATTGCATTAATTAGATCTCCGTAGTCATCTCAACTTTTATTATTATTTAATACATGCCAATGCTATTTATTTGACTATCAATAATAATATATAGTGCATTATTATTAGTTTATATTACATTATTCATTATCACACGATGGAAACGACGACAATATTTGTGCCACTAAAGAATCGGTTTCTTGTAACGCTTTGTGTTCTATTTTCTTTAATCGACTTTTAAATTTCACCAACTCGTCTTATCAATATATCTGCCTGGGCGCTACGTTCAGGGTATGCGACTAATCATAATCAATTGTTACATCGAGGGTTAGAACTAGAAAAACTATAGTAAAGATCTATTGTGCGGATATAATTTGAAATGCGTTAGTCGCGTTCAATAAATAGCTCTTAATGGATAATCACGGGCTGCGGAGACGCAATTAATATGACAAAGACGGGGCGAAGCGAAAACATTTTCTCGGTGAGAGATCTAATTTGTGTATTATTAGGAATGGCGAGTACTCAAGACGAATTGAAATATATATATATATATATATATATATATATATATGTACACCGTATTTTTTCTATTACAATTTGAACTATTCACGTTATTTCTATGTATACAAAATTGAACTAACTTATTACGTTTAATAGACATGGAATAATAAATGGAACCGATCGTTGAGTATAGGTGCTTCTGTGTATAATATTAATTTTTATTATTTTACTAATATCTTTTTTTTCCTTTCCCGATTACCTCTAGTAAACGTTACAATTAAATGGTAAATAATGATTATGACATTATAATATATTATTCTATATATGTCGTATAGTTAATTAAGACAACCAGATCAAACATTAGGATAATATTTGATAGATGAAGGGTGGAAAAGGAATAGGAAGGATGGCAATTTGTATATACGAATATATGTTACTGTGAATGTCCGCAATTGGTAAATGCTGACAGTCATCTGGTGAATGTCAACATACATCTAATGAATTGGTGAATGTTGAAAAATTAAAATAATACAGACATTTACTAGTGGATGTTGACATTTACGTTAGGATTTTGGTCAATGTTGACATACACAACAAGATTTTGTTTAATGTCGACATAGGTAATTTAAATTATGATTATTTTATAATATTATTTATTACAGCATGACAAACTGTAATGACTTTGTGTACAACATAAAATGCCAATATTTCTACATTTACACTATTTTGTAGTACACTTTGTTTTACAGTTACATCTTGTGTATCTTTGCCCTTCAGTCAATGAATTTGATGTAGAAGCTTCCCTTAAAGAAATTTGTCATTTTTTCCATTTGTACATCAGTGATTGATATTAAATTTTCTTTACACACTGAAAACTGGTTTCTGGTGTGTAATCGATTTATAACACCGTTTTTGGTAGCTAATTTATAAAAATCATTATCTAACTACTATATCTAATACTACAATTACAATATTTTGGGGATCCATTATACTACGATCAACATCTGGAACTCGAATACGGACAGTTTCTCCAACATTAGCTGGCTGAAACTTACCTTACTACAATACCTTATACAGCATAGGTACTAGAAAATATAAGATACTGTTTTATAATTGTGACCCTTCCGTTATTCCTAAATTAGATTAAATAATATCGATATTACCAATATTCACCAATATCATTATATAAATATCGACATTCGCTAGTAAATGTTTATAAACAGTACAAATTTAATCAATATGCCAAAATTTGCCAATGACTTTGGTGTATGACGACATTAACCGGTGACTGTCAGCACTCACCAATTGCGAACATTCATAGTAACATATACATACATATATATATATATATATATATATATACACTAATATGAAATCCTATGAAATCCCTCTTGACAACGACGCTGCCCTGCTAATGTGAAGATGTTCCCATACTTATTAACAATACATCATCGGCTTAATTATGTAAAATGTACTTGAGTATTGTTATTGCTATATTGAATAGATTGATAGAATAAAAAATAAATTAATAAATAAATACTTCTTTTCCTCGCATTACTTTACGATGTGGTATTACATAATATGTTTTTATACGAATAAGTTTTTTCAAACGTTCAAATTAAAATTACTTAGAAACTACTCGTGACTAGATTAAAACATATTATAATATTGGAAACCGTTTATATTCGCTTGGATTGAACATAACGAACATATTAATTTAAAATTTAAGGAAACGCGACTCGAAAAAATGTCTACCGTAAACGACATAAAAATGATGCTTCATTCGGAATCTATCTACTATAAATATTAATACCAAATTGTACAATGAAAAAATATTAATAAATTCGTTGATAAAGAAATTTATTACTAAAATATATAACTATTTAGATAAACTATAACTATTTCAAATTTAAGTTGCATGTATTTAGATAAACTTCCGTACTAAAGGAAGTGCGAAGTGTAATATTTTAATTTTTTTTTTATTTCTGTAAACACTTTATCTGATAAAATGAATAAGCTCTTCCAATTTCGATTGAGCATTTCATTGTACGATAAATCAGATACGAAAGTTAATTTAAAAAGGAAACTTTTCGATTATATCGTAGTTTCTCACATTTCCGAACATAATACATCCATAGTTATTACCTAGTAAAACTAATCCTATAAAAAGTATTGTATCATTTGACCTGATAAAATATTATCATATCAATTTATTATATTACGCTACACAAATAATCTGAAAAAGTATTATAATTTTTATTCCTTCAACTCATCATCAACTAGTTGAGCGTACTTTCTAAAAATAATTTTGTCAATGAACTGTCAACTAAACTAATGACTTGTCCATTCTATTACATTTATAGAGCGAAAAACTCGGACACTAATGTATGCGTCGTGTACAACTTTAAAACAAAATATGATGTATATCTACATGTGTATGGTTTTCAAGGATATTTTGAAGATAATTACAATTTTAGTATACTAAAAATTCTCTATAGAGGATGAAAATTGTTCATGTTGTTATTCAAAATTGGTTAAAATATCACTCTAGAACTAAACAATTTTTTCTCGTGAAAATGTTATATATCTGTAAAAATAACCCACGAGAGTAATAATATAATTTTGCAAATTTGTCGTTAGTAAATTATTATGCATTTCACTTTTTCGGTTTCGAAGTAACCAATGGAAACTTAGTCCGTCTTCATTGTTCCCGAATCCTAACGGATGCGTTTATATATATATATATATAATTTTGACAACAAATAATATTCTATAATTATTATTATACAAATGGTAAAGACTTCATCAATAAAAATTGTGCTCACCGAGTGACAAACACAATTTTGCTTGGAGTTAGTCCCACTTAATATCGCTTAATATATTTTATAATGTTAACAAATTATGAATACTTGATTGTGACACTTATACTCTAATTCAAATCTTTACTATATATTATAAATATTATAATATAAATTTTTATTTTTATTAAGAATTCATATTATTATAAAATAATAATAGTACCAATTATAAAATTGATACTATTATTAATTTATCTATTCAAAAATGGTCTGATATTTTTTTATAAATTATAATTTTATAAAATATCAAATTAAATATTTGTTGAGAGCAATATTTAAAATTATAAGTAACAACTATAAAATAAAAAAATTAAAAAAAAGATCTAATTTCTATTTTTATAAAAACTTATTATTTTTAACGATCTTCATAATAGATAAAAAACAATCTTTCAATTGTATTAATGACGAATGGGAAAAATAGAAATTAATAATTGTGTTTGTATGGTTAAAAAAGTATTATAAATAACGGTTATGTGTATGACCGAATTAATATTGGCACATACGATGGACCTCAAACTCAATAGAACCTTTGATTTTAGATCTCGACAAATTTACGGAAAAATTTGATTCTTATCGGAAAATATATCGTGCATAAACTGTACGTTCTTCTCAACTATTTTATGCGAATCAAAAGATTTTTGGTTTTCAATAGTTTTGGATTTATTAGTACCTACAAGTATGCACTACAAAGGCGTAGGTATCCCAAAAGAAAGTTCACTCCCTAAGTTTTACGTTTCTGTAACTCCCGTGCTCATATATATCCGATTTATTTATTATATTTTATTTATTCTTAATTATTGTATATTATTATATGTTATTTCTTTATTTGTGGAAAAAATCCAAAATTATGAAAAGGGTGCATTTGGATTTTGTTCTCGTTTAATTTAATTTTTTTTCTCGTTTATTTCTATATAACTAAGTTGAATTAATTTTTTTTCTGGAAATAGCCGATGACGATTATTGTAGCTTAAATATCTTTTTATAAATACGAGTTCATAAAGTATTTAAGTGATTGAAATCTAAAAAATGAAATACTCATTAAAAAATATTAATATCCTGTTATACATTTAATTTGTTTTTTTTTTTTGTCCTATTTTGTTATACATTTGAGGTGAACTGGAAAAGTTTAGTGGTTCTCAGTACGGAAAATAATAAAATAAAATATTTGAACAGTTAAATAATGATCCTAATCGGGCCCAAAAATTAGATTCATTTTAGCCCAAAGAAAGTAAGCTAATACAAAACTCCATTTCTAAGTACGAATAATTAGCATTAACATTATTTATATAATTTATTAATTATAAATAACATAATTATGTTTTACTTGTACTAATTTTTACTTTTTTAAAAAAAAGAGAAAATATAATTCATGAATCAAAACGTTACCTAAATGAATGAATAATTGCATAATATTGAGAAAATATTGAGCTACAGAATTTTTTTGGACAGAGGCGGCAAATTTGTACATAACATAGGGGTGACGAATTGTTAAATCCGCCTCATTTGGGACTTTAAAGAGAAGTTAGAAACGACAATTAGTTAGACAGTTAGAAACGTACATCTTGTATAGCATTACTACAAAACTGTCAACCCGTTTTAACCTATAAGAGACAAAGAAAAAATTAAAAAAAACATCGAATAATGTAATCGATAAGCGAAAAAAAAAAATTACAATAAAAATTTATTCCTTCGAGCCGGATTTGAACCAGCGACCTATGGATATCTGACGTATGCAACCGACTACAGTCCACCGCTCTACCAACTGAGCTATCGAAGGTTATGCTGATTGTTGGCTAAACGTATGGATTTTAAACATGTGTTAACCGAGCAAATGAAAGTTGAAAATAATTAGTAGTGCGCTATCTGGCCGACAACGAGCAATTCATGTGACCTACATACATTGCCCAAAAGATGGCGTCTCATGAACTGAAACAATGAGAATGGCTCGTTTTATTTCAAACACCGTTTCGCATATCTATAATTTTGATTCCGTCATACACATTACATACGATTTTGTGGTTTTTTTCTCATATCTTAGATCTACAACTCTTTTATTTCCCATCAATGTTTAGACCCTTTGCATCATTTTTAATTTGTCCCGTATAGTATATAAAATACTGTCGAGTCCAGCCCGCTTTTTTCTCATTTTATGAGAGTTTAGTTTTTGCTAAATAATAAACTGGTTTAAATATATAGATTTAATAATTTTAGCATTGATGATCTATAAAAAAAATTAAACCTCAAAAAACTACGATTAATAAAAAAAAATGAAAAAAATTTCCTCCCCGGCGGGGAATCGAACCCCGGTCTCCCGCGTGACAGGCGGGGATACTTACCACTATACTACCGAGGACTATGAATATTTCAATAATTCTTACAATATTTAATCTAATTACTAAGTATACACTGCTAATAAAAATTTATATTCGACTACTAAATATTTTTTATTTTTAAATGAAAACTCCTTCAACACGGGTTACTAATTATTAAATACTGTTCAATATTCATATAATTAAAATAAGCCAATTTTCAATTATTCAGAGCATTAATTTTAGTTCTACAATAATTCGTTTGAATAATAAATTAATGAATTGCTGTTATTTAAAATCTTGAGGTAAGTATTGTTTTTAATATTTTTTGGTTTTCCTCACAATTAAGTAAAAAAAAGCTAAGAAAATTGAAAAACCTTCTCCAGAATACTATTCATATTAATATGTATTGTATATGTTTATATTGGTCTAATGAATAACTGTAGAAAATATTTAATTGTTGAATAAATAAAAATATCGATGTAAGTCAATGCATATATGCATTTTTCATTATCTAAATTGTTAAATTTGTCATTTTACATTATGATAATTACTTCATAAAATGATAAACATATTTTATTTACTATAGCACATTTCAATAATGAAGAAAATATTTTATAATCTGTATAAAAACCAATTACAAAATACAGTGTTGAAAATTTAGAAATCTTGAAAACGACCGTAGCTGTTATACAGACGTGGATTGAGCATTGAGGTCCCGAGGGCAAGAAGTGTTAACCTATTATTATCACATTTCAACTAATAAATGTTTTTAATTATTTTAGAGCTCAATTCATCTCAATTTAGATAATCTAATAGTAAATGAATGGTGTTTTCCCGTTATATTTTAAAATTACATTTTTTATACTATTAATTAATGACACTATCGAAGTCCCGGGCGATGATTTTCCTTTTGTTTTCCTGGTCAGTCCGTCTCTGGCTATATAAACCAATTTTTTCATATTTCTTTCGTAGCTAACTTATCCAATTGCTTTCATAATTCTTTGAAAAAAAATCAATCTATGCTTTCTTGTTAATTTTAACGCTGATTGTACGTACAAATGTTGAAATGAAATTGATATTAAACAAGTTTTGGTAAAAAAAATGTAAGTACGACAATTGACTTGGCCTGCTCGTAGTTATAGTTTATGGGGAAGTAGGGAATGTAATATTTTATCAATCGGCTGAATGACTAATGAACTATAACACAATGGAGTGATCCGTACTGCGATAATGTAGGTTTTTAAATATGATTAATTACCATAATAATAGAATTGGTCTTTTTACGAAAAACAGGAACATATAAGAAGCACAGGCGTAAAGAAAACGTAATGGTGTACGGTTTTTTTTTTTCTTTTAATCTTTTTTATCCTTGAGGATGACGTATCACAAACGAAAAACATTTCGAAGGCCGGAGTGTTCGACTGTCATAGGCTACCAACACCTCAGGAGACTTCAACAGAGAAATCGGTCTTCTAGGTCGTCGCGCGAAGCACTACAGGAACGCAATTCAAAACGGTTTGCTGCACAACAACGCTGGTGCGGCGGGAATTTTTAATGCGTTCGCGGTATCAAACACACGAATGTTTACATAACAGCATGCTCGTAATAACATCCGTCCGGTACCTAAATCGGATATATTTAAGTGCATACGTGCGCGTAGAGCCTTTCTCTCTCGTTATAACTTTATTGCTACGACCGAGCGTGTGTACGCGTGCCGTTGGCCAATGTTTCCGCTTTCTTCGTGATTCTGCGTGTGCGCGCGCGCGTAAACGAATAAAATGTTTATTGACTTTAAAATCTTAATAGACCTACGTTTATGTACATACATATACGTACGTCGGATTACGAATGCCTACGTACTGTCGTGTGTGCATATACACGTAGGTGTATGCCGACGAATTAAATCTCTCGCGATTCACTATCGTTGAGCACAACGTTCGCTCTGTAGGGGGGGGGGGAGGCAAACGATTCGGACGAACCGATCTCGTTCGTGGCCCGCGGCGCGTTGATTTCCGTTCTCACACGTTTGTGCGCGCGTTGGCGCTCGGCTACTGCGACCCGAACGCGGTAGGCACAGGAGGTGGGTGAGCTTTCACTCGCCGTCCCCGCGCCCGCACGCTAAGACGGCTTTCCCGTACGGTCGGCCACCCGAGGACCATTGCTGCGTGGACGGCGCCGGCGCATTGTACGTGCACGCGCGTCTGTCCGCGCACGTTCGCCGTTTCGTTGATCGCGACGACCGCGGGTTACGTGCGCCCGCGACGTACCGACCGCCTTGAGCATGAGTTCGTCGCCGGAGAGCGGAGTCGGGCTGGGCGGACGGATGGACCGCGACGACGACGACGACGACAAACTGTCGTTGGAGAACCTTAACCTGGACGAACTCAAGACGCTCGTGTCCATGTGGTAAGCACTCGCGCGATTATCGCGTTATCGCCGTTGCGATACGCTTGCGCGCGGCGGCGCGCTTTCGAATCTTTTGCGCGTGAGGGGGGTTTAAATCTTTCGAAGGAATAAGCGTTAGCGTTATAGAAATGAAAAAAAAAACACGCATAGGGTATGAACTAATGATTATTTTTATTCTATTATTATTGTTATTCTAAGTACAAATTAAAAGTTGTTTACGAGCACGTGGTACGAAATGAACGTTATTTTTCTCTATAACTCCGCGTCTGGTCATTTACAACTTTGAAACTTTTTTTCTCCTGGAAGGAAGTCGAGACACTCCCCCCCCCCCCGAAAATACCCCGCTGCTACACGCCCACGATGTACTGTACTACATTAATATCGTTGTTTCAAGCGCGCGCGATTATATCTAATTAAAGCGGGTACATACGTGCCACAGTTGAAATGATCGTTGCACGGCTGATTCATTAAGACTTGAACAAGCTATGAACGTATGAACACTTGTTTCGGTATAACTGAAACATAAACATCAGTATTCAGTCAAGTAGAAACGGTTTCTAATTTTGGTTGTTTTTAACGAAGTATTTCGTTTCAAAAGCCGACTAAAACAAGTGAACACGTTTTCGTTTTAATTTTCATTATTTCGCTATCAATCGTTTACCGTTCGTTAGTAATGTTTATGTTCTTCTTACCGTGCCAACGATTTGTTCAGTAAATAGTTAGGATGGTAATATACGCGTATAAAACGTTTTATACATTATACATATAATATCGCATGTGCAAAACATAAAAACGTATAAAATGACTATAATTACGTCCACGACAAGATAATGATAACTATTAACAATAAATTAATAGTTTTACACTTGTATTTTATATTTCCTTTTTTAATAGTTAGTGCAAATTATAAATGCATTTTTATTTATAAGTGATTCAATTTTTATACAGTATATAACGCATATAATTGTTTGATATATACTATACGTTTTATACGTTTTATATGTATGAATAGAACATGTCTAATACTATACCGTATTACACGTTTCAACCCTGTTAAATAGGATTATCAATAAAAATGATTCAGTCATAATAGTCATTTTAACTGACACGTATGAACCCGCCTTTGATTTGCGCTCCGGGTACACGGACGAGATGTAACTTAGACCAGTGGTCTTTAACCAATTGGTCACGACCCATTTTTGGGTCGCAATAAGTCTTCATTTTAAAATAAAAAAGTTTATTAAATTATATAAATTATAAAAATAAATATATAATACAGTTAAAAAATTATTGTAATATATTATGTATCAACAATATTATATAATTTATATTCTATATTATAATATTATAATGGATATCAAATTATACTTAATGTTTCATTTACTGGTACGATTCTACGAATTATAGATTGTATATAATAATATGCGAGTAAACAGGGCTATTAATAAAATTAATATATATTGTTATTGTTAAAGAATTCTATAATCTACGAACATTATCGATGTTGTTGTTGTGTTTAAATATGAAGTATTATAAATATTAGTCCCGTTATTATTCAGTTATATTATAATTCTCTTTATAGTTTGACGAGATCACTGATAAGATGATAGCACTTTGTAAACAAAGCAATTTTGATTACATATTTTAGGAACTTTTATAACAACGAAATCCACGAGGATATACTGTTCTCCTCAAAATTAGAAACTTAAACTGCTGGAAAAATATTTTTGATACGTTAGTAAACTTTTATTACCAATATTAACATAGATTTAAAAAAAAATTATTTCAATAAGAACTGATGGGGCAAAAAAAACGCCTAAAAGAAATTTCAAATTTGTCATTGTAAAAAACTTTTTTTCACATAAATAAGTCGTTGGAAATATTAATAAAATTAAGATGGCTATAGATGCTAATTCCACGTAATTTTCCATGCATAAGAGTGCCTTAAATATTTCTATTCAGGTTTTTTATTACATAGTTTTCTATTACGCCTAAAAGAAATAGACTTGAAAGTGAAGATGATTTACAGATTGCATTTAGTCAAATTGAGCCAAGGTAGAATTTATTAAGTAAAAACACTCAAGGACAAACATCACATTAAATTTTTTGTATTTTAATTCTATTAGATTTTAGATTCTGAACGGAGTGAAGAATGTATTGATTTTACAATGATGTGTGTTTTTTTTTTTTTTTTTTTTTTGTGTCTGTCGACACGTTTTGGGGCAGTAAAAATGCTTCGATTGCCTTATGTAGCAACTTTTCTGAAAGGAAAGTGAATCTATTTGGTACTTTGGGGGGTCAAAAGTTAAAAATTTCCAATATTTTTCGGGAAAAACCATAAAAAAATTTGGGAAAAACGGGAGTTTTTACGCAAAACCAGTTTTTGACATAATCAAATTTTTTATTTTGCTATAACTCAAAAACTAATCGATGTAAATACTTGAAATTTTCACCAAATGTTTAGATTAGCGTTCTCTATACACCATTAAATTTTCAAAGTATTAACACGAGGTTATCTATAAGCTACTCTTCAAAAATCTTTAAAAAAATTTCTACCGGAATAAGAGGAAAAAATTTTATGACTGTTTGAAATTTAAATATTTACGAAATTGCAAAAAATAGCGATTTATTCTCAAACGATTTTAAATATTTTTTATAATTCAAAAAGTATAAGTCGCAGATTTTTGAAATTTCTACCAGCTGTTAAGATTGGTATTTCCTTTATGTCATATTTTTTTCAAAATATTATATTGATTTTTTAGCCACTTATAGGCATTTAAAATATTCGACTTTTTTACATTTTTTTTTTATAATCGGTGATAAAAAAAATTTGGCTCGTACAAAATACTTGAAATTTTAATAGAAGATTCCACAGAAGTAGTTCTTAAAGTCATTCAAAAATTATTAAAATCCATAGGCACAATTTTTTTTTATAAGCGTTTGAACAGCGAATATTGACAAAAAAATACATGTAAAATATAATATAATGTATAATATTCTAGACTGACAAAGATATTGGTTTTTTTTTAAAATGCTCTAACTCAAAAATGAAAAACCGCAACAACTTGAAATTTTCACCAAATCTTTATATTGACGTTCTCCATATATGGTTAAGATTTCAAAGTATTTTGACATATTTTGACTTATTTATAGACAATTTATATTTTCGATTTTTGTTAAATTTTTGTTTTTAAACATCTATAAAATTTAATTGATAGAGCGAAAACTCTTGAACATTTTATACTAGGTTTATAATAAGTTAAACTTATCGTAACTAAAAAATATCGGTGATCGGTTAACTCAATTTTTTTTTATAAGCCCTTAATTCTCAAATTTGTATAAAATGTGTAAAAATCACGATAATTTGCATGTTATTTTGTAGATAAAAATTCATAAAATTTTTTTTGTTCATACTTAAGGTTCAACATTTTAACACTAGGTTATCTATGAGCTACTCTTCAAAAATCTTTAAAAAAATTTCTACCGGACTAAGAGGAAAAAATTGTATGACTGTTTGAAATTTAAATATTTACGAAATTGCATAAAATAGCGATTTATTCTCAGACGATTTTAAATACTTGTTATAATTAAAAAAGTATAAGTCGCAGATTTTTGAAATTTCTACCAGCTGTTAAGATTGGTATTTCTTTTATGCAATATTTTTTTCAAAATATTATATTGATTTTTAAGCCACTTATAGTCATTTAAAATATTCGATTTTTTTACATTTTATTTTTATAATCGGTGATAAAAAAAATTTGGCTTCTACAAAATACTTGAAAATTTAATCGAAGATTCCACAGAAGTAGTTCTTAATGTCATTCAAAAATTATTAAAATCCATAGGCACAATTTTTTTTTATAAGCGTTTGAACATCGAATATTGACATAAAATTACATGTAAAATATAATATAATGTAGAATGTTCTAGACTGACAAATGATATCGGTTTTTTTAAAATGCCCTAACTCAAAAACGAAAAACCGCAACAAATTGAAATTATCATTAAATATTTATATTGACGTTTTCTATACATGGTTAAAATTTCAAAGTATTTTGACATATTTTGACTTATTTATAGACAATTTAAATTTTCGGTTTTTCTAAATTTTTCGTTTAAAAATAAAATATACTTATATAATATTTATAAATAACATTGTATTATATTCTAGACTAACATATGAACTCCGTTCAGAATCGTTATTCGTATACAATGATATCTATCATTGCATTCAAATTTAACAAATCCATTATAATAATGACCTATCCTATAAGCGAGGTGCACTCCACCCCTAACTGTACAGCAGAGCGAGGCCCATCCGGTTCTTTTTTTCGTATGAATTCAATAAATTTTTAATTAATAATAATTAATTATTCTACTTACTAAAATGTAAATTTTATTTTTTTTTTTTTTATTATTTAAAAAGATAGGAATATTTACAATTTGTAACATTTGTAGAATAAGAAAATTTGGTAATGAACATTATTTACATGACATGAATCATTTTGAGAAGGGAGGCTGTCCAGTAATAAAACCCTCCAAAATTTATTATTTATTGTTTAAAAATCGGGATTCAATAAATCGTTGCATCATTGTCTTTTTTAACTACGGGGAAGATTGGTAAGTTAACACTGCCTTGAGTGACAAACATTTTATTTATTCAGTTTTTACACAACTACAAAGTATTAAGCAATTTTAGATTTTTTTTTTCTACAATGCTTTCATATATCGATAAAAATATAGGTTTAAAAAAGAGGGTCTAATATGGTTCAAAACTACTGACTTAGACTGGCATGTGTACGTGGTGCTGCACCTTACTCAGTGTTTATTTCGGACCATTTCTATTGGGGAGTTATCGTAGATTTTTGAGAGAGTACGTAGTATGCAATATACCATAGAAGTAAATAATTCATAAATAAATACATTTTTTTGGGAGGGGTTATACATTATCCTTCGGAGAGACGAATATGTGTAATGCCACCCCTTTGAAATAAACATTGCACCTTATCCACGAACTTTTATCGTACGTATGTTTTTCATCTGAAATGGGGGTCGGTTATATTTTTTCTTGTGCGGGCTGTAATTAGCTTTCTATCGAGGGCCACATACAAAGTTTAAATAAACGTTATTAAATACACAATTTTAACTTAGAATACTAATATATTTATGGACAGCGTCAATCATGTTATGAATTCCATATTACGAGGTTCTTCTTTTTAGGTTATTTTGTATAATTTACATTAGTGCAGATAATTTAAAAAATAATAATTATTTAATTAATTAATTATTAAGTACGATACAAATATTTGATTTTTAGTGTGATTTTTGATGTTAAATTTTCTCGCTAATTCGTTTGTGTCCACTTTCATATTAGATGTTGATGTTCTTAAAAATGTCTTCAAGTTTTGATCGTTTGGTAGCATATTTTTTGAGAACATGAGAACAATGTGAGCTCATCCCTTATGTTGGTAAAAGTATAAAGTATATAGTCACGTTTCGATTTTATTTATTTACATTTTAAACACAATGATATATGTGGGGTCACAGAAAATAATTCCGCGGACCGTGAGTTACCGGTACCTGATTTAAAACGCCTAAATTAGATTTCTTGCTTCACAAGATAATATCGTTACGTTCTCGAATCAATATGGCACAGGACTGCATTGTATTATTGATGTAGACAACGGGTTTACTTTGTACACATTTTTGTTTTTATTTTTCGAAAAAAAAACACATCGTTTAAGTCATTGCATATTGTTTTTGTTATCAATAACAGGTTATTTTTAATGCTTCTGTTTTCAAATATGCAGCACCAACCATGTTCTCCATTAGCAATTAACAATTCATATATTTTTTATAATTCCGTTTATTTTATGTATAAATAAATTGTTTTCCTTCAATATATCATTTACGACATAATATTATGCTATACAAATTGATGCAATGCATAATGCTATATGCTATACATGTGTCTTATATGCGCGTGTTTATAAATAAGCCGTCCAACTATAATTTTGCCGCCAACCTTCAACCACACTACTTTCAAACAATTTTTTGATTCGTACTCAATTACGCTATTCAGCATGGTGAATAGTACTCGTGTATTATACTCGTTCAATTTAATTAGATGTATCGCGCATATTATACGTTTTTTAAATTTAAATTTAAATAACAAACAAAATAACTATGCCATGACGTGATATTTTCGTTCATCACATGATAGTTACGAAATAATTGTCACACAAATCAAAGCACACTGATGGAAAAATGAATTTAAAACGTATAATATCACATTAAATCAAATCATTATCAAATGTGAAACGTATTTCCGTAAAAATGTACTTTTAAATACTTTCCAATTGGAATTTAATTGTTGAATAAATAATGATGTATAAGAACGTAGATGCGGGAATAATAATATAATATTTTACACAATTCGTTCACAAATTTCCTAGATCAAATATTATTGTACAAATAACATAAAAGTATAATTAATTGCCTTAAGTAGACGATAACCTTGATTGATTTAATATTCATATTAAACTACATATTATTGTAGCAATATTGTTTGTATACATATCATATATATATATATATATATATATATATATATATATATATATATATATATATATATATATATATATATTTATTATTAACTTCTCAATGCGTTTTAATCAATACAAACACGCTATGCACAGTTGATTCGGATCTGTATTACGTCTTTATGGCTGTTCATGGTAAAAATAATTAGTTTCGCTCATTGTAAAAAATTTCTGATTGTTGTTACAGCATTAATACACCACACTAACTGCTAGATCTAGGAAGAAAATTTAGAAACCCTGTATAATATTGTAATGAGGGTCGCGAATTCGCTATGCTTATCATAGTTCCATGATCGCGGATAACGATATAGCCACGATAACATATTATTTAACTGTATAATAAATCAGTACAAATGTAGTAGGTTATGGACATTTAAATTAACTCATACTCGTATACGAATGCGTAAATGATGACCATTTGTGGTATCTACTATGAACTTAGGATTCCTAAATTGTTTCATATTGTGTTTTTTATTATTTCGATTCGTATATCAGTGCAATAATTTTAGCTTGAGAACAATAAAATGTAACATTCGCCAACGGAAACCTCCAAATAGCGTACCAACATAATTCGGATAAAATGTTCATTTATTTTCCCGAAGAAACCTTTAAACACGGTACAGGCTACTAAATTCTTCACCGCGATTGTTTTTCCGTTGCAATCGTTTAGAATAAAAAAAAAAATGAGTTGCGTGTACAAAACTCTAACAAGTAGAATCAATCCTATTATATTATCGCCGAGAAAATGTCATCATGTCGTCGTTGGTAGTATTGTTTAAATTCTTGTCGGGTGCGATGTACAAGCAGTATATGTCTTATTTGATCGATCGAGATACCGAAATGTTATTTCTTCATACAGTAGTGTGTGATTAAACGGTCGAGACAATGGTCTTGTAAGGCATTGTTCTCACCAAAGCAACTTGCAACTGCAACTAAATTGAAATGCAACTGCAACGTGACCGCGCCCACTAAAACTAATGAACATGTTCTCACCGGTTGCAACGCGACCGAAAAGTGATCCAACTTCCACGAAACTTATTTGAAACTGTTTGAAGCAACTTGACTTAAGTAGTATAACTTTGTAGTTAAAAAATGTTCAGCAAGATTTGTCTATTTCGTTTTTTTAAGTATAAATATGCAACAACAACGTCATCTTTAGATGAAAACATAAAATTACTAAAAATTTTAAATTTCTGACATAAGTCATAGGTAGCGACTATTGAGATGGACTGAGCAAGTGCGAGACTGAACAGCATAACCAAAAACAGTTGCTTCATTGAGAACACTGACCGCAACGCAATTTAAATTTGATTGCAACCCGACGAATTGCGCGATCTAGTTGCAGTTGCAAATTGCTTTGGTGAGAACAATTACTATGTTTCATTCGTTCGGCCGATTTCGACGGATGTACACATCTATATATCATGCAGGACGTGTACGATGTAGATGTGGTGATGATTATTTTACACGCGATTGGAATGGGAGGAAAAAATCGGGACCGCAATTGTTGGAAACCTGACGGTATGAAACATGCGAAATCGAATATTTACTCCTCGCATCGTAGATTTCGCGCACCTTAGTCTTCAAGAAACAGCCGTCCAGAAAGAGTGGGTCATTATCAGTCGTCGTATCACAAATCCTCTCATCTGCGATTTTTGATGACAACGACGATATTTTTATGCTCGTCCTTAACGAATACTTCTTGGCGTGTGCGCGCGCGTTCGAATGATGTTCATATTCCACATCTCTGCGTTCCGGCGTACGAACATGTCTTCGTCCAAGACAGGTACATCCGTACTAATGTCAATATGTGGTGCAATGCACTGGAGCCCCAAGGATTCTCTAAAACCAAATTAAAAAAAATTGTCTTGTCTCTCTTGCTTTTTTTTCACTTAAATTTCATTTTTTTTTTTTCAATTCTAACATAAGTACACCAACATAAAACTATAAAAAAAAAAAATGTAGGTGTTATTTTGGGCATTTTTTTTTTTATATACTGGTATTCGCACTCCGGCCTTCCGACACCTAGATCCGTACATTGGACGTGTACTGCACGTAGGTCTGAGATTGTACCTAACCTGTTTGTACACGTCGGCACGTTCGCATGCCATTTATACGTCGCTGATTAAATAGGTAATAATAAAAAAAAAAAAAAAGTGAAGACGTACCGAGCGCACACACACACACTCGCCATGCATACGTGCTGCGTTCATACGTGTTACTACGACTATGTTAGTGCGGTTCTACGGCTGTGCGGTAGCTCGCGTGCAAGTTTCAACGACGTCTGTGTCCGTCCGTCCGCCCGTCCGCCCGTCGTCGTCGTGTACGCGGTTTTGTTGGCGGTACCGTGCGTGTGAGTCGGTGCGTACACGTGGGTAGGCCGTGTGGGGCGAAGTGCGCGCTGAACACCATGTGGAACCGAATGACCGGAACACCGTGGCGACGGAGCAGGGGAATCGTCGGGAAGATAACGTCCACATCGCTTTCCAATAGGTACCGAAATACAGTAATAGCATTAATAATTCCCCTCTGGTGAGGACGATGTCGAATTTTAATAACAGCTAATTGCACTCTCGCACCTAGACCTCTACCTGTACTTTTGTCTTGCACGGTTTTCTAATTTCAAATACAGTTAGTTTTTTGTTCGGCTAATTCAAACGTTTATTTTAATGTAACTTTATCTATAGTTTATTATTGTTATTTACCCCGTTTCCGTTATCTTTCTGATTTATGACGTTTATATCATTGCGTTACGTAACTCGTTGTTCAAGTAGGTACTGTTATCAAAAGCCGCATGGCGTACATTCCGATAAAACGAAAATAATAATAATAATATTACTATTCGCTGCGAACGCGTATTTTTGTAACGTTTAGTGAAAATTACTCTAACCACGTTCTCCCACCCTACAAGTCTTGGGACCGTTGACTCGGTGACGGAACGTATGGTATCACTGGGCTAAAATCAATTGATAATAAAACAATACTCCGATCGTCAAAAGTTTCCACTACTTATCGTGTAGTGTAAATGAGTGTATACATAATACACTATTAGCCCCAGCATTATTTTATTACAGCATGTCCACGAGGGAGCTAAGGGTTGGTCAATAATCGAATTTTTCACATGTATTCAATTTAAATTAGAAATTAAATTGGTTGAATACAAATAACAGAATATGGCGAATTCGTGCGAATCATTTTCGTTCAATAAACAACAATTTTCATTTCGTTTAAATAAGTAACTCGACTTGCGAACATATAGCATATTTTTAGCGCTCAACATTCGAATCGGAATTTGGGTAAAAGATTACATTTTTGAAATATGTGTGCCATCCGTATAAGGCCTGATTTAATTAAATTACAGGGTCAAGTGCACCAAATTATTTGAAGCTTCCAATTCAAAAATTTTCCTGAAAAAATCTGTAAAAAGCAAAGGAAGCAATTGAGAACAATGAAAATGCAATACTAAATAATATAATAAAGTTATACCTTATCAAAACATTAAAAATACTTTAGAATTTGAATACTATTTAAATTTAAATTAATCCATTTTTAGTCTTGAATAAAAATGGAAAAACAACTTATTGATTTAACACCTTAAGTATAAAATTAAAATAATGACACATTTATATTTGTATAACATTTTATCTTACAAACAAGTTTAAAAATTACAAAGATTTCTTTTTTTTGCTTTTCCCATTAAAAAAAATTCAATTATCGCGTAACCTAATATTTAAGTATTTACCTGGTGTTTTGTTAAGGAATCAATTCCAGAGATTTTAAGACTCAGACAGATTTTTATTTTGTACATATTTTTCCAATTTTATTCTACGTTTTGCAGCCCCATTTAAATAGTGACTTGAAATAACGATAAAACTTTCTAACTTCAAAACAATTTTCGAATGACAGTTAACGGACTACTAGATTACTAAATACTAGAATACCATGAGTAATAAGTTATAACTAAGGCAAAAGGCTTGTAGTATTTACATATTTGTTTTGAACATTCACAAAAATGATATAGGTCAAAATAAATATATTTCATGCTTTCACAGAGCTAGTCTTGACATTTATTTTGTATAATTGATTTTTTTGTTTTGTTTTATGGCATATTTTTTTAATTTTTGTAATTTTAGATGCAACTTTCAAACAATTTCGTAATTCGTGTCAACTTTAATGAGTCACATTTTAAAAAATAAATGTAAATGCATTTTGATAAGAAAACAAATGTTCTTCTTGCAGGATTCCCAGAATTTGGATGGCTAAGTGCACCGTAAATCAGGTCTTACACCAATAGGGTCAACAAACAAGCAATAATTTACGTTAAAATAATGAAATGTTAGAAATTCTGTTGTAATACGATTATTATATGGTAAAATGGTATTTTTTTATTTTTTAACCATGTATAATTTCGTATTATCTTCCGATAAGAGAATAAATATACAACGATTTTAACCAATATTCAACACGCTACCTACAAGTTATCAATATTTGTAACAACCGATTGAATAAAACTTTTTTTTAGACACTTGATGTTTTTGGTACTTGAGATATAAAATATTGTAATGAAAGTGGGCAAAGCGCGCTTGTGAAAGAAAAAGGAAAAAACTCCAAAATATTGCACCGCCCGGGAATCGAACCCGGATCGCAAGAATGGGAATCTTGCATGATACCATTACACCAGCGGTGCTTTCAGATAATTTTGAAGTATTGTAACAATTTAAGATAGTCACTATTTTTTTTTTTAATATTTTTTTTATTTATCATCAAGTGTTAAAACTAAAAAATAACTTTTAGATAACACTGGCTTTATATAACGATCCACGAGTTCTTAATCAAAAAATCAATGATGTTATATAATATAATATGTTTTAGCTCACAAATTTACAAAAAAATATAACGATTTATTTTAGTATTACTACAAATACGTAATATGCAGAGGCGGATTTACAATTAGGCGCTGTAAGCAACTACTTAGTACAGTACTTAGTACTTAGTGACAGTAAAATTTGGGGGTGATAAATTGTATAGTGTTCTATTAAAATCCATCAAAAATTGGAAAATTAATTAAATTCAAATGGATTTCCACTACTTTTATCAATATATTTAATATTTAGAGTAGGTTTTTTGGAGGAGTATTGTAACTTGTTCGCCTATCATGAGGAAGCACATTTTTGGTTCCTATAACCGTAAAATAGATAAATCCGCTTCTGGTTATATGTGTATCGGGACGATACGAATTTAAAATAAATTATTATTTCCTGCTTTTATAATAATTTTTTCTGTTTTTGTTTAATTTCTACTTAATTATAAACGATGACGTAGGCCACTGAATTCCTTCAGATTATCAAACACATTTATTTAAAAGTATCGTTTACATTTTGTTTTTCACAAAATCCCTTAGAAAATATCTCTAAAGTCAAAGTTAAACTTTTTTTTTATCATAAAGAATTATTCATTTATTTTTTTGATTTTTTAAATAAAAAATTATAATATGGACTTCATTTTTCGTTTTAATATTTTTTGTTATATTTAATTTTATATTTAATATATTTTCAAAGTATGTCTAGTAATTTGTCGTGTTCGCATAAAAAGAAAATTTAGAAATTTTTGCTTACCTATTTTTCCTATTTTAGATCATTTTAGATTCTGAACGGAGTGAAGAATGTATTGATTTTACAATGATGTGTGTTTTTTTTTTTTTTTAGATTCTGAACGGAGTGAAGAATGTATTGATTTTACAATGATGTGTGTTTTTTTTTTTTTTTTTTTTTGTGTCTGTCGACACGTTTTGGGGCAGTAAAAATGCTTCGATTGCCTTATGTAGCAACTTTTCTGAAAGGAAAGTGAATCTATTTGGTACTTTGGGGGGTCAAAAGTTAAAAATTTCCAATATTTTTTAAATGCGACGGGAAAAACCATAAAAAAATTTGGGAAAAACGGGAGTTTTTACGCAAAACCAGTTTTCGACATAATCAAATTTTTTATTTTGCTATAATTCAAAAACTAATCAATGTAAATACTTGAAATTTTCACCAAATGTTTAGATTAGCGTTCTCTATAGACCATTACATTTTCAAAGTATTTTGACTTTTATTAAGCTATTTATAGACAATTGAAATTTTCAATTTTTTTAAGTATTTTTTTTTTAAATAACGATAAAATTTTTTTGGCTGCCTAGAAAATCTTGAAAATTTAATACAAGGTTTCTTATAAGTTGTTCCTTAACTGATAAAAAAAAATCTAAAATCGTAAGTCACAATTTTTTTTTATAAGTGCTCAAAGTTCCAATTTATACGAAATATGTAAAAATCACGATAATTTGCAAGTTATTTTGTAGATAAAAATTCATAAAATTTTTTCTGTTCATACTTAAGGTTCAAAATTTTAACACGAGGTTATCTATAAGCTACTCTTCAAAAATCTTTAAAAAAATTTCTACCGGAATTAGAGGAAAAAATTTTATGACTGTTTGAAATTTAAATATTTACGAAATTGCATAAAATAGCGATTTATTCTCAAACGATTTTAAATATTTTTTATAATTCAAAAAGTATAAGTCACAGATTTTTGAAATTTCTACCAGTTGTTAAGATTGGTATTTCCTTTATGTCATATTTTTTTCAAAATATTATATTGATTTTTAAGCCACTTATAGGCATTTAAAATATTCGATTTTTTTACATTTTTTTTTTATAATCGGTGATAAAAAAAATTTGGCTCGTACAAAATACTTGAAAATTTAATAGAAGATTCCACAGAAGTAGTTCTTAAAGTCATTCAAAAATTATTAAAATCCATAGGCACAATTTTTTTTTATAAGCGTTTGAACAGCGAATATTGACATAAAATTACATGTAAAATATAATATAATGTTAATATAATGTTTATATAATGTATAATATATTTTAATTCTAGACTGACAAATGATATCGGTTTTTTTTTAAAATGCTCTAACTCAAAAATGAAAAACCGCAACAACTTGAAATTTTCACCAAATCTTTATATTGACGTTTTCTATACATGGTTAAGTTTTCAAAGTATTTTGACATATTTTGACTTATTTATAGACAATTTAAATTTTCTGTTTTTCTAAATTTTTCGTTTTTAAACATCTATAAAATTTAATTGGCAGACCGAAAACTCTTGAAAATTTAATACAAGGTTTATAATAAGTTAAACTTATCGTAACTAAAAAATATCGGTGATCGGTTTACTCAAATTTTTTTTATATACCCTTAAAGCTCAAATTTGTATAAAATGTGTAAAAATCACGATAATTTGCAAGTTATTTTGTAGATAAAAATTCATAGAATTTTTTCTGTTCATCCTTAAAGTTCAAAATTTTAACACTAGTTTATCTATAAGCTACTCTACAAAAATCTTTAAAAAAATTTCTTCCGGACTTAGAGGAAAAAATGTTATGACTGTTTGAAATTTAAATATTTACGAAATTGCATAAAATAACGATTTATTCTCGAATGATTTTTAATATTTGTTATAATTCAAAAATTATAAGTCGCAGATTTTTGAAATTTCTACCAGCTGTTAAGATTGGTATTTCTTTTATGTAATATTTTTTTCAAAATATTATATTGATTTTTAAGCTACTTATAGGCATTTGAAATATTCGATTTTTTTACATTTTATTTTTATAATCGGTGATAAAAAAAATTTGGCTCGTAAAAAATACTTGAAAATTCAATAAAAGATTCCACAGAAGTAGTTCTTAAAGTCATTCAAAAATTATTAAAATCCATAGGCACAATTTTTTTTTATAAGCGTTTGAACAGCGAATATTGACATAAAATTACATGTAAAATATAATATAATGTTAATATAATGTTTATATAATGTATAATATATTTTAATTCTAGACTGACAAATGATATCGGTTTTTTTAAAATGCCCTAACTCAAAAACGAAAAACCGCAACAACTTGAAATTATCATTAAATCTTTATATTGATGTTTTCTATACATGGTTAAAATTTCAAAGTATTTTGACATATTTTGACTTATTTATATACAATTTAAATTTTCGGTTTTTCTAAATTTTTCGTTTAAAAATAAAATATACTTATATAATATTTATAAATAACATTGTATTATATTCTAGACTAACATATCATCTCCGTTCAGAACCGTTTTTCGTATACAATGATACCTATCATTGAATTCAAATTTAACAAATCCATTATAATGACCTATCCTATGAAGAGTCGCACTCCACCCCCAAGTGTACAGCAGAGCGAGGCCCATCCGGTTTTTTTTTTTTTTTAATTAAATATTTTTGTTTAAATTTAAGTTTTTTTAAAGTGCTTATTTTAATGATTTTAAGTGCTATAAGTTCCGAGCCCTGGTAATAACTAACAATTATCAACTAACAAGGACATATTTATTTATTTATTTTTTTTATTATTAATATAAGCGCCGTAAGGCTCAAGTACAGTTTAAGTAAATGATATAACAATAATTATAAAAATATAAATATTTAAAAATAACAAATTACAAATATATAAGATTTAAGAGTAACAATAGTTTTTAACGATTTTAATTATAGATAAACTTATTTTAAATAAATAGTAGTTCATTATAAAATTTGAGTATGTTTGAATTATAATTAAAAGAAGAAGTCAACACCGGACTCTTTTCCCAATTTTAAAATTCTCTCAAAGGGGTTATTTTTACCATAATTTGTTCAATGGGTTTTTATAAGAAAAGAAGGGCATGTTCTGGAGTTATATTGGGGTACATGGAAAGGAATACGTTCTAATAAAGGGGAACAGGTTATTGAACTATTTAATAATTTAGAAAGAAAGGAAATATCTGCATTTTTTCTACGTGTATATAGTGAATCGAGATTTTGACTGTTTGAGATTTCATGTAAAGTATTTAATGTGCTGTCATTAAAGTTTTTATTTTTATAACCAATATAACGTAAAAATCTTCTCTGTACTCTTTCTAATTTTTCAATGTTACAGATAGAATAAAAATTCCGTTTAATTGATCGATATTCTAATAAAGGACGAACTAAGGGACAATAGAGAATTTTTAAGCAGCGTCCATCATTAAAGGATGAAGTAGATCTAATTAAAAATCCTAAAGTTTTTATAGATTTTAAACTGATTTCATTAATATGATTTGAAAACGTGAGGTCGGATAGGAAGTTTATACCAAGTACCTGTTCAGCCACAGGTAGTGAAAAATTATTAATTTTATAATTAAAGTATATTTGATATTTAGTTCGATAGTAAGAAAACTTTAAACATTTGGAAAAATTAAGATTTAAATTTGTTAGCCTCACACCACTTCGTCAAATTGTCTAAATCATTTTTAAGAAGAAGGCAATCAGTTTCGCTAGTAATTGTAATGTAAAGCTTAAGATCGTCAGCGAACAATTTAAACTGGCAATGTTAAAAATAAGAACCGATATCCATTACAATTACTAAAAACAATCATGGAGTAAGTGCCCTCCTTGTGGGACACCAGATGAGACTCAGAACTTGGATGATAAATAGCCATTGATTTTAACTTGTTGGTAACGATCGTTCAGATAAGATTTCAACCAGTTTAAAAGGTTACCGAAAATACCAATCTTTTCTAATTTAAATAATAGAATTTCAATATTAACAGCGTCGAACGCCTTATGAAAGTCAGTATATATAATATCCACTTGCAAACCTTTTTCAACGGGTTCCAATATGTCTCAATACAAACAGAGTAAGTTGATATCAGTAGACCACCCTGATCTGAAACCGTGTTGGTTTGGGGAATATAAATGTTTAAAGGATTGTAATATAATTTTTTCAAGTAGTTTTTCAAATAATTTGGGTAATGCTGATAATTTGGAAATAGGTCTGTAGTTTTATACTGTATTTTTAGAACCAGATTTAAATATAAGAATAATTAAGCTTAATTTCCAAAAGGATGGATAAATGCCACTAGTTAGAGACCAGTTAAAAAGAATATGAATTGAGACAGATAAAGCATATTTACATGATTTAAGTAGTATTTCAGGAACTCCGTCAAGGCCAGGACTAGGACTTGTACTCAAACCATCTAAACCTAAGAAGATTATGGAGAAAGAAAATTGACTATTAGGTAAATTAATTATATCAAATAAAGAAGAAGTCAAATATGATGGATCGACAGTATCTTTTGAATAAACGGAGCTAAAATAATCTTTATGCTAGCTCCACACTCTCGCGAGGTCGCCTCGTCGAGAGTCTAGTCGAGTTAACGCGAGGCGAGGCAGCACACGAATGCATAGTCTACACTCTCGTGTAGACTCGTGAATCACTCAGTTGTTTCAAACCAGACAAGCACGAGACAGCGCGAGAATGTAGTTGATAAGCCTCGCCTCGTGGCACGTGTCCTTTGACTCGCGACAAAAAAACCGACACCGAACGGAGCACGCACGAGGCAAGGCGAGACGAGACGAGACGACACGAGTGAACCGACTACACTCTCGTGCTCGCGTTGCCTCGCGTCGCCTCGGCGAGAGTGTAGAGCTAGCATTAAATAATTCAGATATTTCTGACCCATTGGATTTCCGTATATTGTTGTACTCCATGTCAGATGGAATATTATTATCCTTCTTTAAATTTTTTATATAGCTCCAAAATGATTTGGGGTTTAGTAAAAACTTTGAGTACAGTAGTGGGCAAAGCGCGCTTGTGAAAGAAAATGGAAAAAAAAACTCCAAAATTATACATATACACCACCCGGGTTTCGAACCCGGATCGCAAGATTGGTAGTCTTGCATGATACCATTACACCAGCGGTGCTTATGAACACTTGAACAGTATTATAATTATTTAAGATAGTCATTATTTTTTTTTAATATTTTTATTATTTATCATTGAGTGTTAAAACTAAAAAATAACTTTTAGATAACACTGGCTTTATATAACGATCCACGAGTTCTTAATCAAAAAATCAATGATGTTATATAATATAATATGTTTTAGCTCACAAATTTACAAAAAAATATAACGATTTATTTTAGTATTACTTCAAATACGTTATATGCAGAGGCGGACTAACAATTAGGCACTGTAGGCAGTTGCTTAGGACAGTAAAATTTGGGTATGATAAATAGTGTAGTGTTCTATTAAAATCCATCAAACGTATCAAAAATTGGAAAATTAATTAAATTCAAATGGATTTCCACTACTTTTATCAATATATTTAATATTTAGAATAGGTTTTTTGGAGGGGTATTGTAACTTGTTCGCCTATTATGAGGAGGAAAATATTTGGTTCCTATAGCCGTAAAAAAGTTAAATCCGCTTATGGTTATATGTGTATTGGGGTGATACGAATTTAAAATAAATGATTATTTCCTGCTTTTATAATAATTTTTTCTGTTTTTGCTTAATCTCTACTTAATTATAAACGATGATGTAGGCCACTGAATTCTCTCAGATTATCAAACACATTTATTTAAAAGTATCGTTTACATTTTATTTTTCACAAAATCCCTTGGAAAATATCTCTAAAGTCAAAGTTAAACTTTTTTTTTATTATAAAGACTTATTCATTTATTTTTTTGATTTTTTTAATTAAAAAATTATAATATGGACTTCATTTTTCGTTTTAATATTTTTTGTTATATTTAATTTTATATTTAATACAGTTTCAAAGTATGTTTAGTAATTTAGCGTGTTCACATAAAAAGAAAATTTAGAAATTTTTGCTTACCTATTTTTCCTATTTAGGATCATTTTTTTTTTTTATTTAATTAAATATTTTTGTTTAAATTTAAGTTTTTTAAAAAGGTTATAAATTATTCATGGTGTATTAAAATATTTATGTTTTCCGATTTTGTTAGATAAGACTCGATTAGACTATTTCGAAAACTGTATTTATAATTATTTGTATAAATATTCTAACTGATGAGATTCTGGATTTCTTTTTACACGGGGTACCTATCTGCTACTAGATGTATTATACTGCAGTTAAATACCAGCGTTCACTATAGTGAGGTATACCAGTCCGACGATTTCTCTACTACCTTATATAAATCGTGAGTACAGTGTAATATTTAAATATTAACATTACGATTTTCAACATCATAAAATATACGCATTAAATCGACGATATTATTATGCGTTTGGTAGTACAATGTTATACTTAATTATTCAAAGACTACTTCACAAGAGCTCTGCACTATGCTATGTATTAATTTAATTTATGATATTGTATAGAAGATATGTACTGAAGAAACTCGATACTGCGTAGGTATAGGTATATATATAATATATTATGATATTGCAGTGCAGTTGCAATGAATGGTCCATTGCTAATAAATATTACTTAGTGAATATAATAGATTTACCACTATACGCATTATTCAGTGGCACGCAGTTTTATTGTACAAGATGTATATTGACCAAACAACAAAATGCCAATTAAATACAAATATTTTTAAACTAATGTTTCATTTTATAAGAAGAAAAGTCACTGTACAACTTATCTAATTGTAGTATGGTGTTTTGTAGAAACTACTATATACTTGTTTAACTTCGTTGACGTACGAGTAAAACTTAAAAAAGTAACTATTAAATTACATTTATTCGTAAAATAATAGCAATATTTACACTCGCATAATGATAACATTACTAATTCTGAGCAACATATTATTATCGAGTGATGGAAATGTAATAATATGAAAAGTAAATCAAAAAACATTTCACGAAGTCTCGTGCAGTCTCATGTAAACTGTTTGAGGTTCGATCAATATTTACTATTAATAGTAAAAACGTGTGCAAGTGTAACGCGATGTGACGCATAATACACATTAAAACGTCGTCGACGAATTATTTGCAATGCTGATTCAATTAGCACGCGAGTGGAGTTTTCACACATACGCTAAGTGCTGTTGAACATTACGAAAGGCATACCATGCGAGTCACACACAACGCGATTTTCTAAACGAAGTGAATGGGAATCCACTAACGACGAGAGCGACGGACGATACGTGCGACCGGCAATGCTAGTCGCCTGGCAGTCGTGTCGCGCGAATTGCGTGCGATTTCGTTCATTTTTTCATTTGACATTTTGATTTGTGTCAACGGAGGCGTTCAATTTAAAATTCGTTGGTTCGGTTGTAAAACACTCAACTTTATATGTTGTTATACTACTCCTGACTATTGTAGAAAATTTTTGGTGGAGTAGACCTGGCCGCTACAAAAGTTTGGTAGTTAATGTTTTTTGCAACATAAGAATGAACTCAATATTTTTGTATACCAATAGTACAATGTTTAATCGAATTTAACATTTTTGAAATTAAATCGAAAGAAGTTGACACTGTACGAACTAAATATCGTTTCGTGTTGATGGGCTTTGAATTACGGATGCCGCATTTAATATAGTGTACAGTAGGATTAATTTATTTGGAAATTAGTAAGTAGAACTCGTGTTGTTTCATAACGACATAGATACTAGATAATTGGTTCGGGGTAAAAAACTTGCGCGTTCCGATATAGGTCAAACCATGTTATCTGATTGATTATACAAGTTAGCTCTCTCTAAATTAGAAATTAACAAAGCTGCTATTAGGAAAAAACCATTATTTCTGGCTTTATCAAAAAATTATCATATATAAGTGAAAATTATACTTGGGGACTTCTAAGAATGAAGACCAATAATTGGCATAATTAATGACAGTCTACATCGAATAAACTTATAATCTAATTTTTATTTAATAAAAATATTATTTATTAATAAAATTTATTAATAAATATTAATAAACTTTTAATCAAAACTTTAATAGATATAATTTCCTACCCGTAGACATAAAATGGCATCAGTAGAGGTTTGGTAGGGGGGCATCAGATTTCCAATGGGACCCTCTGGAGAAGTTCCCATTGGCGCAACATTTAATAATCAGAAATGATCATGGAGTTGCCTCATCATATGATTAAGTAATGGTTAAGTTATAACCACTACTGATGCAAATGTATTAGTCGATCGACGAAGCTTATATGCTCGAATGTTCCGTGCGTTTACACTAGCCCATACCCGTGGTCGGTATCACGTTAACGGGAGTGAACGGCCACTAGATGTTTGTCGGTCGTACTTAAGATATGGTCGTACGCCAAAACCTACTCTTAGGAAAGCCGTGCCTAAGGGTGAGTTCAACTAAAGTTATGAATTAAAGGCACTGTGCATCGCGTCTACCGGACTATCATAGGACAACTTCGCGTCAACGCCATCTGTTGACACCAACGCGAGTACGTGATCGTCTCTGTAGGTTGCTGCTGCGCTCGTTCGAATAGTTCGAACGTTTTTAGTTTGCTTTTATATTTTGTTCTGCACCATACTCGTTGCATTCACATTGCGCGTTGGACCAAACCTCGTTATGTCTGCAATTAACGTTATTTTCTGCAAATGATTTAAAACATAATAAAAATATATGTCTTGTTTTTATCAATCGTGAATGTATGTGTGTGTGTGTGTGTGTGTATTGTGTATACGGTTTTTTAACTTCATCTATTACCCAGTATTCGAATGAAACGAATACGTACAATTAGCAATCGAAGGCTATTACGGAAATTGTGTTTCAAGTAGTGTTTTCACGTAAATTAATTTAATTAACGTATTTTATTTTTCTATTGTTCGTTCTATTATTTTCGATTGAAAATCAATTTGTCCAATAATAATATTATTTTGGTATTGGCACGATTTTCACGTATACCTGTATACTATGATCCCTGCTAGTCTTATGAATTATATATTTAAATCGTATTCGGATTACGTAGACAATCAAATGAATTGATAAAAAAGTATTTAGAATATTAATTCGAAAAACAATACGTTCTGAATACACACTAAAATAGCTTGAAAAGTATTCGACCGTGTATGAATAATTGTAGAATATTTATTTATATTATAATTCTGTCAGTTTTGAAATGGTAGAAAAATATCATGGAATCACATGCTTATTAAATTTATCAGTTAATCGTGTTTCATTCAAAATTATTTTTCGTGTAAGGAAAAAAAGATTTTTTAGTGAATACGAAAACACAAATAATTTGTTAAGAATATGTATTGAATATTCGTGATGAATTTTTTTTAATTAATTAATTAATTAATCTGAGAAAACGATTAATACTTTTTTTTGTGAGAGTCATCAGCCGTTTTGACGTAGCTAAACCTGTGCGCTTGTGATACTTTCACATCTACTTTAAAAAAATAAAAGGTGTAATATTCCATCAACTTAAGCCAAACATAATCTTAATTTGTAATTCATCAATGTTTCATTTTTAATCATGAGCGTCTCTAGAGATATATTATGTTATAATATTTCTAAGCATAATCGTTTGAAATGTTCTACTTTTCTATTATACCTTTTGCACGAGCAATACCCCGCAGTGTCCGTCATTATACGGCAAACCTTTAGCCGACAATATTACTCCGATATCCAGCTAAATATGTGAAATGTTAAATCAAAAAATCTGGACAAGCTTACAACGAATAAATCAGAAAACTTGCTTAAGGCAGCATGGTGGCATGTTCCTAATTTTTTTTATTTACCTTTTTTACAGATAAGAAATCTATAAGCAAGATTAGCATTGTTTTAATGGTCTTTCGTGATTTCGTGGTATATCTTTGCATTTTACTTGTATATAGAAATATGTTAATGTAAATTTTTGCCATTGTTACTGTGATATAGCCAACTTTTATTTTTATTTTTGAGAGTCGGTGATGAGTGAAACATTTATGTGCGGAAACAATAACTATTTGTATGTTTTTTTTTTTCATCACGTTCACTTTATGGAATTAAATAATGCTTATTTATATGAAAAAATAAAAAATGAGATGTCAAACCCTTGAATAATTGCTACGGTTTAACATCGAGTCAATGATTATTGTTCAAAGTGTAATAATGTAAACGCATTACACATTACATTTACATCTTTTTAAAACATTAATTTGTAATGTTTAAATTAATATATCATGGCGTTTTAATGTTTTTTTTATCGAGTGAAATTCCACGAAACATTTCTATTCAACGAGAAAAAAATAATCTTCTTTAATATTTTATCTGCAGGGAATATTTTTTATCTCCGCTTTTTTTGAAACGACTCCACTCTCGTTATATTTTTTAAACGCGTAACACTATATAATACTTATATACTCATGGTTAACAATTTTTTGTATGCGAATAAACATTATTCTAACACATTAGAATTAATGATATGAATACTGATTTACGTCAATATTTAAATTAGACTCGTATAATTACATTAAGTATAACTCGTCACCACATATTTTCCAATATCTACTTCTTTTCGGTGTTATGTAGAGCTATAACATTGTTAATACTATTATTTAATCAATATGTTTAATGGAAAAAAATAGGCCACCGAACAGTTTTTATTATATTTTATAGACATATAAAAACAGTTGTTTCGTGTAATGGTATTTTGTTTTAACACGTATTGGAATAATTATTTGGACCAGTGTCTTTCAACCTTTATGCTGAGACTGCCCATAAATATATTTTGTATAAAATTGACCACTATCTAAAGAAAAAAAAAACCCAGCACGCTTTAATATAATAACAACAATAATAATTGTATTACAAGGAATTTTATCATATATGTAATAATACGAAAAATTTAAGTCTGATAAATATGATTATGTTTTAATAACTAAGATGTTTTTCTTGATGTTGGCTTACGAACAACGATCTCTCAAAAATATTTCGGCTCATAGATTGGGAAACGATGCTTTAGAACAGGGGTGGCCAACCCAAATGATCTTGCGGGCCATTTTGGAAATACATTACAATCCCGCGGGCCACATATAAAATTATACAAGTATTTTGCCTCAATAAAAAAAAATTTGGAGTAAAAATTTTAAAGACAATGAATTATTATTATAAAATAAGTATTGGTGTAATAATTATTCGAACTAAATATAATGCATTAATATTGTTTTTACTATGACTCATAATTTATTAAAATAGATCATGAATGTTATTGGTCACGTTTTATAACATAAAAATACATTAATTAATACATTTAAAATTATAAAAATACATTTTTTTATAAGCTGTTATCTACTCGTACATATTTTTTCTGTTAGAATTATTACTTTTGTTGCCTTTACGTTGATATTAATACAGATACTGCGTTGTGTGAGCATTCCAGTTTAGACGTTCCTTCAAATCAAATTAGCCTTTTTTTCAAATCACTTTTGACGTTTATATAGGAGTCCTAATAATGATAATACAGCATTATATTTGTACAAATATAAACGTGTGGCGCATAGCAATTTGTAATCATATGCATAATGTATTTTATATTTAAGAATAGACATGATGTGATACTGAGATACTTTTGATTTAGAAAAAAAAATCAATAGTTTCGGGAGGACTCGCGTTATTTTATATATTGATGATAATGTACTGTCCTGCGTGCGCGTGTGACCTATATATTATATGTGTGTTATATTTTGTTACCGAAGACCTTGTTGAATGTAGAGTGATGCTGGCTGACCGCGAACTGTACCAGCAAACGTTGCAGTTAACAGTCTCACGGACACGTTTCTAACTCCTCCACCCGTTTCCGCACCACGTCCGTAGTGTCATGTGCACGTGTACTCCGAATTATACATGGACGCACAAACATATATAAACGTGTAAACATATATTTGGACTGTCAAACATTTTCATGTACACTTCAATCTTTGCAGTACAATACATTTTCCGTAATTAACTACCTTTTCGTGCATACGTACCGCAATCGTGCTTTGGAGTTTTCGATGGGTCGACGATATCCAATGGGCCTGATAACCTAGAGACACTGAAGAGTAGTGAAAGCGTCTAAAGTTTTACTTTCGGAATTTCGGAAACGCTCTATTTATATAAATATAAATATTCATTTATTTTTTATACTTATGGAAATATATTGAGTTGGACTTTAAATTAAATTTAAACGTATGACTTTATACGCACTGTAATTGAAATCGAACATTAAACAATTATTTCAAAAAAGGTACGAAGAATGACTAAGCCTTACTGCCTCTCGCTGCATATTTAACATATATATCCTGCGATTGCATTCACAATGGTTTAAACTTATTTTCGGGCAACCGTTCATCGAAGACAGTACTTTTGTGGAAACCACTACCGTACATAATTTATATTTTCACAAATAACGACGGCCGAAAAAAATGATTCGAGAACCTCATGTGCAGATAGTATCATTTATTATAGTTATAAAAACCGAGCGCAGTGGTTCTGGTATCGTTGGGTATTTTCGGCTCAAATGGTCCGTGCGCCCAAACCGTCTACGAAAATAACTCTTCCGACGCTGTCGTGGTGGTGATGATCGGAGAGGTTACCGGCTTCACAGGAGACGGCACGTACACACGTATGTATTTTAGACTGAACTCGGATAGAGAAAGAGGCAGAGAGAAATAAAATATTTTCGACCAACCGATGGGGTTAGAAGCACAGGAGAAAGGAGGAGAGGCCCGGGGCATCGTGAAAGGTTCTCCGGTATTTGAAATTTTTCTGGCAAGGACACCCGGGTCCGGGAAGCAGCGGCGGTGGTGACGACGGAGACGATGAACGACGACGAACGACGACGACGCCGACGTCAGCCGCGGGCGTCGAGGTGGCACGTACGCGAACGAATAACTCGTCGTTCGGTGCTCGTGTTTCATCGTGATTGACAATTGTATCGCGCCGGACAATAGCGTAACGCAATACAATTACGTGTAACGTATGCAACGCAGCGGGCCGGCGCGGTGCGTGTGTACGCCGTGTCCTAACAATCGTCATAACGTCGCGTCCGTCATCGCGTGTGCACGTTCGCTACTGGTCGCGCTAGGCGTGTGGGTACCGACGAACGCGGGTCGCAGTCGGATGATATTACGCCGTCCGCGCACCGCAGTGGTCGTGGAGTGCACGTCGGTTTCGTGTGTACAGTTCGATAACAATAATAATAATAATAATAATAACAATAATAATATTTGACAGCGATCGGGCTATTAAGCAACTGGAGGGAAATTCGCGGGGAAAACAGGAGAAACCGTTCGCTGAACGCGCGGCCGGTCCGAGGCACCGATTCACGTGGTAATCGTCGCGATCGCCGTCGTCGGGACGGGTTGAGATGAAGAAGAAGGAACGACCGTCAAGCTGCTGCACCGCGGCGGCGACGGAACACCGCGGCCGTGGATCGAGCCCGTCGGAAAGAAGGTCAGTTTCGTATTCCGCGCACGGGTCGCGTCCAACAGTAACGTAAAATTTTAAACGCGACACGTTAATCGTTACGATACTGTTATGACTTTATACACGAACGTATGTATACATTGGTTTCGTACCGCGGTTCATGCGACCGTCTCCACCCCGGGCGCACCGCCGCCGTTGCGCAAATCTGAAGGTCTTTTCGAGCGACGCGGTTACGCAACGCCGTCATCGAGAACCGTAGTACTTGCCGATCATAATATTATGTTGTGATACAGTACCGTGAAAACCTGCGAGCCCGACGAAACGTCACCGCGTGAACGAGAATAGAAATCATGTTAATAGTATATCGTATGTATACCGTGCGGTGGTATGATATTTAATAATACAGTGTTCTGTTCGGTTATTTTTTTTACCCACACGTATACATTCTCACGCGCGCACGCACGCACATCCTTAATTATTGTGTTGTTTAACATTGTCATCGTCCTCGTCAGTCGTCCTGCTGCAGTAGTCGCGGATCTAGACACCGCGTGCTATAGAGCATATATATATATATATATATATATAGATATATAATGAACCGTTGCTTGGAAAAAATAAAATAAAATGTTCCGGCTGCCGTCCACACGTAGAATAAGGTACTGTGATCCATCGCCTAAGCTTGGTAATTCGATTTGTCCATCTCATTTTTCTATGTACAGCGGTAATGCTACTCGTATTTTATAGAATCTAATGTTTAGGATAAATATTTATGTATAGTGTAATAAATAATTTGCGAGACGTATAAGTACAAGAAATTGTAGCGACTCTGTGAGAAACGATAATTCATGGTATATCATGTTCGGAAAAATCGATTTTTGGAAAAATAATACATAGATAAGCGAAATTTAGGAAAATATTTGACTAAAAATACTAAAAATGGAACAAGTCTAGTTTACCGGGTACCTTTTTTTTTTTTTTTAAATTTTTTTTTTTTGAAAATGGTTCTTTTGACGAGTTAAGAACGATGGTACAAAATTTGCGGAAATGATTATTTTGGAAGTTATAGCTTCCCAAAGTTAACGATCTTACGTTTATACGCGTGCGCGCAACACTACTATAATGCCGCGCGGAGGACCTGTAGTAGTGTTGCGCGCACGCAAATAAACGTAAAATCGTTAACTTTGGGAAGTTATAACTTCTAAAATAATCATTTCCGCAATTTATTTTTTTACACCACCGTTCTTAACTCGTCAAAACAACCCTTTAAAAAAAAAAAAAATTCAAAAAAAGAAGGTGCCCGGTAAACTAGACTTATACCCTAAAAATAGTTATTGTCGAAAAATGAATAACGCATAGGTAATAAAAAATGGTAAAACAAAAACCAGGAACTTTCCCGATAAACATTTTGTTGTAAAATATCTCTCCCGAGTTAAATTTGTCTTGTAAAAATGTATCATTTTATTTTTTACGTGTTGTTATGCAAATAATTATTATACAATGTTTTTAATTCATTGTATACGAGTATATAATATTATAATACGATGACTAAGTATAATGTTATAGTGAAAAATTATATTTGAAATAGGTTAAGAGACATTAAGGATCCTCGAAACTTTCTCGTACACGGTGGTTTCTTATCCGATAACACTATTTCAGATATGGGTAGAATATGTAGATTAAAAAGAACAGTGGCATTGGTGCCGTTTCTCTCTCCATCCTGAGTAATCTTCGACTACCGTGGAATCCAATCGAATGTAATTCTATATCATGTACTCTGTAATTGCAATGCTGCAATTAGCGAATCTCAATAAGTACGCACGGGGTGTGGAAGAGAAATTATTCGAATCGCCTTAAGTTGTCAAATAATTTTACGTGTGCGCAACGTCGTTTCGATTGATTTCTTTTTCTTCGACATTCTTTAGTAAGCATACCGAGTACAATCAAGGGTTATCAGTGGTGGAGCTGAAGTTGTTAATATAAATCCGGACAAACACATCTTTAAGTTTTCTGAAAACTCGAAATAGAAGTACACAAATGTATGGCTAAAAAAATAGGGGAAAATAACAGATCAGCATAAACATGAGTTCGTAGGTGGTGTTCCGGGAGAACGGGGGATCTTTACCGAACGTTTTCTTACGCATTTTCGGGCACGCTGTAAAATACGTGCTGTACAAACCATAGGCGCAATTTGGGGGGTGCTTGGAAGTGCTTAGCACCCTCAAATATTATATTAGCACCCCCAAAATTTTTTAGTAGCATCATCGAATTTTTATTGATTAACTTTATTATTTAATCATAGGAATTTATATTTTGTGATAGGCTTAGGATACATTTATTTTTAAGACTTTACACTTTCATAATAATAATATATTAGATATTGGTAATTTATTGTTAATTTTATGATTAATAAATTATTATGTATTTAAAACATAAGAACATTTTATAGAAGACTAAACAATAGACGATACGATTACGCCGAAACATCTATTGTAGTATCGACTATTCGCGTCTCGCGATAGAAAGCTTATCAATATTTTTAGGCCGGTGCGGGTTGGTCTGTAACGCGGGCCACATGGAAAAATAAATATAATAAATTATACACAATGTATCCGTAAATATACATGTCTTTAATGTGTTTTATTTTCTTTGGTGTTATTTTATTATAAATTATTTATAAGTTAGTATGATGAATGTATGAATGGTGGTGTGGTAAGGGAGCGTGAGGGGCAAAGCTTCCCATGGGTCACTTTGGTCAACTTAAATCTAGCACCCCCCATACATTTAAGCCAAATTGCGCCTATGGTACAAACCCTCGAAGTACGATTTCCCAGACGCGACTGTTCGATGCAGCACGACTATTTTCGATAAGCGTTCTTGGTTAACATACGTTTTTAGTTTGTTAACAAATTTTAAAGATCTCTTATATTTTTAAAAAAATTTTAATTACATCCACTACAAATTATTTCCTTACTTATATAGATATGTTTGTCCAAGTATTATCTTTTAGCATAATGTCTATAAAATTTTAAATTCCAACATTACAGAGAATCGAATAATTGTGGAACCACTCACGTATCAAAATTTCGGGGGAAACCTTACTCTAATGTCTGGTCGCACCAAGAATTATAATTCATAAATAAAATAAATCTGTTGCGTAAACCATAATTTTAATTTTTTCTGATAAAAACGAACTTTATCTCAAGTTAAATTAGAAGCCGATTTATCGCCGCGTTAAATGTTATGTACGGTGAAATTTCGTCATCAATGTTTTGTGGTCATTATCTAATATTGATAAACATATTATTCCACATAATAGCACATTGTGTTGTATTGCTGTGTTTTCGTATGCATTAAACAACTCTTAGTAGTTCATTAGAATTATCCGACTTGTACTGCGGTAGCACTTATTTGACAAGCGGTATACCTACTGGTAATAACCTGAATGTAAAACGATTATCGGGCAGCACTCTTAAGTCTAACACCTGTTGGCTTAACAAACGTTAGTTTATCATTAGATAAAAATTCAGCAGTAGAAAAAATGATTTACCGACAGACAAGTGCAAGTTCGGGGCAACCGGGTGTAATTGCAATGACAATTAACCGGAGCCGCGCGATAAGCGTTTTTTTTTTTTTTTTCTATATTACTCAAATTTCCTCCTCCATCGACTTGACCCCGTTCCGCGGACGTAAACGTCCGTCGTCCGTTTCGTCGTAAGCACCACCACGGCCGTCGCATCAAAGCTGCAACACAGCGCCCCGGACGTGTCTGCTACCGGTGGACGGGGAAACGGACGGTCTCGGTGACGCATCGCGCGTCGCGCCGCGGTGGGGCGGACGTTGTGTCTGGTCGCGTGCGTTCAGCGGGTAACGTTCATCGCTCGCTCGGCTCAGTCGTCGGCTCGCCGTCCATCCGTGCACCGGTAGTCCAACAGTAGTGACGCAGCTCGTTCGGCCGCCACCCGCCAGTACCGTGGACCGCCGAAGACGAACGCAACGCGTGTAACGATCCAGTTCGCCGCGCCCCTACTGCCTACCCGTCCCCAACCGGTCGACAGCGCTGCTACGTGTTCCGTCGGCACCGGCGAACCGGCCATGAAGGTGCGTCACGCCGAGGACGAGTTCAACGGCGGCGGCGGCGGCGGTGGAGTCGGCATGGCCGAGACGACCGCGACCGTCAAGCACTCGTGCGAGAAGCGCGCGGACACCGGCACCGGGTGTCGCGATCGGTCAGCGTTCCACGTGCACGTGGCGCGCACGGACGACGTCGCTGCCGCCGGTGACGCGAGCTGCGAGAACTGCACCGTCGAGCAGCAGCAGCGCGTCCGCAAACCTCGACACCGGTCCGGATCGTGGCCGTAAGTGTTTTGCGCGCTCATAGCGATAGACAAAGGCCAGCGCAGTCGTCTAACCGGAACGCTCTAGTCACGGACCCGAGAACTTCTCCCCCCACGACCGTTCGCACCTCCGCATTCTCGTCACACTGCTCGTGGCCGGTTAAGATGCGACACGCGTTTTTCGGCCGAAAATCCTTAGAACAAACGTTTTGCACACTTCACCTGTGTGCAACGGAAGCTGCGCCGTGTACACGGTATCACACCCCCCACCCACATACCGCACCGTACTTGTTCTCCACGGGTAACCCATCTCACTCTCTGTGTATCTTTCTCTCGGTCACGCGTCCGAATAACGTGGTTGAGTCGCACATCATTATCGGTTCCCGCGGACCGTTGATTTTCACCGATTACAAGCTGCCGATGAAATCAATAGTTATCGGACCGTCTGCACGTTTGTTGGGAAAAATAATAAAAACATTAAGTCACCAGTGGTGTTTCCATAGGGTATACGTACCCGTGCGCTCTCATCATTATTTGAAAATTCTCGGGTGTACTACATACACTCCCGAGTTTCAAGCGCTTCGCAGAAATGTATTAAATGTAATGAGTCTTAATGAGGTTTTAATTTTGACCTTGTTTTTTAATAGACTTTCAGTTTTCTCTCAGACCATTAGTCTATTACCAAGAAGTAATTGTTGATGGGATACTATATATTTACGATGGTATCGATTTGTTTTTGTAATAATTTGTTATTAATAATCAATAATTTCAAATTATATTTCTGTAAAAATTAAAAATGTATATTTACAATCCCTTCCAACCACTGCCGTCTAAAATATTCAGATATTCGTCGGTTCAGTATATTCTCAACAAAATTGATAAACATCACTAAATAAAACCGCTTCTTACCGTATCTGTACTGCAAAATTGTTGTTATTTTTATACATAATAATGGGCATCTACTGCGTACACATAAGCAGTTGAACTTTTTTATTTTTATTTTTTTATCTACTTTTGTAAATGAATCATACAATTATTGTTGTCAAAAAATGTTTTCAACGGCCATGTCTCGAAACTGGCGATAGTCATAACATAATATATTATGTACGCGATAATAAGGTGTAGTTGCTGTGTAGAATAGGCATTTTAATCGTACCGTAATCGTATATGGTTCAGCCACTATTGTTGTCCTTAAAATACAATATTATTAGACGCAACGTCTTACTACTGCAGTGGACAGGTGTACTTTAATGTCGTTACTATTTAAGGTTTCTTTAAGGTACGAAAAATTATTAATTAATACTACCTGTTTGCATAATTTATATAAATATAATATTCTAAGTATGCAGGATATCTCTCAAGGATTAATCAATTACAAAACTTCCTGTAATATTATAAAAATATTAATTTTATTGAGAACTACAATTTTGATTTTTTTTTACCAAATAAAAAAAAACAACATATATTTGCAGAATATCATACAAACCATTTAGAATACAATTAAATCCTCTTGGAACATTCTAGTCTAGGCATTATAAATACAGTTATATATAATAAATCATATCAAACGTTTATTCTACATTTGTTGGAAAATTAAAATAATGACCAAGAGTTACAAAAATATTAAATATACACTTTAAATTCGTAAGCCGTTGAATCTCATTTTCTATTAGAAAAACCTCGTCCGTGGTTAAAAAAAATAAAAATAAAATAAAAAATTCATTAGCATCCAGTTTGAATTACTATAACAACCGGTGTCATTTATTAAATAAAACTAATAATAATAAACTATTTTCGAATTCGGCCTAATAAAATTAGAACGCAATCTGGTAAAAATTAAGTTCACATTTCCACTGCTCTATGCAGTTTTTTTTATTTCTTAAAATAAATTAAATTTGTTTAAATGTTGTTATTCTCAATACATTCCTCCATTCTAGATAGAATGATGAAAAACCTCCTAATAAGACAAAATTTTTTGTTCTGTTTTTCGTTTAAATGCTTTATTTTTGAAATTTCACCGACTTCTTAATTAGTATGTATGCAAGTAATATATATGTATGCAGTAATACATTTATATTTAAAGTAGGTACCAATATATAATGTAAGTGTACTCATTATTATTCGAAAAAAAAATACAAATGGATATCCTTGTAGGAAAGTAAATTAAAACTTATATAAAACTGCAGTATACAATTTTTAATAATAAATTTAAAATAAAATTTTACATACAATAATCATATAACCAAAGCCATTATTTTCTTTTCACACAGGTGCAATTATTTAGTTGACAAATTAACAATTGGTATTAATCGATACTTCGTAGCTTATTTCCTAATGACCGTGTACTTCAAATTTTTGATTAAGAAATAAATGTAATCGTTATTTTGCAATCAATTATAAACCATTACTATTATAGTTAATAGTTATTATGAGTAAAAATAGTACAATAATATTTCATTACAAATTTATCGATTAATAATTTATATTATATTTAAATCATACACTTACTTTCTTCGTAGTTATAATAATTAAAATGATGTAGATAATATTTGCTTAAATAAAACATGTTGTAATTATTAAAACACTAAAAACAAAGAAATTTTCCTAGAAGTATGTCAAGTTATTTTTTGTTAATTACCGACATGTTGCAGTCCCATTGTTATTGCTTTTTTTTTCGTCTTGAATAATTTCAAAACAATGGGAAAAAGCTATTAAACCCAAATAATATATATATTATTTTTTTGGGATTAAAATAATTTAATTGTTGTTAATATCAGTGCGTATGTATATTAACATATTATACTTCGTAATGTGCCGCTGAAAGTACATATTTTGAGTTATAACACACTTTTAATGACGCGGAACTTAATTTTAAATTGTATTTTACTAAATATACGTATGATAAAAAAAATACTATATACGTATAAAAAATAATAATATACGTAGGTATGATAAAAAAAAAAAATATTTTTGATTTTTGATTGATGGTGATGTAGGAAATTATAATAAATTATTTTTAATAATCGACTGGTGGAATTCTAAAATAAAACAACACACTTAGAGTAGCGTCACAAAATTTTGGAAAAAGTTAACTGTACGGAATTCTCCGTGACGTGTCAATTAAATGATCGCTTGGGTGAGGAAAATATTTCAAGGTCTCTATTTCAAGCCATCAATAACTACCCTTATATCATTGAAAAATGAAACAACAATCATTACAAAATTACGATTTTTTTAATTTACAGTATATCTGTAAAAGTATGTAAGAACGTAAAGTTACATTTCATTAAAATATAAAACTATAACTTTTAAAATAAACTGATAAAAGGAATAAAATATATGAATACTGATCATCTAATATTTCATTACAACTTATATACATATAATAAAATGGAAGAAATGTAAATTAGGAAATTTATGGAAAAAGTAAAATCCTTATTGATGTTTAACCATTACGATCTATAGTATTTTTTTGGTGTAAAATTTGATTTGAGAATCTTTTCTTCTCATGATTTTGTCGAAAATATAATAAAATATTATTGAAAAAATAATTTTCGTAATTTTCCGGTCGAGACAACTGTCCCCTTAGACTTCTCTGACATGACACTGATACTGTACCGCACGACACACAATTATCGATTAATATTAAATGTATAGTTACTTAAAAATGGGTATATTTGTATTTATATTTTATTTGTTTGAACTATGAATGCAGGATAATTATGTAATAGCTCTATAACTCTATATACAATGCGTTTACATTATTACATGCATTATTCATGCACACATCATACGTTTATTCTTGTGTAATCACATTTCACCTAAGTAGGAAACAGTGGATACACTATGTACGTTTTAGGCTGTACACCATATCGCTAAATGATATCTCCATCAAATATAAATACATTTCTAAGAGGTATAATTATAATTTTACCTACAAAGCGTGAGAATCAAAATATTCTTTACGCATGCATTTTTTATACAATGGTTTTTTTGCGATAGTTTTCATTCAAATGCTGAACGATTTATAAATATAAGCGTATGCATTCTTATTTTCAATACCGTCATAATTTATTTAAAAAAATCTGATTTCCCAATGCGAATGACGTGTACACTTATTATCGTATTGCTATATTTATTTGAAGAAAAAAAATAGAGTGATTAACTTAGTGGAGTACATATTTTATCATAGAGTGTACACGTAAATCGATAAGATTAAGTATACGTTAAATGTTACCTATTTAGGTACATACACATACGTATTTACAAACCCTTGATGGTATAAGGAGTGCTATAAAAATAAAAAAATCATCGTATACCGTATATCGTATATATATATATATATATTTGTGAATTGTTTCAATTCATTTTCCAAACACTTCGCAACGCTAATACGTTTATTTAGGTTTGCGCCGCATGTACACGTATATAATGTCATAATGTCATTTATGTATATACTAGTATAAATGACATTATATAAGTTTATAATAGACATATAATAATACACAACGGAAGTGAACTGTCTAATTCTAATCGTGAGTATCTTATTACGTATATTATTATAGATTATAGATGTGTTCCAATAACACGAATCGACAACGTATTTAATACACACACATATGGGTGTGTGTGTGTGTGTGTGTAATACACATATACAACGGGAAACAGAGTTACGAGGTCAAAATATCCGGTAAACTGGATTGGGGGTAAAAAGGTTTTTGAAAATGACGTATACCTGTGTGACCTACCTATATACCTAAATACCACCTATATACATAACATGAGTGTAAATTATTGATTGAAATCGACCAGTCATTTGCCTTCGCAATCGAATTATCGATATCGTTGAATATTTATGGAATAAAAATTTTGAAAAAAAAAAAAACAAATATATTTAGTCGATATGAGTGCCAAGGCTAGAACATAAATGTTAAATATAATAAATTTAATATTCATTGAAGTCTGTGTTCCGCTACTTACTCAAATGTCGCGTGTCGTTTTAAGGTTTATCGAATTACAAGGATCGTCATTGACGACCAAAATGAAAACGGTCAAGTAATGTTTGTTTCAATTATTTGATTGTTGCATTTACTTGTACGCGCAATACATAGCTTGCCAAAGTTGAATATTATTTCTCGATTAGATCTTCTGGATCAACTTTTTTATATCTATGCACCCTTTCATATGGTCACGCCCTCTCACCACTACAAGATTAAAGTATAATGATTGTACTAATCATTAAATAATCAACATTTCATTAAATTTTAATGAATTTATTTGTAATGGAAAAAAATATTATTAAAATTTCAAATTCTTAAAATAAAGTATAATATTAATAAATATTATTATATTAACTATTTAAATATTAAATTTAAATAACTTATATAAAATAATAAATAACAATTATTTAATTAATGAGAGGGTTAGCATTATTTAGCTTTAGTTAATTTTTTAACTTTGATGATAATCGTGCACATAAATATAATGTACGTAAATAGATGTAGTAATTACTTAATAATGCCCGATTAAATATAATTAATCAAAAATAACGTTTTCATGTTTTATGGTTTTTTAAAATTGTCACACCTCCCTAGGGGGGCTCCAGGTTTAAAACTATTGTTCTGGATCATAGTTAGTGTTTGTAATTATAGTTTGGTGTTTTCACGATGAAAAACAACGTCTGTAGTTGATTAAAATTTGTTTATTCCCGTCCGTATACTATAACAGTACAACCATGTTCAAATGCATATATATATATATATACTCGTATATATATATATATAATGTATATAATGTAATCTAATCGAGAGCTTTGGTGATATAACATTCTTGAAACATAACTTTATTGTACACACACACACACACGCCGTAAATGCGTAAATCTTTGAGTCGTAATATATTTTTAAATATTTAATGTTTCCTCTGGTCTCTACGTATCTGAGTTCACTCATCCTATTACTCATATAAGTAGGTATCATTCATAAGTGTAGTGCAGTTATTTTTTTTTCTTAAGGTTCACTTAGTTTGAATGCATACGTAAAAGGTTACGTTGTCGCCTTTGAAATATAGATTAGGTTAGGTTAGGTTAGTTTTCATTATTCATTCTTTACACTTGTCGCGCAATACTAATTATATTAAAATTTATATCATCACCAAAGGATGATTTTGCCCTATCTTGGACGCCCTAGTACTCGTGTGACATATTTTTCTATTGTACCAAGCTTATTTAAAAATATTTTTCCTTAGTGTGGATTTTTACCATCAAAGCATCAACAATAAATTATTGTTTATTAATTTATTATTATTATTATTATGCGGTTTATACTACAATATAGGCACCCACAATTTTAGATTCTGAACGGAGTGAAGAATGTATTGATTTTACAATGATGTGTGTTTTTTTTTTTTTTTTTTTTTGTGTCTGTCGACACGATTTGGGGCAGTAAAAATGCTTCGATTGTCTTATGTAGCAACTTTTCTAAAAGAAAAGTGAATCTATTTGGTACTTTGGGGGGTCAAAAGTTAAAAATTTCCAATATTTTTTAAATGCGACGGGGAAAAACCATAAAAAATTTTGGGAAAAACGGGAGTTTTTACGCAAAACCAGTTTTCGACATAATCAAATTTTTTATTTTGCTATAACTCAAAAACTAATCGATGTAAATACTTGAAATTTTCACCAAATGTTTAGATTAGCGTTCTCTATACACCATTAAATTATTAAGCTATTTATAGACAGTTGAAATTTTCAATTTTTTTAAGTATTTTTTTTTTAAATAACGATAAAATTTTTTTCGCTGCCCAGAAAATCTTGAAAATTTAATACAAGGTTTCTTATAAGTTGTTCCTTAACTGATAAAAAAAAATCTAAAATCGTAAGTCACAACTTTTTTTTATAAGTGCTCAAAGTTCCAATTTATACGAAATATGTAAAAATCTATACGAAATATGTAAAAATCACGATAATTTGCAAGTTATTTTGTAGATAAAAATTCATAAAATTTTTTTTGTTTATACTTAAGGTTCAAAATTTTAACACTAGGTTATCTATAAGCTACTCTTCAAAAATCTTTAAAAAAATTTCTACCGGAATTAGAGGAAAAAATTTTATGACTGTTTGAAATTTAAATATTTACGAAATTGCATAAAATAGCGATTTATTCTCAAACGATTTTAAATATTTTTTATAATTCAAAAAGTATAAGTCGCAGATTTTTGAAATTTCAAACTATGTCGCTGTATGCAACTGCCAACCCATCCTAATTAAAAAATATATTTATCGTTTCAAAATAAAATATACTTATTACAATATTTAGTAAATAACAATGTATTATATCCTAGACAAACATATCATCTCCGTTCAGAATCGTTTTCGTATACAATGATATCTAGAATTGCATTCAAATTTAACAAATCCATTGTAATAATGACCTATCCTATAAACGAGGTGCACTCCACCCCCAACTGTACAGCAGAGCCGAGGCCCCATCCGGTTCTTTTTAATAATGAAGTTAAAGATTAAAATATTATACGGATTTTCTCATGAGAGGGAGCAATTGTTATTCAATTTTAAAACATAATTATAAGCTTACAAATTATTCAATCCCATAAAAGGTGCGAGCCCCTTAAATGATGAGACTCAGGCTTGATTCGTTTGATCTACCCTGTCTATTCTCCGACTCTGATAATTAATTTCATCGTATTTGCGTATAATACACTTAAGGTATATGTATTTTTTTGGTCATATCTCGGACACAACATCGTGTCTCCACTTTGTATATAATCAAACACTCAAACATCGTATGTGTATACCGTTACGGTATGGTTAGTCTAGTAAGCACGATTATATAAAATATTTTTGGGAACTACGAAAAAAAATATTTATGCAATGCAATGCAATTCATCTATAGATGTTTGAATTTAAAAGAAAAGGATTCTGGGGGTCAGCTAAATCTCAAAAATTCATTGCACTGGAAACAGAGTCAGTATATATCAGGTGGATCTTTTTTTACATCAAATGCCAAATTTTTCCAACCAAAGATTTGAAAATTGTTCATGTACCCAAAGGAATTATATTTTTCTACGAATAAAAATAAAATTACAGATTTCTTACATTATTTATACTAGGTAGGTACATATTTATAAATTGTGATTTATTGAATATCTTTACATTTAATTATTTTACGTTGTTTCTTAGCGGAAAAAGTTTTGATGTCAGAGGTGTGTTTTGTCATTTTTGGTGAAACAAGAGTAGGTAGTCAATTGTTTTATCGGTCAGAGCATTTTTTTCCTTCGATTTAATTAAATTCGTTATGAAAAATAAATTTTCACAAGCATATGTTGACGAAATAATTGAAATTATAAGGAATATTATCATTTATAAAATGTATATAATTTATTTTTTGAATTTCTATAAAAAACAGAAAATAAGTTACGTATTATTTAAAGAGCATAATATACAGTGTAAAGGATGATTATACCCGCATGTTAGATGATGAATAAAAAAGAATATAATAAGGGATGTGATTTTTAGAGTAGAAGGAGGGAATACGGACATGAAAAAAATGCATGGGACCGTCTAAGTATTCATTAAAGATTCATTCGGTTTTACATCATGTTAACGCGTTGTCCGATATTAGTATAAGATCGTAGTGCTGTCGGACTGAAAATCATCTATGTACGGTGCATAAAATGTAATGGAAATTGTCATAAAAAAAGATACATCATACTCGTACTTCTTCCATCTTATTCTACGAATTCCTTTCAAATCGATGTTAATACAAGCGACTGCTGCACATTTTGTGTGTACGTTTAATGTGAAACGCGTATCGTAGATACAGACATCGAGCACGATCGGCGCATACTGCAGACGATGCAGTGGAACGTTTAAAACAACGTATATATTATGCACATATATTTTTAACCCAGTAATTTGTGTCTATCTTGTATGTTCATGCTAATTATGTAAATAATTCATAAATACCTACGTACGTGTGTGGACAGAGTCATGGCCACGCGAGCAACACTATGCAATCGCAAGAATAGGAGCTGAGGGAATATTTTTTTTAATATCTGTGAAAAAAAGAAGTCTACCATCGGAATTCTCGAATAAAACACATATCATATCATTACTTATTGGTTGTATTGGACATCTAACACGTTATGACCATTACGTCAAGAGCGTTATATCACATGGTAGGACAAAATTAAATGGCATACAATTTCGTACATACAGCACGAGTATGCGATGTAAGACGATATTCGCAAATATCCGCACACGCGAGTATAATGGATATTGCAGAGTGTTATCGATGTTTATTTTTGTCTTCGCGTCGAGCCTCAAATTCAGTATAATATTATCTTATACAAAACGAAAATCGCATTGCAAAAGTACATAATATGTATATATATTATATACCTAGCGTTATGTAACGCACATGTTAATAATATTAATGGCAAACGTATTCTAACTCAGTCCGCTACACAAGCGCAGTATCCACATTTACGATTATGTTGTATTTTTCGTGTTAATATAATGTTACTTCTCGGATGTAGAAAAAATAAAATAAAATATCAGAATAAATAATTAAAAAAAATATAAAAAAAAAATAAATACAATAAATATCAGAGACCTTGACATTGTACGAGGTTATAGCAGAAACGTGTACGACCTTGTGGAAAACACGATCCATAGCGACTTTACGTACGACGAAGTGTGTAAATACCATATACTAGTATAATATATTCGTGTACCAAAAAATACTTTTTAATCGCGATAAATTTACTTCTTAAGGTCTTACTGTGCATGGATATACGTAACACAACGAACTCGATCGAAAACTATGTTACCGAATAACGGCGAATAACTACCGACGTACGTTTAATTGATAAACACAATGTAACACGTTCGTGATCGTTTCTAAAATCTATACATGAAACGTTCCTAGGTGAAGAATATTCAAAAGAAAATACGGTAATTAGTAAAGCAACGAAGCCTTACTATTTTATAGAAGTTAATCTTTACCACTTGACTATTAGTCAAATAAAAATGCCCGAACAATTTTGTCATTGTTCAGTGTTTGACTTTTAAATTTCAATAGAAAAACTAAACTAGAAAATCGAAAAGTTTTACTATTAATAGATGATATAATCACGATATTAAATTAATTTCCATCGAAGTACATTTTTCACCATCGAGTGCAACATCTATACTTCAGGTCATGATCCAAGACGTAACATAATATTTCAAAATGTTTTTTAGAAAAAAAATATTCAGATGATTAGTCTATAATATCGATAATAATAAACCAATTATCATAAACATTTTAAAGACGGCGATATAATTCAAACCGAAAACTCAAATATTCTTGATGATAAATGAAATGTTGTTGAAAATTAAATTTATTAAATATTGTAGAAAGTAGTTGTAGTAAGTATTGGTTTCTATTTTCAAATAGTCAAATTATGGGTTACTAATTTTTAATTATTTTTTTTTAAATTTTAATGAATCTCGGTATCTTGAATTTTTTTCTGTTCCCCTTGAGATTCAATATAACGAGAGTTTACTGTAGTATTTATTCTATATATGCAATTCTTTAAAAACTAGATTTATGATAAAACGAAGTTTGTCTACATTATAAAATTAAAACTAAGTTTTGTATAGGTACTACTGCTATCATATAATATATTATTCCGTACACAAACTGGAATTCGGTTGTAATCAAATTATATAACTACCGGTAACAGAGTGTACGATTATAATGATCGTTAAGATACCGTACGATCCAACTCAATCAAGTTTCCTTGATCGCCGTAAGAACGCACGACTACATGAGTGCACGACACGAATTAATTCTAGAAAAATAAGAAATTAACCTTTAGGCTTATTCCATGTACTTTAGTAATAAGGTACAATATGATTCTAATTATTTATTCAATACGTGATTGTCAATAACAATTATTAATTATCGTATTTTTTTTCAAGAACAGTCCAACATTTACTAATCATATTGCCGGCATGACAGTAGTGTTCAAATATTTAGGTAAAAATAATATTTCTGTAAATAATGATAATAATAATTTAATTTGAATAGATAAATAAATAATAATAAACGCTCTTCTCCTAAGGAGTATGATTGCAGTATGTAAGTGAGTAATACTACATAATTAATTTAATGATAAATCCATTAGTTATTAGATTTACTACAAACACATTATTGTAATTATTATTCGACTCACGGCCACTGTTATGTCAATATACCATATTGATTGAACTAAATTATTATTACCTCTCGTCAGTTTTTCACAGATTTTCTATACATTATATCGTTTTATTTAAAACTGGATATTGACCAGACAATTGTAAATAAATAATGCATATTAATTTCATCTTAATAATGTTGTGATGTCAAGACTCATTTTAATAATAAAACGCCAAAAATCCATCGATTATCATTAGTTACTTAGTAAAATTATTGTCAATCTGTCGCACGTACGTTAAGTAGAAATAAACATTAGTTTGCTACTGATTTTATAAGACTTGATCTATCTTCCTATTATTCTACCTTTATAGTTTATTTTGTAATTATAGAATTATATTCAGTTGCGAAAACGTTTTATATATATATACATGCTAAATACATATGATTACGATTTTCATCCGTTAATATTCAAATTGTTCTCTTAAATTTCTCAACCAAACAATTAAATATTTTTGTTTTAAAAAATAGTTTTATGTTGTAATATATTAGCCGATAATGTGTATAATAATTTAATAATAACAATAATAATTATTATTAGAAAATAGCTCTGAATTGACTTCAATTGATCATCACGTGTATTCGAGGACAAATATCTTTTGTTATATCTCAATGTAATGATTATGTAGAAAAATAAAACAATTTTCTGTAATATATAACCACACCAACTACAATTATAATAAGTATTTATCCTCTCTCATGTACCCTGGTGCATGAAATCCGTTAGGTGTAATCATATAATAACCACGAGACATACTTGATCTTATAAACTTCCTCTTTCAGGTGATTATGCACTAAAAGTAATTTTTTTCTCTCTGTGGTCAATTTTTTATTGGTTGTAGTTTATAATTTACTTTTATTATTGATTCCATGGTCGTTGGGATGACACGACACAGAAAACAGCGAATAATTAAATAATCAATATTAGATACCTACTTACAAGCTGTGTAGAAAAACAATATACAAAGTACGAAATACAGTCCCATCCATCTATCTATATATCAATGTATATTTATTCGAACCTACATGTATGCGAATGACATTTCGGTCTCGATTATCAAAATAATTAATAATTGTAATGTATTGTTTTCAAATTGAATTAAGATATTTATTACATTCACAGTTGGACAGTCGGTGTCAATTTTCTCTACGTAATAGGTACCAACTACCGCATCGATTATAAATACCTACTACTTATATAGTCAATGATTCCTCACGCATTAGCCAATATCAGTCATAAATTATGACTCATTATTTATTATTACGAATCCGAATTTGCAAAACTTTCTTTGTTCTCTAGCTACCTTATGTCGGCTAATAAAATATTATGAAATTCACTATACATAATAATCATTATAATATTATTATCTTCATAAATATTTACAATACCACAAAACAACGAAACGTAACGAATATTATCAAATATAATTTAAAGCGTATTATAAATAATCAGAAGCTATAGTCTTATTTATTTTATATACTGATGTGTATAATTATTAAGGTACGTAGACGGTGTATTAAATTACAGATATATTTCTCTCTCATTGCTGGCACTTAATTTAGGGGAGGAATAGCGATCTCCCCCCTCAAATGTCGTATTGTTGTATTTATGAATTAAGATATGTAGTAGAACATACATTAATATTATAACATTTTATTGTACATTATTTAAGCCCTAATCGTTTTTTAAAAAGTTTAAACATTTCTCCCCATCAAAAAATAAAATAAATTAATAATCACCATTTATATGATTGTTTCATTTATACTAAAAATAAATTAATCAAAAACAAATAATAGTTAAAAAAAATTGTGTATTATGTTAACACTCATTCAGTACGTATTATTTCAAATAATATAATCTGTGTAGAAGCAAGATATGTTTCATACATTATTAACAAATGAATAAAATATAATTAGTTCGACCAATGTACAATGTAGATAAAAACTAATATGTTTATGTATTTAATTTTTTAAATAATTTAAAAAAATAAGCGACAGCTTATACCAAATTTTAAATTCCTTATTTTATACAATGAATACAAGTGTCCAAATTTGTATCTATCAACAGTAATTAATTAGCCGACAGATATAATATTCGACGGTATGTGTCATTGCGATTAAAAATAAAATTATAATTATAATTAAAAATAAATAGTGTTATAATGGTCATATTATGATAAGCCAAATAATAGGGTATAGTAATTAATTTAATATAATTCTAATATACAAGTATTTTTCGCAAAATTAATTACATATTATAAATCGATTAAATGATCACTCATTGAACATGAATGCATGACTATAAACACACATGTACATAATTATGTATATGATCAAATTCACTCAATAATGGAGGTTGTGAAATTGAATTCACATTGTTGGTGAATCATGTAGGTGCTTATTAAATAATTACACTGTATTATTATTATAAATTATTAATAACTGTATTTATAATATATGGTTGACCTGAAATTATTTGAAATTTTTTAAGTTTTTTTAAGAAAAAACATGTTCATGAAAAATAAAACGCTTTGATCAATAATACAATCTATAATATAATACTTATTATATTCCATATAATTTGTAGTAATGCTGCGATCAATCTATTTTAATTTTCGTACCAATTTGATTGTTATAACTTTGATGTACTGTATAAAATTATCTAATAAATTTTTTTATGGTGAACATCTTATGACTTTATCTTATCTTTATTTTTATGAAATATTTATTCACAAAATAATAAATAATAGTTTAATAATATTCCAACAATTTCACTACACTCAGTCTGGTATTAAATATCACTAAGATAGGCACTCTAAATTTATATTCCATACTATAGAGTATAGATATAGGGTACCTCTGTACTTTTATAAAATAATTAAGGGTGCCGTGAGTCAAAAAAAGTTGGGACCTCTGGTCTAGGTTATAGATAATTTTACAGAATAATAAAATTTCATATATTCTGTGATAATATATTAAATAAGTCAAAAGGTCAACAAAAACACACGCACACGTTTAAATGGTTATGATAATAATATGTAGTGTTTTATATAGATTTATAGTTTAGTTAATTCTTGAAATATACTTATTCGAATTTCGAAAGTATTGAAACGTAATCATAATTGATACGAAAAACAAAACAGGCAATTGAAAATAAATTAAATAATACAATATATTTAGTTAATGCACATTATAATATATATATATATATATTATACGTATTCATGTTTTTAATTACAATATTCGTGATTTTCAAAGCTTTCGAAAAGCGTATTTTATAGAAGTTATGGTTTCTGCTTAAAGTCATGTAAAATAAATCGCACATTTTAATCTTTTGAACTATATTTATGTACTAGGGTCTGCAACTACTAAACAGTCAATTTTTAACTATTGCTTATAGTTAGAAAGTTATAACAATTACGATTTAGAAATACGTTTTGATATTATATTTTGTTATTACATTTATTGACAATCACAGAATCATAAATTTCTGAATACACAAACGTTATAAATCATCCGTTCACGATTCAATACATAATAAAATAGTACATATATGTATAAGTATATCAATTACTTCGTATGTAGAATTCAATTGTAATCTGCTGTCGAACTCATATGCATATACATTACTTTGACGACTACACATCTAAATATGGCTTACCCAAAAGTTAATAGTGATATTATTTTACCGCGGCTTAGTGGTATCGCGTTTTAACTTTAGTTTTTGCCCTCTGGTCCGCCAATATTTTACAAAGGTCTAGGCACTGGCCTTCTATTTACTTAAAGTTGCCGATTTCTGTACACATTACACCGCAGTATAGGCCTACAAAGTACGATGTTGTTCGAAAGTAATGTTGTTCTCCACGCGGCAATAATACGATTTCAAAGGATTCCAAGGATATATTATCATGCGTACACGTTGGTATAGAGAACCGTTTTCGGACATTACCGTGTCGTTCGTCCTATATAACATTGTATTAGCTTGTAGACTATAAAAAACTTTGTAAATAAAAAACTCCGTGTGCACGTAATATTATGTAGGTATACACGACGTGTATTACACGTACAACAGTGATTACTTCGAACAAATGTCATACGCACAGTTTTCCGAAGAATTTTATCTTCTGGATGTGTTGGCAGATCGCACCTGTCCGAGTATATGTGCGGCGTTTGGACAGTATAATGTAAAATATTGCACTATATAGTTTATACAATAATTTATTCGATTGATAATATTTTGTAGCGCTATAAATCTCATAAGGAAATACTGTGCTGAGTTTTAATTCTTTCAATCGACTTAAGTTTTTTTCCGTATCGCAATATATGTGCGTTCATTTGAATGTTAGTGTAACAAAAATATATATTAAACGAAGACACGAGACACAATATGAAGTCAGACTAACGGTTAAACAATGCAATAATGAGAAACATAATTTTTTGCTAATTATTTCAATAAAATCAGATACTTTCATTGTGTTTGTAAACTACAATGCACTTTTGAACACGCGAAAAACACCGAATGATACGCAATATATAACTGTTAATTAGTTTTCTATATACTTATAAATACGCATTATACTTTAATCGGTTTGTTTGTAAACTTAAGTTGTATAATACATTTTTTTCTCTTTATTATCTGTGCATTATTATTCAACGTCAGTCACGTATGTTCGAAACGTTCAACAATAACAAAAGGTCAGTCGCGTCTCGTTATTTTTTTAGGCAGATCAGTAAACTTTAGCTCAGAACTTTAGCTTACATATAGTCTCAAACGATTATTCAATAGACCTGCAAAATGTAAACTCATAAATGTTTAATACACAGATAAACGTTCGATAATATAATAATGATCCGACACTAACATGTTAAGTCGATTGATGGTTATTTATTTCATTAAATGTATGCGCGATGAATGATTAATCGATGGTTAAACCCGGTAGTCAGTATTGGACGGGTCACTAGATGTCAATACATACCGTTCAGCGAAAAGTCGTTTGAAAATAATGTTTACGTTCCATTGTTACTTCAACGGCGAGAATATATCAATACAATCATTATAAATGGAATATACGTGATTTGAGAGGCACTCGTTTAATAACAAAAAGAGTTAATACTTAGTAGTGACTTTTAAAAGAGATTTACTCCCTTGAAATTTGTGTAAACAAAGAAGAAAAAAAGAAAGGAAAATAGCGAATTTCAGCCAGGTTATAACATTTGAATTTTTAAATATATTGGATTATTAAGAGAAAGCCAAATGCAATAGTGGACGCGATTGAATGGCTATAAAATCTGGATATTCGCCTGTGAAACAATTAGACCAAATTTTTAGCTTTTAGCTACCTACCTTTCTTTTTTGTATGTATATTTTAGTTATTTATTTATTGTTATTATTATTATTTTACGTCTTATATCTTAAGCCGATGCCATATGGTAATATAATATACCAAATTCAACCTAACCTAAAAGTGTGTACTAAACATTTGTTACCGACCCCTCCTCCTCTTCCCGAAACGATGCTTCCAAATAACAGTGGAAAAGTATCGTGTTTGGACACATTGAAAACCGCGATTAGGAAATCGAAAACGCGACCTTCGAACGCGTGTCATCGTAGTTACACGTAGTTACAGCTAAAGTGTCTCGTGTCTAATTGTTCGGCGCAAAAAACCGAACCGATACGCGCAGGGGTCGAGTCCCCACGTCGTGGCCACGGACAGGAAGCACCGTAGCATGACCAAGTCTTATTCGACAGGCTGTTGCCTCTGAGATTTCAGGGAGGGGGAGTGGATCTGTCTAGTGTGAACATAAACTATGACTACCCAAGTTGAATTCAACTTTTTTTTTTCTACGGTAAAACAATACGCATATGGAACAAACATTTCTGTACTCCAAGATGGTACGATAAATCATAAATAAAAACTCAATATTTTGAAACTTTCCAAAAATCATAGATATGACACGAGTTTTTGGTCGGTAGGTGATGGTGGATGCTTGTCACTGGTCAACCCCTCTGTAAGTTCACCGCGCCATTAGCCGCGGAATCGCGATTTAAAACCGTTTCGCGTCGACGAGAAATCGTGGCGATTCCTTCGGAGCGTTTTCGTCCTTCAACCGCCGAACGAGTTGTCGAGTAACACACGTGACCGCCTCGTGCCGGATCGCCGCCGCGGAGAACGTTGATAGAAGCGCGCTCTAGCGGCGACGAAACCCGGTCGTCTCGACGTGCACGCGGCCACGCGACGACAAGGGTAAATCATCAACGTTTCGTTATCGGATTTTCGGTCCGCTATCGACGACTACGCCGCCGCCGACCCTGCCGACCCCAGTAACCGGCTTATCAATCGTCACCATCGCCACGGTGCATTGTCGTCTCAGGAATAACACAAATATTAATATTAATAACAATAATAATCGTTCGTCTCGTCTCTCTACCGTTCGTTTTGCCCCTTTAAAAGCGCCGCCGGCCGACAACGGGAATCTTCTTATCTCCGGTTCACGTCTCGCCCGTTCATCGCATCCGCCGCCGCCGTCGGGCACACGATGCGAGCAAACGAGACGGCCCTCGGCGGATCGTCGCGACCGAGTCACCGTCGCTCGCCGTCATGAACGTCGACGACGACACGGCCGCGGTCGCGTACGACCCGGCCGTCGACGACGATGACGTGGTGATCGCGGTCGACGACGTTGGCGGGTCGGACGACGAAGACAACGTTGGCGGGACGGACGACGTGGACCCGTAAGCGCAATTACCCGCCTCTCGTGTACCCCTCCGATCGTTCACCTGTCCACTGCTCGCCTCCCCAGGCCCGTCCACAGAGAATATTTTACCCCCGACTGATGAGGTTTTTCTCACATCTTGTGTTTCAGGAGGACGCGATCGCTGAACGCCCCCAGTCCCGTCCAACAGTTCGGACCATGCGGCCGTATCATGAAGAACTCCGCGATGGTCATGTGAGTCCTGCGAACGCCTACACCAACGTCAACGTCGTTACTTATCGTGCGCTTTTTTTTTCTTTTTTTTTTTTCGTTTTATTTGATCTCACCAGAACGGTCCAGGATCCGGCCAGCCAACGTCTTACTTGGTACAAGAATCCGCTGTCAGTGTTGGTGATCAAAAAAGTTCGAGATATGTCCGTGTTGCCGCCGTTCATACAACTCGTCAGATGGTTGATACAAGTATGCGCTGTGCTGCACCACAATATCCATTGCTTTTTTTTGTCTAACCTTGTTTCAAACCTTATGATTCTATTTTGTACCTCAGGAGAAAAGCATGATTGTATTCGTTGAACACTCGGTGATGGAAGACACGATGCTCACTAGCAACTCAGGCTTCATGGAAATACGAGAGAAACTAAAGTCATTCCAAGATGGCAAAGACGATCTGACCGATAAAATAGACTTTATTATTTGCTTAGGCGGAGACGGCACTCTGCTCTATGCTAGTCTATTGTTTCAGGTATGCAAAATAACCATTTTGTTATGCAATGTGTTACGATTGTGTTTATGTTTAGAAATCTGTACCACCAGTTATGGCGTTCCATTTGGGTTCACTTGGATTTTTAACACCTTTTAAGTTCGATAATTTTCAACAGCAAGTGACCAATGTACTAGAAGGACATGCTGCGCTGACACTACGCAGTAGACTGAGATGCATAATTGTTAGGAAGAATGAGGATAAAGAAAAACCACCATTAAATTTGCTTGTATTAAATGAAGTAGTCATTGACCGTGGGCCATCACCATACTTGTCGAACATTGACTTGTTTTTGGACGGAAAACACATAACATCTGTCCAAGGAGATGGTAATGCATATTTTATTTTTAAATAATGTTCTGTTATTATTGTGCTATTGAACGACAACAAAATTAAATTAAATATTTTATCATTGTAATTAGGTTTGATTGTTTCAACACCTACTGGAAGTACAGCGTATGCAGTTGCAGCCGGTGCATCAATGATTCACCCGAGTGTTCCAGCTATTATGGTGACACCTATATGTCCTCATTCTTTGTCATTCAGGCCAATAGTAGTACCAGCTGGTGTTGAATTAAAAGTAAATTATTATTTTGAAGGGATTCCACACCTATTTATAATTGAATGATGAAGATTCATTTAAGTTCAATCTTTATTTTAATAATTATTACTTAGTCTTTATGAATAGTATGACATTAAATATCTCACAATGTTTACAATATTTTTACTTGATATTTTTCATAATTTTCTTTAATAATTTTTAGACTGGAAATAATTTTAAAAACTTACCAAAATAATATTATAATTGATATTTTAAATTCATATTTAGATATATAGATAATCTAACATGACTGAAATAATAATAATTTTAATAAGAAATGTTGGATTAAAATTATAAGAAAATTTTATTTATTTTCAGTACATATTTTACTGTTACTATCTTACAAGAACCTTAAAATTAATAAAATAAAACATCAGTTTCAAATTAAAACAATTATATAAGTATCCCAAGTGATCATTTTTATTGACAGTTAAAAAACTTTCATTGCTATGTATGCCATTTAAATTAATAAGCTAACTTTTTTTATTTTTAATGCCTCCAATTATAGGATAGGAAAGATAAATTTAAATTACTATACCTAATATATGATATTTTTTAGTTAATATTTTAAAAGTAATATTAAGTTATAGATAAACAAGTATCAGATTTGCATTCTCAATATTTGTTTGTTATTTTATACATTTTTCTATCAAAATTATGTTAAAGTATGAATTAATTATCAAATATTATAATATTATAACATAACTATATTAATATATGTTGAAACTTGTGTAATTTACTACTTGAACATCAAACATACTATGAGAAAAATATTCCAATAATGAAAATAATTATAAAAAAAAATAATTAATAATCTTGAACTTTTGAACTATTTAAATAAACTTTTATTGATGTGTAACAAGATATATAGGTTATTTTGTTAATGTGAATACTAATGATTATTTATGACTGATACCAAAAAAGGATAAATTATATTTTTTAAATATTAATTTATTCACGCTTATGGTGTGGAATCTACTTTGCTTTTTAGAATTTTGATTAGCCTGACATTTATTAGACATATACACATAAATAATTGTTTAAGAGAAACACAGTTAGGCTATATTTTGTTTCTTTATATAGATAATGGTATCACCAGATAGTCGCAATACGGCCTGGGTTTCGTTTGATGGTCGTAGTCGGCAAGAGATTTCTCATGGTGATAGGTAATAGGAGAGAAAATATTGAAGATTTTACTCATTTTAAAGTCAAATTAAAATAGCTGTTGTTTGTGAACGTGCTTATATTTGTTTAAATGCTTTTTGAAATGCACATGGTTATCTTTTTAAACTCAAATATTTTTAGTTATTTGTTAGTTTAATATTTAAAATTAATGCTGGTAAAATTTAATAGTTTTGAAATAAATTTAGTATAATGGTATATCTTATAAAAAATATGTTGATTGACTTCTGCTAATGAAAATAGTGAATGTTATTGTGGGTTATAATTTTGTTATTGATAAAGCAGGATACTTGTTACAGATTATGTTGAGTCCAGATGCCCGATCAACTGCTTGGGTTTCATTTGATGGCCGAAATCAACAGGAATTATGTGCAGATGATAGGTCGGTCAATATGAAATGTAGAATAATATTTGGTGATAGATTATGAGCACAGTAAACTAATGTTCACAGAAGTTATTAAAACAGTATACTATATTATAAAACTTCAAAAATGTTTGTTCTTTTTTTTTTTTATAAAGTTCTATATAATATTTATCAAGTACAAACACATTCATTAAAACATATTTATACTTATTAATACTGCACGGCTTAACCATTTAACCATACTAATCAAATATATGTTAATACTTTTGGAATACAATACGATAACCATGTGTATACATTTGCTTGAGTTTTGGCTTTTCATTTATTTTCTTCAATTATTTGGTTTTAATTAAATTATTAAATTATTTTATTATATTTGCAGCTTGCGAGTAACTACGTCCATTTATTCGGTACCATCAATATGTGCTCAGGACCAGATATCCGACTGGTTCGATTCACTAGCTGAATGTCTACACTGGAATGTGCGCAAACGACAGAAACATTTTGAGGAACTGTCTGATCTGACGCATTCTAAGTATGATGACGCACTGGATTCGACGTCCAAAGATAATTATTTATTAACTACGGGTAAATATTCAGATCAATTTTATATTTAATTTTATTTGGACACCGTGTTTACCATTGACTAATATCAATAATATAATTACAACATAATGCAATTGCTAATATCATATTTTGTTGATATTTTCAGACTAGCAGGGTATATTCAACGAAGTCCAACTGTATCTATCAAATATGTGATCTTTTAGATGGGAGGTACCTGTGCTACCATTGGTGCTTTCAAATGGACTTCAAAATTATGCGTTAAACATTTTTTTTTCTACCGTATTGTAAATAGCTAAAAGGTTATACATTTTTGTATGACTGTTTTTGGGTCTAAGATAGTCTATTTATCATAAAGTTATATAATTGCAATACTGACATTTTAGTTTTGGCTGTTTAATTTAATGTGTCTTTAATACATAATTGGTGAATTAGATGTACTAAATGGTGGAAATCAGTTTTTTTTTTACAAAACAGTATACATAAAATAGTTATTTAATAACAAATTAATGTAGGAATAATTTATTCTTTGTTAAAACTAAATGAGTTTAGATTCGTCTAGTTATATAATTTCTCTCCTGTTTTAAGACAACATTTAAGTTTTAATTTGTTTTCGATATTGTTAAGAGGGCAAATGTTTATTATTATTTTTAGCTCAACATTTGTAAAAATTATAAGATTATAAGGTTTTTAACTGTTTTTCATTTATTTAAAAACATTATTATTTATTAATGACTAAAGAGTATACATTATGTAATATATTATCATAATAGTTTCTTAAATCTTTGGACATTTTTTATTATTTTCATCTAAGCACTATAGTGTTACACTTTTCTTCTCACTTATATTATCTATAATATGTATACAGCTAATGCAGTGATCTGAATTGAATGGTATTTTTTTCATTGGTGTTGAACCTGCTTTCAAAATATCTGCAAATGTCCTTCACTGGAACAGCGCTCAGATCCAAATTGTACATTGACTTGGACTTAATTTTTGCTGAGGAAGGTGAAAGATGGTGCAAGTTATCTACACTTTTTGATGGACACATTAGTGAACCTTCGAACATCATACGCTTCTGCTTAACGGGTGTAAGATCTGAAAACTCATTGGCAGGTGACCTGCGAGATTGTTCGCATTCTCTAATTAAATCCGGCAAGTGTGAAACATTCTTCTTGAACATACGTGTACCGGTGCTGTATGACAACATTTCATTATTATTGACTTCTTGCATATCCAAACTGGTCTTTTTGGGCTTTGATGTGGATACTCTTGTTGAATCTGATGATGAGTATCGTCGACATGGTGTGTGGTCTGAGACAATACCGAGTATGTCAAGATATTTGACATTTTCCAAAGGTGTTTGACTCAAAAGTTGTCCAGCTATGGTCGTTATCCAGTGATGGTAGTCCGTTTCAGTATCCACCTGAAAAATATAATAATTTTTATAGATTTGACCATGGTTTTACAAATATTAATTTTTTATTTTATCTAGACGATCTCAAATTTAAAAGTGTTCACCCTTATTAAAATTTAGTATAAAATTGTTATCAACAAAAATGTTTTGATTAGTGATTAAAAATTAAATTTTAATTGGTAACTATTATTTTTTTATCGTTGTACGTATAATTTTTACTTGATGGTTTATATCGTACCTATATATCATAATTTATAGATACTTGTTTTGTTCTTAATATATTTGAAAATTATAGTTTACATTTGTCCCTTTAGATTAGGCGTTACCATAATTAATTGATTTATTACATAACAATTAGGGATGGGCCGATACCACTTATTACCGATATCCGATACTCCGATAAATGCTGCCGATATAAAACCTATACCCGATAATATTATGTAAGTATTAAAACTGCATTTTTGCAAAAAAAAACATGAGCCGATACCATTAACCGATATATAATAAAATTGATACCTGAATTCAAATGTTACCTAAAAAAGTTAAAACATTGTTTAAAACAGCTACCAACTAAGTAATTTTGAATTTTTAAATAATATTGTTGTTAAAATATTATTGTAATGTGATAACAACGACAGCCCTGCCAATAATCTATAGTATTTAATATTGATTATTGATAACCTATGATTTTTTTTTTTTTGAAAGTATCGGTTTTGAAAAAAAACCGATACCACCGATATTGGCCCATCCCTAATAACAATATGCTATTTATTATTTAAACATTTTGGTAATTCTAACTAACATTCTTTGCATCATTTAGTATTGGCGTTATTTTAATACTGCTCGACCTAATTAAACTTAATTTCATGTCAAGCGCAAATCCGAACTCTATTCCAATTACGAAAAATCTGATGTACGTAACGTTGTACTGTTAAAGTGCTAATCATTTTCCATCCGAACTATTTGTAATTTGTCTTATTTTTTTTTTATATTATCTATTCAATGTTTATTTATTATGATTTTCAAACAGACAAATCTGGTTTTCTCCCCCGTCACTAATGTTTATAAACCAAAACCGCAAGAAAGATGGACAAGTTAATGAAAAAAATCTACTCGAGTTGGATATTATATAAACTATATGACAGTTTATCGTATATATATATATATATATTTAGCACGATTAAACGATGTTCATAACTTTGGCGTACTTATTAATTAATATTTCCCCATTCAATGATTTCAGTAATAACAACTCGACTAGGTGTTTCATAAAAACGTTCTCCCTAACTGCAGTAGCGAATACCATTATAATTATTTTTTTACTCGTCAAACGCGATTAGATACAAAATGTCAAACAAGCATATTGCTTTTCGCCCGAATGATTGTAATGAATGTCGTTCTACCAACGTTTGTTTTAACTTGTGGAGGAAATATGTAACCAAATTGTTATAAATCGATTGACAAAATCGATATGTACATAATTCAGGTTAAGAGTAATCTATTCAACTTGACACTAACCAGTCGTAATTCTTACTAATTCTTACGTTATTCTCATGCGAATGTTATACGATCACAGGACACATATTACACAGACTTCTAGTCTGTGACATATTATAACCGTTATCTTTGAATTATCGTACACAGATGTATTTTTCGTGTAGTGATTTTCCGATAATAATATTGGAGGTTTTTTGAATTTTTTTTTTCATGTGAATCCATTCCAAACATTCCTCTCTCATTTCTCCTTTACTAACCGACGGCGCACGAATGTATACAAATCGTGGACTTCGGTACCGAGCCCACTACCTGTCGCATGCCATACAAAACGGCGGACTGTTATGCGATACCGAATGACCGCAGCTCTGTTTTCTTAACCCTTTTTTTTTTTTTTTTTATTAAGACGTTTTTTTTCGGTATCAACATTTTTGAATACCGTTTACTTTGTCCAAACTCTACGAGCTCGATTTGAAACCGTCGTTTGGCTAACGTTTATGTGAAGATTTAAAAACAGATATTATTTTATTGTAACTTTGAACAACCGTAATGATTCGACTTTAATACAAGTTTACATTCATAGTTCGTATGATCAACGCATATTTTAAAGTACAAAACATAGGGCACTATTGAACATTGGTACCATTAGCACAGAAATTGAAATATATTTTTAAATATCGTCGAATACGTTTTTTTTATTATTAACGGAAATTATTAACTCGAAATGTATGATCTGCGATGGTTCTGATGATCGTTCGAACGTCCTTAAATACGAAAATAAAGCCTAACCCGAACTGAAAATTGTTTTCGTACGATTAATAAATCAACCATCATCAAATCAAAAATAAATAAATAAATAAATATATTATATATTTATATATATTTATTTATATTAAGCTTACATATCTGAATTAAATATTGATTTACCGGGCAATTTATTATTTCGAGTACAGCCTATGCTGATGAATGAGTACATTTTTATGCGGGCAGAACACTAACACAAAAAAAGGTATCTTTGTTAGACACAGATTTTGTCTCTTAGTTTTAAGCTCTTTGTAAACATTTATGCTAAGTAGGTATATGATATTCTACGACAAGAAAAACATTTCTAAAAATATCGTTCTAAAAGCACACGTTGTAAAATATGTCACGCTGATGTCATCAGGATACTTGAACACTTCTTCGACACAACACTCGGTGTGTTGAGGTTTATATATTTTTCTTTTTACTGTAAATTGTATTAATTAAGTATTAGTATTGTTACGACCGATGCTTGACTTGGCAAAATTAAAGAAAGAAGACTGTTTACTTTAAAAAAAAGGGCGTCCTCAAAACTTGTTAAACGTAATAATAGTAGGGGGATGCAAAAGTTTCTGAAAACTAGTTGAGGTACTGCGTCCCCCCTCAAGTAAAGCAGTGGTTACGACTGCTTTATGCAAGCCAAACACTTCTCCGTTTCTAAGCTATACCGGCTCGAACGTCGAGTACACTATTGTACGATGAGGGGAGCTTACAACGTCAACGGTCAGTTATAACAGTTGACAGATTACCATTTTAACGCGAGTGACTTAAAGTCCTAACAATATCAAGTACGTCATGTGTGTCATCTACGCCTGTCATTCGGACCACCATTGTCCAACGCAGGGGGTCCAATAATCAGGTGCATACATTTAATTTACAATATTTTATGTTTAAGTAATAAACATAATTGTGTAGCTCATTTGATAACTATACATATATATATATTACGAGATTGAAGAGCCCTTGGAGTCCCGCGACAAGGCTACAAATATTAATCAGACAACTTTAGACTATCTAGTGTAGAGATAGCTATGCATCGTAAGGATTCCACTTGGTAACTCTATCGGTGAACATTCGCTTTTCTTAACGAGCACCGGTAGTCACGTTACAGTATGCAAATCAATAATCCAACAACTGTACATTATGCGTACGGCGCTGGTGAAACTCTAAAAAATAATATAAATAACTGTATAACTGTAGTAACATACCTAGTTCTGCGTTATTACAGTACTAATAGACAATAGGTATGCCTAGCGCATTTATTTCGTCAACCACTGCGAACAATTATACTTGAAAATGTATGATTTGTTTTGATACACGATTGGAAAAAAAAAAAAGTATACCAAATCGTGGTTATTTTTTAGACCGGTTATTAATGCTAGAACAGTACTGCAGTTTACGGCTGCCTTTGAAAAAATAAATCACGTATTAATCCAATTCGAACGGTGAACAAATTATTGTACCTAAGTAAGTACACCAGAGTCGAAAAAAAAGACAATGATTATTGCGAACGTTGCAGAAGTGTGAGTCACATCAGCCCCTCTCTCTACCAATAAATATATTGCGGTTTTGAAAAAAGAAAAAAACCGCTACGGAGAGTTATGTACACTCGCTTTTAAAAATTTTAATCGAAAAAAGACAAAATGTGCGTACCTACCACATAAATAAGCAGGTGCATTAAGACGCGTCACACATAAAGTATTAGGCGTTGAGGACTTTCATGTGTTCGTATACATTTGAGAGGATTTCAACGCATTGTTTGCCATCATTGTCTGAACATCACACACGCACGCACTGGTTAAAGCAACACCGTTAGGCAACAGTAGCTTGTGGGATTAGATAAACGTAACCGACTATATAGACTTGACGATGAAACATGTTAATCGGCTCTCTACCGCGATGACTATATACAAATATACATTTAACCTAAATAAGGTCTTTGTTAATCGAATAAATATACTAGTTTTGCAATCAATGTAAATAAGATATCATTTATAGGTTTTAGAAGAATAAATAAATCAGTTAGAACGAAAATACGTATCCTTTACGGCAGTGAACTTGTTGAGGTCGAAAAGATCCAACATGTGTGTACAACGTACTGTGAAAAAAAAGCGAAAAGTTGAGTGTTGTTTACTGCAGATACTCGTTTACAATAATTACCAACGACACAATATTGCAAGCGCCTTATCGTACTCCGATATAAAGTAACCAATGCTGGAATAGTGGTGAAGAACTGAATACTCCAACTGAATTATTAGATATTCTAGCGATTGTTACATACAAATATACATTTAACCTACATAGGGTCTTTGTTGATTGAATAAATATACTTATTCTGCAATCAATGTAAATAAGATACCATTTATAGGTTCTAGAAAAAATAAATAGGTTTGAACGAAAATACGTATAGTTTACAATAATTAATTTACTAATGTCGAAATGGTCCACAACGTACTGCGAAAAAAAAAGAAAATAAATCATTAGGAATGTTGTTTACTACAAATAATAGGTTATAATATTTACCAACGGCACAATAATGCAAGCACCTTATCGTATTCCGATATAATGCAACTAATAATGGATTTAGGGGGATGGCCGACAACTGAATACTTCAACTAAATTATTGGATATTCTAGCGTACCATTATTACTTTGTCAAAACATGACTCATAAAACAATACTTTATTTAAGTTTAGTTTTTACAAAATTACAAAAAGATAATATTTTCATAAAAAAAAAAATCATACTGTATTCATAGTATATATTTAGGTTATGGTTGAAACGTTGAAGGTTAGTATAATAAATTATGGAATATTCGTTAGTTTGTGGTAACATGTTTGAGGATGTCATAAGGCAGTGATCACGTTTATGTTCAGTTTCCCATTAATTAGAGACGTAATATTTTATGTGTCATCAGAGCAACTTTAAAATTTTTTTTCAAATCAAGCACTGGATGTAACTGGTGCTTTATTCACTTTGCTCATCGTATCAAACTAAATACCCACACTCTTTGGTAGAAACGGATCAAAGAGTGTACGTGTAGTTTTGATCGTTGTCAAGTTCACACTATTGCGATTTTTTTGCATGATTTTTCCGCACACGTATTTTTTCCCGCGCAAAAACATAAACAAATGTGAACCGTGATAATAAGCATGCATATCCTTACATGCATATCCTTACATGCTCAAACTTGCAAACTGTTCCGGCATGTTGGACAGAGATCGAATGCAATTCATCAACTGTAGCCAGCTTATAAAATCCATTCTCAGAAAGTCTTTGTTAGACGATACGGATCTTCATTTTTTAGTACAAAACAATTTGACGCGTCAACATTTTCTTCTACCTAATATCTGTTATCGAACCCATAATCTTTTTTTTTTTCAGTATCTTTTGTTTCTTTTTTAAAATAATTTTTTTGCGAAGGATATCGCAAATTATAAATAGATATTCCTTTTGTGTTGAACCTGTACCTTACGGTCTGGTTAAAAATACAAACAACTACTTCTACCCGCGATCGACGTACACGAAATACCCAAGATTTTTAAATACGCGAAACCCAGACGTACTCGTATTACATGTGCATGACATACAGACATAATTGACATGAAATGCTGTGATAGGAAATGACCGTTCGGAACTATACATAATTAGATAACACCTATTTATCGTATACTGTGTTACACCGTAACGCTGTACTTATAGTACTTAAAGGCGCGGGTGGTGTCGTTTGTGACTGGCCACCAATGATGTTTAAAAATATGTTCTACATTTTTGTGCAAATACTTATTATGATAATGTAACAGCTATAAACAACTACAAAAGTACAAATCATAAATAATTAAAGCCATCTGAGAAAAATATACGATATTCAAGGAAAACATATTCATTGGAACTAATATACCACAACATTAAATAAAAAATAAATATGTCACAATATTAAATAAAAAAATAAAATTATGTTTATTTTAATATTTATGCATGAAAATGTATTAAATATATCCACACGTTTTGCTAATATAAGGCTCAAAAGTATTGTAGGCACTCCCTGAAATATAAGTCTGCGCACGCCTACGGCTGTACTCTGTACCGTGGAGTGTGTTAAGCGTTCGCGATAATTTTCACCATTCATCAGAAAATATATATGTATCCCTCGCCGTAGCTTTGTAGTCTGATGATTTTAAAATATTTGTTTTACCGAATGTTGGTTTTGTAAAATCAAAATATTTCAGGTTTCGTGCATGTTAAGTCCTTTACGACATCGACAGTTCTCGGTTTTATGATTTATTGCATTCCACGGACTCGGGTGCAGTTATCGGTGGTGTACTCTTGTGCAATAATATTTTTATAACACGTACTTGCACACCTAGAGGGAGGGGGAAGAAACAGGGCCACTGTGATTTACACACGATAATTATGTCTAGCCAACGTGTTTGTCTGTACAAGTCGTGATTTGAAAAGACTCTTTCGACCGGCCAAACAAAGTTACTCATACGTCTATTGTGACGGTGCAAGCGTATGTATTTTATAACAATGTGTAATACCTAATCAATATGTACACATGAATACGGCAGCGTGAAAACATACACATAAGTGGACGCGAACCTATTGCCCAAACACAATAAAAGGTAAATAGGTACTGTGGTATATTATTATTGTGTTATTTTGTACGGCGTGTCAGCATTATAATATATTAGTCATTATAATATTATTATTTATAGGTCCCACTATTGTCATGTATGTTTGTATGGCACTAACGGGGTCGGTAAATATCAATTTATAAACGTAATCTCGCTTCAAATCGTGTGTAATGGCTTACCTAATGTACAGGTGCGACATTTTGATCCGGATCAGAACGCCCCGCGTTTACAAACATCAACGCGATATTATTGGACTTTACAGTACATCCATTCACTCGAAGACGGCAATATTGCACGTGGTCGATGGTAGATACGAAAAAATGTTTTAGGGTATACGTACACAAACTCGTAAATGTGTATGGATTTCATTAACTCAAAAGCATGCACGCATATATTTATATTTGTGCCCGTAATATAATATAATAATAAGTAATATTATATAATAAAAATATATTCAGGGTCATCGTCAACGGGTCAATTTTGACCCAGGCTCTAGTCTAGAAAAATTTAAGGGAATCCTCTTAAGTCCAGATTGATCAGAAATACTCGAAAAAAACCCATTATAGATTATTAATATTAATATATTATTTTTAAATTATTTTTCTTTATTAAATATTAATACATTTTATTGAATAAAATTAACTTAAATTTATATTTAAGCGCTATTATACTGGTTATATTTTCAGTTTTTCTAATTTCTAAATAGTTATAAATGTAATTTAGTATGGTTATTGCCAGAGTGTGATAAATGATATAATTTTATCCAAATTTACGCGAAAATTCGTTATCCCAAATATCGACATGACAACATCCAAGTTCTTATTTTCTATGGCTGTTTAAAAGTTATCTAGGAATGCATTTAATTTTTATTGGATGTAGTAACAGGTAATATATTGTTGTGAAGTAATAAAAAATGTAATTCGTTGTATCTATGCATTTAAATGATTGGTTGAAATTTGAAAAACAATATATTAAATAATATGCAATTTTTCATCCCCCCGCCCCCCCTTGCTACGGCGCTGAAAACTACTAAAATACCTAATACGATAAAATATGCTTTTTTCTTATTGTATTTGGTATTCTCGGATTCTTATTCTCCGCTGAAACCAATAACACTTAAAATTCGAATATTATTCAATAATTGACATTTTACTCTTGTCAACCTTAGTCAGTTAAGGTTTCACAATATCAAGGTATTAGCAGAGGCAGAACTATGAATTTTTTCACCCGGAGAAAATTTTTAAATTACGCCTCATCATAAACTGAAAATCAAATAATCTTCCCTAGAACTATATTCTAATAATTTGCATACAATCATACATATTGAGTTAAAAAATATTTAACTATCAGTCAATATTAGATAATTTACAAAAATTACAGCATCTATAATTTTACATCTAGGGATGGAACTCCGTCTTCTTCCCCCTAGTTCCGACTCTGGGAATAGTAATAACTTATGTTATCTTTTTTACAACTATTGTGACAGATAAATACAATAATTTACGACTCCAATCATAACAATCCGGTATGGTCTAGTGGCTAGGATACCTGGCTTTCACCCAGGAGGCTCGGGTTCGATTCCCGGTACCGGAATAAATTTTTGATGTTACTCCTATTTTCTTTTCTTCCTTTGTAAATAATTTTATTTTATACACTTCGAAAAATAATCTTCAATAAACTTTTGTCGAATAAAAATCTTGTTCTCTTTTTCACTCGAATCTACGTAATTTTCACACGTTGGATCGACCAGTTAATATTTTATACGTAATTCATAAGCAAATATAATAAAATAATATAATCATATAATAAAATCAGTAATATAAAATAATACAATGAATTATGAAACCAATCAGGTTGACGAAGGATGCAATTATCGGGATACTGTTATATGTGCATATTTAGATGCAGTGGATTAAAATAGGTTTTATGAAAATTTATAATTAAATCAATGGGGAGGGAAGGGAATTCATGCTCGGTGAAATATTAATTAGGTGCTATTAGAGAGAACGCACGTAACATATCGATTCACCGGAGCATGGAGTAAATGCTGAGGGGAGTTGTTCGAGCACGTTTTGAAGAATATTCCCAACAAGTGAAAGAACTATGGCTAAAACTCAGTGGAAATCCATGATTCATGTTGTGTTCTATCAATCATACACCTCTTCGGAGATTATATCGGAACACTTCAAATAGGTCCGTTGTCACTGTAGCCGGTTGACAGTTCCTCAAGAATGTTGTACTGCAACTTCTTCATTAAACGCGGTCAAATTAAACATGAGAAGTTTCCTGGACGCAGAGCTATCGAAATTACATTGTAGTTATGTATACTGTTGCATTAAGTTGCTGGTCATACGCGGTAGCTTTGTGACGGGTGTTTGCCTGATGCAATTGGGCTAGTCTTAGAAGTATACTGTTACGAATGGGCAGTAGCGGCGTGAACTTATTATTATTATTTCAATGGCGCAGTCGACAGTATTCAACACCTAATCTATTGGCATTTTTGCGCTATTGATTATTGTGAATTTAATTTATATTCAATCGATTATGTTAAAATATGTTCCTAACTTCTACTCAATTACAAACGTCAACTTTCTTCACCCACCCACCATTTTTTTCCGTGACGCAGCCGCATAAAATTAACTCGGTTCACGCTATCATTGCGAATAAAAAAGTTCCAAAACTAGGTATCAACAACTTCCTATTTTGCATATTGTGCATCTACATGTGACAACCACCAAATAGTATTTATAATTATTTATAACTCGAAAGTTTATCAGTATTATGTAGAGCCAAAGCAGTGGTGTATTTTGGGTGATTTTTCGGGGGTTGTCCAACATTTATTAAACTTCATGTACAGCATTTTTAGAATTATTTACTGATGTAAAAAACATTGACCTAACTTTTTAACAATTTACTATGTTAGGAATTGACAAAAAGTTTTACACTTGAAACTCATGTAAATAGAATAAGAAAAAAGTTGTAGGTTATGACAACCACGCTACATACGCAAAATACGCTATTGGTGCAAAAAAATACATTTGAAAGAGAGAACGACATTCTTGTAAGGATGAGTGTCTTATATAATTGCGCCAAGGTCTGAGATTTTGTAAACATGACACTGATCATATGGAGAATAAGTATAATTGTCATTTTTCACATTAAGTTTAAAAGTATAAAATTAAAGATGAAATAAGAATACAATCTTTGTCGTTCTATCGGATTGATCAGTTCAAAAAGAGCGTAATAATGAATTCATGTAAATTGTTTATCAACCCTAGGCTATCCAATTATAACTACAATAATGGCTAATTCGAAAATTTTATAAATTGTATTCAATACAAATTTTTTTTTAGATGTAATTAATTGTGTCCACTTATATAGGTTATGTAAAAAAAAAAAAAAAAATGTACATGGCCTTTAATAATTAAGATAATATTTATTGAATTAAATTTAGTTAACGAAAATAAAAAAATAAAAATGTGATATTGTACAAACTGTACTTGTAGAAAATGATAAAAATTTATGCATCAGCCGGGAATCGAACCCGGGCCGCCCGCGTGGCAGGCGAGCATTCTACCACTGAACCACTGATGCTGATACAAATTTATGGATTTATTTACTATATTTAATTGAAATTTTATAAAATATAAAATTCAAAATTTTAATCATTAAAAGTCAGCTTATGTCTCATATAATAGTTCTAAGTATAGCTTGTAACTTTATATACAAAAAAGTACTCAAATATACGTATAAATAGGCTTAAAAAAACATAATTTGTGATATGGTATGCAGAAAAAATGTAGATAATATGCAGTTTATTGAATAAAATAAAACTTACATAAATTAGTTACATGTAAAAAAAATAAAATAAACACTGCACACTTATGTATTGTTGTGTATTCCTGTTGCATAGGCGTGAGCACGGGGTATGCAGGGTATGCGCCCGCATACCCTGCGGCCAGACACTTGGGGGCACATGAACAATGTCTCAGTTTATAATTTTCGCTTAGGTTATAACTAGGGTTCGGGACTTGCATTTGCATGTTTTTTTGTAGTGATCGTAGTCTGTTCTAAGTGAGCTATTAATTTGTTTTATGAAATTAAGAAATGAAATACTAAGTTTAAATTTGCATATTTTCGTATATTTTGTCATATTTTAAAAAAGCGCATAATTGAGCAATTTTTAGCATATTTGGGCATATTTCACATTTTTATATTTTTATAAACGTAAAATTTTCGGGAAAAATCATAATTGGATGGTCGTAGTCTGTCGTATCTAACACGTACGACTGTTTACGATGATAGTCTCTTTATCGCTAATAATCAACTATTTTATCGATAATATCTACAATTGTATAGTGTGGTAAAAACTAATGAATCTCATACTCTTACAGGCTTATTACGAAACAGATGAACATGAAAACGATACACGATACAATGGAAACGAGTAACCCGTGTAAAAATTATTTTTATTATATTAATTACCTACCTAATTCTTAGATTTTTATTTTATAATTATAATTAATATTATACCTTATGCGTTTTTTAAAAACAAAATAAAAAATTAGCTGCATATTTTAAAGCATATTTTGACGATTTTAACTGCATATTTGCATGCATATTTCGATAATTTTAAGTGCAAGAACCCTAGTTATAACATGGTAATACGATATCAATACTTATGGATTGGAGTATGGATTTGTTTTTAAATTCATTTCGGATGGTTTTCAATAATTTAAGGAAATATTGGTTTTATTTTTAGTGTAGGTAAGTATTTACTATTTATATTTTCCTAGAAATTACGATGATTACATCTATTCTTTAACTTTACGATGACTAAATATTGAAAATTTACCAGGAAAATTGATGACAATTCTACACACTATACTGTTAATAGTAAAATCGAAGAAATGAGGTATTTTACTTTTTATCCAATGTTGGATGAAATAATTCGAAGAATTGATGAACGTTATTCACAAGAAACATTGAATTTAACAACATCTATGGGGAAAATGTTAAAATTTCAAACAGATGATGCAGACATTAAAATATTGTCAAAAGCATTTAATTTAAAAAATATTCATACAGAAATTAAACTACTTATAAATATACCGGAAATAGAATCTATATGCGATTCATCTATATTAATATTTCAAAATGGTTAAATTGGTTAGTAGATAGTGGACCTTCAGAAATGTTTTCAGATTTTAATAAATACTTAAAATTGTTTTTACAATGATGTATAATGTAAATTTTCATTTAAATAAACATGTTTGTAAAAATAAAAAAAACTTTTAATCAAAAAAAGATGAAAAACCTATTTTTTTTCTTATATAAAGTAGTAGCCATAAAGTTTATAATACAATGTCAGGCACATTCATTTTAGGAGCATTTATATCTGTGGGGGGCCCATTTTATCAGCCGCATACTGTGTGAACAAAGTCTGCGCATGCCGATATCCTGTTGTACAAACTATAAAATTTACTTCAAATTTAATCTTCTTTAGTATAAATGTATACTGATAACGACTTCTTATATCATGGTATAAGAATATTGCCACGGTAAATTTCAGTGAAAATTAATTAGGGCCGGTTGGCGATCACTATTAGGATTACTCATGACAATAGAGATTTAAATATCATTGTTAAATGCATTGGGAGTAATATTAATATAACCATAGACGAATTAATTAATTTTGTCAAATTATACAAAATGTAAAATTAATGATAAAACTAATATTGTTTTGTTTTGTTCAACTATAAATTTGTATAAAAAAAAAAAAAAAATGTAAATAAAGTTCGTAATATACCGAGATTACAATCTACCAACTTTATTACCTAAAATTTTCGGGGCCGAATTTACAACAAAAAAAGTAATTGCAGGCCCAGTTTACATTTGCCCTCCAATGTAATATTGTATTATGTCATAAGCTTATAAACAAGGCTCGGAACTTTAGGCATTTCATATTTGTTTAAAAACTGTATATTGAAATTCTGATTGGATAAAAATTCGATTCGGTTAATGAGATTTACTTCCTCGTGGTGTCCTCTGGGTAATGCTAAATGGTTCTCAAAAATATTATAAAAAAATTATATGTACATCCGGGCCGAGTTTACAATAGACCTTTTGAAAAATTTTTGTCCTCGGGCCAAGCTTACAATCACCCACATCTGAACACACTGTTAGCCTTAACTGAATATAAATATATATATATATAACTACATCATCATTTTTTCAATAAATTTGTTTTAATTTCAATTTCAACGTTATTATATTTAGTTACTAGGTATACTACTTTTAACTACACCGAAATGCCCTAATAATACAATTTACTAATTGTTTTAAATTTGTTTTTGTTTTAAAATCTACCTATTCAATTCGTATGTAAGAATTCAATTGTATTATATTTTATTTTATTAAACGATTTAAGTTATAAAATTACAAAAATAAAACTTTCCAATTAAGAATACGGATAGTAATTATAGTATTTCTATATTTAAACTTTTGTAAACTAATTTGTGTACATTTTCAAACATTATTCTAGTTCTGAACATAATAAATCATTTGATTAAATGTCCTACATTCATTCTACAAGCCTTCCATCTTCTTTAAAACGTCGATTAAACTTCTTCACAAACGTATTTTACCAAATCTATCCCAAAATTCTATTCTTCTCGATTCTCAATTTGGATTTCGTACTTCTCAATCGACAATAAAATAATCACACAGGTTTGATGATATTATATTTTACCCACTCAAGAAAAACTCTAATGAACGAGTACATCTTTCGACATCTCGTAAGATTTTGATAGGGAATGACATAATCGTTTTCTCTTCAAATTAAAAAAAATATTCTTAATTTCTCTTATTTCTTTGTTATTAAATCAAATTTCTCTGATCGCTATTTTCATGTTAATTTTGGTAACGCATTCTCAATAGAGCCAACATTTTGTTGGTGTCCCTCATGGAGACATCCTTTACCTTACTATTTACAACATTTATGCATTATAACCCTATACCTTTCCAAAGTATTTATTTATGGCACCCAATTTTTGAGATTCATCATTTGTTAAATATCTCGGACTAGTTCTAGATAAAAGATTGACATGGGCAGAATTTCGAGGGTCCTCAAAAATTGTAATTTTCTTCACCCAAAATTAGATTCTTTTAAAAAAAAATAATGCAGTTATCATACATTTAAGATAATACTCGTAAATCTTATTTTTTTAATTACCATTTAATTATAAAGGATTTCGATTTTTGTGCAGGTTCGAAAATTTTTGGAAATGGGCAAACCTTATGTGAAAGTAATCTAAGAGCCGAACTCAAAATGAGTTAATTGGAATTTTCTTGTTGTAAAATTGAAAAGAAGACTCCAAAATAATGCTTAGAATTGAAAAAATGTCTTTCAATATGTTTGGTGCAACAAATTATATTTTTTGAATGCAAAATATCATTTCTGAGCAATGACAACGATTTCGAGGCAGAAAACTCCACTAAACATATAATTTCTAAAATTCAAATATTTCTTAAAGTAAGGAAAATTTGATATTTTTTACGATAATAATTATATGTTAAAAATACAAATAAAGTTATTTAAAATATATTTATATTATAATATATTATTGTACTCACCACCACGGTGACGATGGGCGATCCACAACCGGGTCTGACCAGGTTGAAACCGTAAGTGGTGTGTTCGGTGGGCGTGAGGTTTAGGTACCGCAGTAATAGTTTCCAACAGTAGCCGGCCGACCCGTCCCATCGGATCAACAGGTGACCATCCCGCACTTCGGCCACGCTGTTACCGCTGAACGTTCTATCGCGGGCCATCGTGCAAGCTGGATCGTCTCCCAACGTAGCTGTTACCGAACCTACGCATAACAACAACACGCACTCATGATTACAAACGCTAGCAGCACAAAACACGTAACGATAAACTTGAAAATTTCTTATAATCTATACATAACTTTTTCCTGTTTGACAATTTTGTTTCGTTATCTAAATAAAACAACGTAGGTCTTCTAAAATGTTAACAAATAATTATAAATTATTAATGTATTACTCTCTACCTCTAACAAAAACTTTTAATTTAAAAGAGATATACAATCATGTAAATGATTTCAGTACTTTCTTTATTTTATTTATGATGATTTTAAATTTAAAAAAATAAATAAATAATAACATATTATTTGAAAACAGACCCACAATTCATTTTCGTCCGGTGGAAATATTGAACGCGAACTGTTACAGACAACATTTTCCATCGCGTAGTTAACTTGAGATTGGCTTGCCCGTTGTTATTACATTTTCAACGAACCGCATAGGCGTGCACGTGCACGATATAACACTATAGGCGAACAGTCAGTCTAAAACTAGGGAGTCCTAAAATGATTCACCCCAAGGTGATCCGTGTAGGCAAAGTCCCCCATGACCCTTTACCCCTACCTGGTACACAATATTTTAGTTTTACCTTTTAATTATAAATTCAGCAATTTTCTATATTATAACTAAATAGTATTAATCATCATTTTCTGTTAACACGCGATTTTAAAAGACGGTAAATAAAAACAAAATCCTTAATAGTATTCCTGCAATAAGTACTAAAAATAACTTATTCGCGATTTCTATAAAATGTATTATTTATTTATTTGAATATTATTGTTGTTTTTATTTTGTATTAGTTTAGTACTATTCTATATGATGGACACATTTTGTATTTCATAGTACATATATTGTTTAATATTGGTCCATTGGTCACGACAAATGAAAATCTAGTGTTTTTTGTTAAACATTTTCTTACACTAAAAAATACAGTTTATTTAACCATAATTGCTAAGTACTTCGTAATTATGATACTGTACAATCAATATAGATTTCTCGAGGTTATTCATAACTCAGAAATACGTATACTTAATAATACGATGTGTAGACGTTGAAGTTGAAGACGGACTATGATTTCGAATCTCAACGTCGTGTCGTGACCTTTAACGTACATAATAATAATACGTAAACATTGTTGGTATTATTTTTCAATTACCATCCATCTCTCATAAGAAAATCATAAAATAAAATAAAATAATAATAATAATAATAATAATAATAACAATAATAACAATAATAAGAAGTCGCGTAACCTTTAAAACACCCAATGTTCTCCTTCGCATTATCGTTATACCGCACAAACGACCAAATTGCGCGTAGAGAATCGTCGTCATTCGACAAAAGCGTGGAAAATTGCCACGTTATGTAACACCTTCAAAACTGTATAGCAGTTGTAAATGTGGTTACTAATACGATAAGTCGTTGTGTCCGATACAATACTGCAACGAAGCGTTGACATTGTAAGGAAGGTACTTTACCCCTATTAATAATTCGTAATGATCATTAATATTATTATTATGATTATTATTACGATTATTATTATTATTATTATTATTATTATTATTATTATTATTATTATTATTATAGTTCAATACAGAGATCATTAAACGTAGGTTTAATGAAATACATAAAAACATACCTAATGCACGTACATGATATACCATAATAATACATTATACCTTATATAGTATTACAATTAAACAGTATAATCATATATATATATATATATATATATATATCGAAAGCGGATATTCATCAGGGGCAAACATCTATGCACAGAATATTATGTACTTATCTACACAGACATAGCTCCGAATGGCAAGGAATCATTTACGCACTTTATAATCGATGTATTCGATTGGAAATATCTGCTTAAGGTTACTCATACGTAAATATGTATTCCAATGGAAACATAATTCGCAATATGTCGATCTTTTTAAGATACGTAGAAAAAATTATAGTATGGGTATACGTTCATGTATAATATATATATATATATATATATATATATACTCGTACATAAATATGGTTATGTTTGGTATGAAAATGCCAAATTCGTCGCGACCTCATCCAGCATCTAATGTACGATTCGCATAATTATACATCGACCCCGGTCTTCCTTTATATATTTATATATAATATAATCCTATCATAAAAGAGACCTTCTCAGTGTTAGAAAAAAAAATGTTCGCGGGACGTGCGTGCTACTGACGCCTATGGTATAATGGAGTGTCAAGGCGCACGTAACGTCGTCGTCGATTCCACCCGAATCTCGCACGCTGTAATTAATTTCCAATGATTTTCATTGCCGATTTTGTGTTCAAATGTAAAGGTGCACTATTATTTATATTCGTATTTTTAGCTAGTTTTCCCCTCATTTCTCGATGTTTGCAGATTCGTAGGCATCACGCGCAACCGTAAACCGATAAAAATGCGTGTTGATATTGTACACAAGGTCGTTGAACAGTATTTTACGGTATGTATACCTATAACGCATAAATCTCGTTTTCGTTTGACATCCGTGAAGTTAATTAATACGCGTTACCATCAAACTTTTACCGCTCGTCGAACACCGTAATCGAATCTAATTACAATGTAGATATATAGGTGCAACATTTTCGTTCATACTTGAAATGGGCGCTGCTACCGCTGCAGGGTCGTAGTTCCGTAAGAGCGAACCGAGTGCGACGTTTCGTTATAATAGGCCACGTGAAATTTTATTTTCGATTTGATGCTGCTACGCTGCGTGTACCAGTTTAAAACGATTTAACGATCGTACGTATATTTATGAATACACTGCATTAAGTTTTTTGGTGTATACATTAATAATCTTGAAAAAAAAATCTATAAAAACTATTATGACTATTATTATTAATATGTATTGCTTTAATTAATTATTATTAATCTTTTTTTTGTATTCATGAGTTGAACAAAACTATAAACATTTACTAAAAATAAATATTTCAATTTTTTCTAAAAAAATAATAAAAAAAAGTCACAATCGATTCAAACTCATATCGCGTTTTATATTGTTTGATCGACCTGTTGGCCCGCCTGTTGGTCAGAGGATATTTATTTTTAATTTTTTCGTATGCATACAAATTAGTTACATAAATGTAAGTGTTAAGACCAGAGGCGTATTTTAAAAAAAATTATGTGGAGAAGGAGGGAGTTAAAATTTTTCTAAAAAATACATATAAGATTTGGGTTAGTATATATATTATTCTATTATTATTATTATAAAAAAAATGAAGAGTTATTTACAATCACATGATATAAATCAAAGTTATATTTCTCTGTATCTAACCTTCGTAGCGAGTAATTTATGATTTTTGAACGAACCTTTTTTTTTCTTCTGGGGTTGAAACCCAGGTACCCCCTCTCCACCAAAGTACGCCACTGGTTGAGACTAGTGCTCTTTATTTCACGTGTAATTAAGGTTCAATTTTTAAGACTCATTGATCAAAATGTTCTATGAATTTATAATACTATTCACGTATTTACGCTTTAGGGTTTTTGTAATGCAATATATGACAACATTCTAGAAATCATTAGTTAGCAATTGTTTCTATTTGTAAAATTAATATCTTCTTATTATGATATATAAGTAGTAAATAATAAACATTTTCATACAAATTTAAATTCTTCGTGATTAACAAATTCACGCATTTAGTGATTATCACTCTGATATGTGTTCACGTGTTTTATTTTTTATATTCACGTATTCACGATATCCGTCAACACGTATGCTTGTAATCACCTAAAAGAATTAGACTCCTAATTGAGACCAATAAGACTTAAATACTATATGGTATATACTTTACATCTAATAATAATAATAATAATATGTCAATCCAGTTGAGGTATGTCGAATACATTCTAGTATAAACTTGTACACACGTGCGCGCACACTACATTTACGGTCACGTATTTTTCCTGGTCTAAGAGATCATTTTCTATCTAATGACTAATTCAACAGTATGTCAACTTGTCCGCAGTTGATGTGTATAATCGCATTCGTTTCCAAGAATAAAAAATTATAAATGATCTATGAAAATAAATATGGACATCATCGTCTTGTTGTCGTCACCTTGTAATTAAAATCATATGTACTCATATGTTGTATAAATACTATTCATTGTCAACCGGACGCGTTATTGTCTACGAACAAGGTAAAATGTAAACACCATTAATACATAATATAACTACTACTATAAGTAATTTTATTGTAAGGCCCATAATGCACGTTTACTTTCTTTTTTTTTGTAATTTGTATATTCTTCTAAGCTTGGAGCGATCAAATTTGAATTTTATTTAAACAAGCAAATTATTATTCATTTTCGTTAAAACAATAAAACGCATTTATACATACATACAATGGTCATTATGTATATTATATATGCGTGATAATCATGCAGTGTTGTACAAAATCACGATTCATAATTGTACATTGTAATCTTATTGAAACCATAAAGTTATGTATAATACTCGATACAAATTAAAACACATTACACTTTATCACTATACTATACTATATACGGCTGTTATGGGTTCATACAATTTAAGGGTTATCTATATTCAACAATATAAATACTATTCTAGAAGTGAAAACTTTTCTTGCCCTGAATAATGACATCAATCGTATTTAACTTTTATTGAAGTAGTCAGCCTGATTACAATTAAACAAAAGTTTAAATATTTTTGGAATACGAGATAAAATTTGAAAATAAGGATAAAAAATGGAACGATAGGAAATGATGTACCTATGGGTAATGATTGCGCACCGATTTACAAATTCGATAGGTATATGACCAAATAAATAACGAAAGGTACACATGATGGAAATATAGGAAAAATCAAACATTGTTACATGCATGCACGATTTCGAAGTTAAATATTTTTTACTACTAAACTCGTAAACAATGGTTTCCCTAAGGAAGGGGTGTACACTGCACGATTAACAGGAGATATACAAGGTAACCAGTTTACTGGTTTTAGTAGCATGCACATTACGATCACGTTGATATTAATTGATCTTCAACGCGCCGTATTGGATAGTTACGAGTACATTTTAATGCTGTTGTACGTGATCGATGATCTATATCGCACGAGATTAGCATTATACCACTATCGATCGCCAACTGTTCTGAAGTGCGTGTATTATAGTATCCATTGTGTTATGACGTAGCGCACTCCTGTTTGGCACTGTTTAAATTAAACCGTCTATACGAATGATAACGTTTTCGCAACCGACATTGTCGAGTTTTTCTTTTACGAATAACAAATAAACGATCATTTGCACTGTTACAACATGACCATGGTACAAAGGGGAATGGATGTCACGTTAGAAAAGCGCTGAATGGAGTAACGCTGCAACACGAGCCGCCGTTTTCGAGTGCTTTTGCCCACCGAGTCATAATGGTTATAATCAGGATTCGCAGAACTTACAGCATTTGCATACTTTTGTTATTTATTATAAAATATAGTAGAGTGTGAAATAAATTCATTTCTCGATGCCATGATACTAAATCTAAAATTTGAATGTTCATATTTTTGTAAATTTCATATATTTAGGGCATTTTCATTTGAAAATTTACGAAAACATTTTATTATTTAATGCAATAACGAAGATAAGACACATAAATATAAAATTATGTATTTATTGATGTAAATGGAAATTATAATTTTTAGTTTTTCTATCATTGTATAATGGACGAATAAAGTTAAAAAAAAACTGAAAAGGTAACAATAATTTCAAGAAACAAATAACAATTATTTTTTTATTTTAAATTTTTAATGTTATACCAACTATTAATAATAAATAAACTATATGTATACTTTTCGGTCTTTAAGTTCATGTTTTAGCGCTCATTATTGTGTTTTGAACTGCTATAAGTTTCGAACCCTGGTTGTTATACGTACAGTTTAAACGTTTTTCCGATTTTCTCGCACACGTTTCTGAACACGGTTTGGACCAGTCAAAACATTGTAAAATATTTCACCTGCGCTCGAAAATCAACCGTATAAACTAAGCTACCACACTTCTGATGTAGTTGCACAAGTGCAGGGTAATAAAATACATTAGTATGGCAGCAGGAAGTTCTTAACTTTAAGCTCATAATTTATGTATGCATGTAATCGATAACATTATAAAATATATATATTTTTTTAAACAATTCGGGAAAACTTATATATATTATTATCTATGCGTTTGCGGTTAAAATAAAGTCATGGATTTTGATGATAGTTGTCCATTAAGTTTTAATTACTGTGACTTGTATTTTTATGCGTGCATTAAAACGAGAATAATTGACAATAAACAAGGTTTGGAACAATAACAAACAGTGACGGTGAAATTAATTTTATGACCAAAGGACAGTAAATATGTAATAACATTTTAATTTTACATCTTGAGATGGTCTTAAATTCTGGGTAGCATACTTCCGAACCCTAACTGAGCTGGGGCATTAGTGCCCGAATTCAGTTAGGTTCTTTAGAGCGCGTCTTCACTACGTTCCCTAACTGATTTATGTTGATAACGAGTTCGTCTGAAGCAGCTTCATTTTTGGCTCAGGTGAATAACAAAAATAATAATCGACCAATTGGACTCTAATCAATTTAACTTTCTAAAAGAAAAATAGAATTGACTTTAGGTTCAAAGAGCGTACAAGCAGGTAGACCTACTGAAGATGTCACATCAAACAAAAAAAGAAAAAGAAACCTAGCAATATTGGCGATAATAAATCTAATAAAAAATCACATTGACGTACTAACATTTAAAACACAGATAATAATAATAATAATGTCGTATAGAGTACATAACAGCAATTGTATGTATCCCAATTTAAAAAATTATATAATATGTAAATATAATTAATTTAGATAATATAAATAAAATATGCTTGCTACATGATATATTATTAGGTATGTAATTTACTATTGTATACAACAGTTACAACAGTTATATGTGTATATATTTTACTACTATCAATAAATCAAAATCACATTGACGGACTAATATAAAAAAAGTAAATAAATATGCTTGCTATATGAATATTTAATAGGGCGCCCCAAATCAGTTAGGGAACGTAGTGAAGATGCGCACTACAGAGTCCAACTGGTTTCGAGTACTCATGTCCCAGCTCAGTTAGAGCTCGGAAATACGCTTTTGGGTAGGGGATAAGTGCGATTCTGATTCTGTCCTTATATATTTTTACGCTGTGTAAATTGGATATTGTGTGGTATAAAATACTATTCGATTTTCGATCTCTCATAATTTGTACGATAATTCCGCGAAAGTGAACGCATAACAAATTCATAATTAATATTTACATTCATGACAAATTAATATGTTAACGTTTAATATTAATTTTCTTAGCCAATGCGTGATTTAAACAATTATTTTTAAACAAATTTAAACCAACAAGGCTGGCGAAAACTTTTAAGAGTCCTGGGGGTGATCGGCTTCAAGCACTCTTTACTTACACTTGCTAGACTAAGATTAAATATATTTAAATACTTTAGTACAATAAAAATATTCAAATCTATATAATATGTTACAAACGAATGAGATTATAAGATAATTTTGTATAAAAGGCTGAGACGGGCCTTCTCGGAGTTACAGAGCCCCGGGGCTGAAATCTTCACTATCCCACCCTGTCGGTGGCTCTGGAAATTAACATATTTTAGCAAAAATATTAAATTTATATTTATCACAATAAATGTTTAAGTAATTTAATAATTTATTTTTCTAAACGGCGTAAGATATTTTTTTTTAATTTAATGATCCAAAACAAAATGTATTTTTTTGATAACGTAGTCTGTGTACAAAAAAATCAAACATCTATAACCATTTTCAATACAATACGGGTGTGCACGGTCATGCATGGTCATGTACGTCGTATAGATAAGTATACGTACATAATCAGTACATTTGCAACATATTCTATACAGCTATACAAGATGACACTTATTGTATTTATTCACTAGGTATATACTCGTACATATTGTAATAATGAATAATGTAAAGCGTGATTAATTTTCACAACACTATGATTCCATGTAGCGTACTAGTTTCTAATAAAATACAATAATTAATTTTTTCACACTGGACTAACTTTTTAATAGCATACGTAAGTTGTAGATGAATTTAAAAAAAATTGCTTGTAAAAATAAATAAAAATACACAGCAACAAATCAACAACATTACGCGATAAATTCAGTAATAATTTATGAATAATTCGTATAATTGAATTGTCGTCTTGTTGACATACAGTCCATGGTCCATATAGTCCTCAGCGATACAATCTCGCAATAACTTACAGTTCTATACCACACAAATATGTAAGATATGATGGCAGTAAAAAATAAATTATTTTCCCGTTAGAAATAATTTTCGAGTAGGTATACAAGGACGTTACGCGCGTGTATATTATTGTATGAAAGATACAGATTTCGTGTTTCAATTTAGTTCGCACATTATACATAATTATCATTGCATTTGATGTGATGAAATTTGTTATTGGTAAAGGATTACGCGGCAGTATTATTATTATAATTGTTTTTTCATTTAACTGTTAGAATTGAAAAATCAACGGCTGCAAGAGTGGCCTCGAAAGGGTAATCCATTTGACTCTTAATATACACAAAAAAAAACGCACACACAAATATATTATACATTGCTGCAGTCAGCTGTTGAAATATATATAATACTTTATGGACGTAAATGGAAGTGTACTTGTGTTAACGCTAATCACCGCATTTACCTATTATATATATATATATATATATATATATATATATATATATATATATGACTTGGGTACAAATGGAATCTCTATATTACTTTTATATATATATACCTATAGAATGTGATATGATAAAAAAAAAAACATATATTAAAGTCAACGTTTATACATGTTTATAGCTGTGACCTACCGAACGTTGTCCTGCGCAGCAAACGTATAAGATATACTCGTAATACAATATTACATTATCACCGTAGGCAGCGGATTATTCGCATTGTCGTCGATCACTGCAACACTTACTATTTTATATATATATATACACAGACATAAATGTATTTAAGCTGCACACATAATATATTATTATTTATTACATACATCGCAAGCGAATAGACTTTATGAAAACCTTTTCCCACACTAATTGCGCCCCGAAGAGGAGTGTACGCACCTATACAGACACTGTTGTACGTATACGTTAATACTGTCGAATATAATACGATATCTGTTCGGGCTTGATTGATAATAATTGTGTTTACCCAAAAACTCTCGAATATAATGCACGTTGCTTCGAGGTTCTTTCTTTTTCTTGTAATAATTTTTTAGCATCGGACTAAATTACGAGTGTACACCGTAATAACATGTAACCCTATGCCGGACCATACGCTTATAACGTATTTATACACAATAAACATTTCGTCTCTCGTTTTACAGTCGACTATATTTTCTAATCACACACACACTACTCGTCAGACCGCACGCGCTCATAATTTGTTATTTTTAACAACTTATAAAATAACACCTCCTGCGGACACACGATGTTATTTCCGCGTTCGCGCATAGGCGCGGGTTACAAGTCAAGACGATCTAATGGGCCGCAGTCGGTTTTACGCAGACGATACTTCTGCAATACATAACATTACACGTTGGTGACTAATGATGTTTTCCATTTCGGTGAAATGTATTATTTTATTCCGATCTCGTCTCATGCCCGTGTTGTTTTTCGCCTGTAACAGCAATATCCGCGGAATGCGCAACTCAATAATACTATATGGTCGTTATACAATATAAACAGTCACATGTATGTGCCCATAATATGTATTTTATGTAATATTATGTATGAAGTTGGAAAACACGTATTTTTGCGCAAGATTTTTAATTACAGTAATAGCTTAACGAACTGTGCGTTTTTACGCAATATTTCATATCGGTTATACTTCGTTCGGACGTAATGTTTCTATGATTCGTTTCTATTTCTCTTGCAAATCGTATAATTATTTAGGTTTTTGCATGCAGATGGCAAAACAGCACACACAATTTTTTTGGTAATCCCTTGGATTTTCATTTAGTTTTTCACTTCCAATAATCTTATAACATACGGTGCTATAAACGTTACGGCTATATAGCAGTGTATCCATAACAAGTGTATTACGATTACTATGAGGTTTTTAGGGTCCGGTTGAATTGATTTTTCTTGTTTCCTTGGACGAACGGCAACGCGGAAATGTCAACCATGTAACCAGGAAACGTCAAGACGACACGCAAGCTCTACCGTCGCGATAAATAAATAAAATAGGTACAGAATCGTACTGATCGCATACAAATACATAGTATCGACAAAACAAAAATTATAAGAAATCACGTGTTCGTATACCGTTGGCATTGGAAACGAGAAACTTGGATTACCGTCAGTTAGCCGTGTGCAGGAAAGTAAAATGTGACACGTTTAATTTGTTGCCGTATGATTGGGGGAACAGCCCAACAGATCTTTACGCACCGTACGACACGCGCACGCATCACCGATGCACGGCTAATGCACGTGGCGCAATCGCTTTTTAAGGACATTTCGTGATGCGGTACGAACCATAATGGTCCGTTTTGGTGGTTCTACACAGGTATTTGATAAGCGTTGACGGGGACAAAGAACCGAATCGATCAAGAGGGTATGTACTGGTGTAAGTGTAACTTGATGTATTTTATATTTGATGATGTCACCGCTACCCTGGGATTGTTATGAAACAGAAACAACGTATTTTATGCCTTTGTCCAATAACAGTATCATACATATACGTGAAAAGTACTCGAGCGGTTAATTTTTTTAACTACAATAAACGTATTAACGTGCGAGGTGCCATGACCGTTCACAAGTATGACAAAGAACGATTATAGAGATATTTTTAACTGTTATAGACGATCGGTTCAACAAGTAGATAGTAACAACATTAAACAATATTTGTCTCGTTTTATGAGCGTTTCGATGAAAATGTTCGTTTTATAAATATTCTCCCTTTTGTACCTAATATAAATATACGCGAGAAACGTCGTGCGAACGCTAATAACGTGAAAAAAATAATATATTTAAATAACCAAATGCCTGACATCAAATTAATTCATCTGCACAACAACGTAGCTAATTAATTCCGAATGCAATATCGTGAATATTGTACACGATAACTGATGTCGAGTAATACACTTCGACATATCTTTAGAAAGCCCGAGTGTGTTCTGTATATGCACCCAAGTATAGATTTACAAGTGTTAACAAGCGTTCAAAAATTCTTCAAACGGAAATATATCACGAATTATTACATAGTTTTCTCGTATAGCTTAATCAAAAACCGTATGTGACTGACGAGGAAAACTAATTTCCAGAATACGATACGTTCGACTGACTTCATATTAGTAGAAATAGTTGTTATAAAAATAATAATTTATAATGGCATTGTACAGAACCTTATAGCGTGGTGTAATGTGTAAATATATACCTACTTATACACTTTCCCAACGAAGTATAATTCGATTCAGAGAAAGCTTCTTTTTTTTTTTTTTTTTTTTTGAAAACCTCAGAAAATTAATGTATTATTAATGTAGATACATACTGATTTATTAAGTTTATCGATAACCGACTGTCGACTTCGCGTCCGGGACATGTTCATGATAAATCGTAGCCCATAGGTATTTGAGTAGTCTACGTGCAGTATACCAAAGCATTGAAAGTTGCGGAACATGTTATGTAACATACTAATTTAAATAACTAAATTAAACTATACTAATGTACCAATATCGAGCAAAAATTTTAAGGAGTGTTAAGCATTAAGTGTTACTAAGTGAACTCGAGTGTTAAACTAGATCTTTACCGCATTAGAATATCATTTAATTAGAATGGATAATACATACGAATATAAACATAATACAATGTACGGACATAAATTATAATAATACATTTATTTTTCGTGTGGTAATTAATTTATTCTCTCGTTACACAGTATCAAAATTTACAACGACAACTCAGCATCAGTGGTTCAGTGGTAGAATGCTCGCCTGCCACGCGGGCGGCCCGGGTTCGATTCCCGGCTGATGCAAACGTTTTATGTTTTTATTGTTAATCATTTTTGAATAATACATTCATAAATCATCATTACTATTTGTCATTTCTTCTCCACGGTTTTTAAATTTTATTCCACTAAGCTCGCTTCTCTTTATAATGGCAACCGTTTTTACTTTCAATTTAACATTTTTTTTTTTTTTTTATTAAATCTTTGAAAAACCTTGATGAAATTATTTATTTTTATAAAAAAATTGTAGAGAGCAAAATTACATATTGTTAATCTTTGAATAAGTCCAACCAAGAATAATACTTTTGAAATATAATTATTCATCAATATTCTTCATTGCCACCAACTGATTTAAACTTAACAATTAATTTTATTTTTTATGTGGTAGGTATATTGTATTTTTTTTTAAATTTTTACAAACAGGAGGGAAGCGTTTTGGAGTGCTAGATTGTTCTATATAACATATGGAAAATTATATGTGATAATATCACAAAACAATTGGTAGATATAATTATTAAATTTATACACATTTTCTGTAAATTATTAAAAATATTTTGAAATACATTTAAAATTAGAAGTTGAATCATCAAATTTTTAGTAAAACAATACATATAATATAGTCATCTTAAACCTTATAAAAAAAAAAAAAAAATGAATAAATGAATCCTTGTAGGACATCATCATAAATTTATATTGTAATCTGTTTAGAGTACAGACGCGTGAATTACGAGTAATAACAATTCAGTCATCCAAAATATGTTGATCAACGTATAGAATTTGTTTTGCAAATGTTTTATTGACATAATGTATATAATCGAATGTTCATTATGAACAAGAATAGTCACCACTAGAGTAGCCTACACATAGGATATTTTAATCCATTCAGAATTTTTTTTTTCTAGAAATCCGGTAAGTCACATATTTGCTAAAGTTGACGAGCAGTTGAAATATCTAATTATAATTTTGAAATATTATAGACTATTTATTTTGCACTATAAGAACAATAAGTTAAAGAATAACGGTTAGGATACCGGATACCGTACCTTCTGGTATTTTCAAATGTTTGTTTGAGAATCGTACACGAATAAAGATATGAGGAGAAAGAAAATTAATGATAATATATTTACAAAAATTATTTTACTCCCGAAGTACAAATATATATTTTATATTACATCCTAAAATCCTATACGGGCATTACGAAGAGTTTTCATTCAATTATTACAATTGTGTTACGCTACTCGTCGGAGCAGTTACCATTAGCTTAATATTGTGAACTTTTGGGGTAAGACGTGGGAGAAGTGATTGTCCTCGTCCCGTAAACCCATAGAATCTGTTTCACTAACCAACGAGGCTCTTAGTATTTTGTTTTACTTATTCACCATCGACGCTGGCTAAATAATATGAAATGTAACAGTATCCCGATTACAATCCATTATTGGCCTTTTTTACCTCAGTATCAGTGGTTCAGTGCACTACAACCCTGATAGAATATTAGTTTGCTACGTTAAATTCGTTTCCCGATAAATGCAGGGCAGGATCAATTTTGTTTTCACGTTCGTCGATATTTGATTATCCGATCTAATGTTCACCTCAAAATGTATGTTTGGTTTGGGTATTCAAAGGGATTTACATATATATTTACATATACTAGGTGTAGAGTCATTTGTCGATTTTGTTTACTTGTTTTATTATTAAAACCTACGTGCAAAAATTTCATAATATACTATTTGTTTAAATATTGTAAAATATATAAGATGTCATTATATATTTTCCCAAAATGTTAACGTATCCATAAACAAACTTTTACGCTTAATTACACCGGGCTAGCACTATCAACTTTTTTTCCTAGTCATTCACTGTTACGTGTCTGAGTGAATCACTATTTTAGTAACGAGATGTGAACAATTTAAACTTATAAATGTATAATATACATTATATATATATATATATATATAGATTTCCAGTTTCAAAAAAAAAATCGTTTGATTTTTATAGTTACCTAACAGTGTAATAATACTAATGTAATGTAATATATTAGTCTTTTTTGACAAGAGTCACAGATATTATAAATAATATATTAAAATAACAATTATGCTATCGAATTTATCAGCCATATACAGAAATTGATGCATACTCGACAATCAGCAACAAACGTGAAAAAGATTGTCACTTTTTTCCTTCAACGGAGTTTGAAAAATAAAGTCTCCGCATGGCTTTATGCGACGGCGACGAAGTCGTCGTGCCATTCGGAATGACAGTTTTTGAAATGTTGACGTCTGCATAATCACATAAAAACAACACGTTATAATTTATCATATTAATAATTGATAACATATGAGAAGGTTTATATTGATTTAAAATATTATACTCGTATACATTTTTTATACTTGTTTACCACAATAGATGACCCCGTTAGGCAAACGTCGACGCGATACGGTTTTCACACTCGGACGAGAGGGACAAAATCTGACTCGTATACTACTATGACCTATCGAATCCCGCGTGCAATAGCGGATCGACGACGGTGTCGGATGTGAAGAAAGAGAGGGAAACAGAATAACAAAAAAAAATAAAATAAAATAATTATACTTATAAAACGATACACCAGTTAGTCGATTGCAGTGGCGCGCACAGTGGTATATGTAAAGCATTACTGACCTATCTGTGTACGTACCGTATCCGGACACTTATCCTTGGACTAATGTAGGTGTGTGTGTATGTGTGCAGTAACAGTGAAAATTCGAATACAAATAATAATACAAATAAAAGTAAAAGAAATGTATAGATAATATCAATGAGATACGTGTGTGCGTATTTATACAAGATGTTTTGAAATAAATTATAATGAAATATGTTCATGTAAAAGCATCATAGTGTGAATAAGGTACAAAAGAAATGGTTTATAGTCAATTAACGGAGGAGCCTATTTTTTTTATTATTTTTTTTTCAACGAATGTAACTTGTACATTTTTATTGGTACAAGGAATTTAAATCAGGTTCTTACCGATAAAAACATAGAGTTAACATACTAGAACATTTTTTTTTATCATACTTAAAATAAAAACGATAAAACAATTAAAATATAAAAAAAGTTCAAAACGAATGATTTTTAAATTATTGTAATATCTCAAGCTCAAATGAACTGCCATGCTATTTTCAACACCTTCGTGCACTTTTAAGGTTACATAAATGATATAAACGACGTGATATACACGTAACGAAAGTAGAATTAAAATTTCGAGTTCGCAAACGCGGTGCAATAAATAAATGCAATATCCATCGTACGATAAGTGGTTAAACTAAAAGCAAGTACGTAACAACGTTTTTGAAAATCGATACAAAACATTTATTTTTTCAATCCGATGAAGCTCATGATTTTACTTTTATTTTAACATCCAATATGCATTGTATTTAACGTTATGTATTTACAGAACGAAAACGTGTCAACAGTGCAACATAATATTTATACGTGTATGGAGAATATTATTATAATCGCGCGCGTTACACAGCTCGTTGGTGGCATGCTCGGCGTCCTGTGTCGCCCGGCCTACATCACGCATGATAATAATAATGATACAATGTGGTGTGTAAATTATTAAATACGCGTAGAGAAAAGAAAACCTAGTTAGTTGCATTTATTGTTTCCGGCCCGTTGCTGTTATGAAAACATCACAGAGTTCGATGTGCATATGACACGCGTGTACGAAAAAATGCGCGACGATGATCTAAACCAGCGGCGCGCAACCTTTTTTGATCCAACACCCTCAGGTTAATTTATTTCGTTGTGGCGATCCTCCTTCCTACCAACATTATGTAAGTGCATGATATATACTAAATGTATACAAAAATTGTATTTATGTAAGTCTAATCTTTTATCTTAGGCAATTTCAATATTTTTTTAATTTAATTCATTCAAAAGATAAAAAAAAAATACAAAATTAGAGTTTTATAAAATCTAAAATATAAATATAAAGTTATATAAAATAATATACATAATATATAGATTTTTCGATTTGTGATACTCTCTTAGGGGTCGTGATCCCCAGATTACGCAGCACTGATCTAAACCGCGAAGGGAGTTATCGTGCGTCGACCAAGTGCTCGCTTACCGCCGTCATCAACGTCCTGCACCGACGTACATAATGCAATATCGTATGCATACAAATTGTGACGTCATGGCGTTTGTGTGCACTGCGAAAGTTCAACATCGTATCAACAATACCCTTTTTATCCCCCGCCCCGTTGGCACATATATTGCATTTACGTGCTACGTATACAATTTAGACGTTTACGCGTTATCATCGTTTATAAACAGGGCTCGTAAGTTCATGCATTTGCATATCAGTCTTGCTGAGTTGTATTTAATGCTAGATGACATAGAAATCCATTTCAAGGTAAAGGTACCACGGTTCAATATGTAAAGTCTTATTTTGTATGTTTTTGCATATTTAGAGGTTTTTTTATTATTTTTAATTTGTATTCAACACGAGTATATGAATGATACAAGTTGGTTAACAATCGCTAGTCTTAAGCTTTAAATACCATTTTGATGGACCTCGCGGCGGCCTGGTTTTTACTATCACACCCCAAATGCATTTAATTATTCTTGAAATCGGTCATATCGGCTACGTTGCGGTTTACATTACATGTGAGAGACGCGCTGGAGGATTTTAAAAACGTCTTGTTTGTGCTAACATATGAGATTCAACGTACGTGCATGTATGCAGGGCCGTGCCTAAGAAAGTGCGAAAGGTGCCGTATATACCGGGCGCCAAAATCTTTTTTTATATTTATTTAATTTAATATTACTGAAAGCGAACCATGTTACTTAATTCATAATATTTAACACGTCCAATGCCATGGTCTCGACATGTAGTCGATATCATTAACATTGCAATTAATTTAATGCATTGTCCTGATCGGCGGTATTACTGGTTAATTCTTATTAATGGTATTTATTTCCCCCCCCCCCCCACCGAAATGACGAAGTTTTCGATAACAAATTAACAATAATATGGCATTTATACTCTATTATTATTGTTATTTGATTTAATTAATTTAATAACATGTATAAAATGTCGAATTGAACGAGTTGTACGATTTTATTTAAAACCCATCTATAATAGTGTTCACATCATAGTTCATGAACGCATAAGTTGCATAGGTAAATAAATTATACCGGTTTAGTATGATAGTACATTATCTAAATGTTTTGTTCTACCTATACTGTTTGAGTAATATTTTATTGTTCTTTAGTTCGTTATTAGGTATACAAATATTTGGTAGAGGGGGTGAGGGCGCTAAAAATTATTCTAGGCGCCGGGTGCTAATTACGCTAGTCACGGTATTGCATGTACCGCGGTATACACGCAGACAGCGGCGGAATGGCGTCACATGAACATTTTCCGACGGACCGCGTGAACCACTTTATGAATACATTTTTATAAATATTTTTTTCCGCACTTAAAATCGAAATTTTTTTTTTCGTCAAAATAAAAAACAACAAAAACAAGTTATCGCGGGCCGCTTTGATTAACACGCACTTCCCGGACCGAAAAATATCTCCTCTCCTATTCTTACAATGTATATTACACTTGTACACTACACTTGCAGGTAGGTACATGCATACAGGGACGTTTAAATGTTTAAAATTACTGCCGTTTATCGTCTCGCCTCACATTGTTGTATCGTTACGAACATTGCGTTAAATTTGAACGTCATCGCGCTGGGTATACCATACTACACGTGCGTGTATCGTGTCATTTTGTTCACACACACATCGTCAACGCGGTACGATAGAAAATAAAATGTCAAGGCGTGATGTCCTTTTCGCTGCGTTACGAATATATTATTGTTAACAGTGCGTGTACATTGAGTTAAACGCACAGCGGTTAATCTATACATATGTACACTATTTTAGACTCACGCATTTCGCCGACCTTGCCGGGCCGGGTCCTCCGCAATGCATGACGCGGCGAACGCGTCGTGCACAAAGGTACACACACCGAACACAAGATTTACCGTGTACTGTTGCAATGAGTTTTTCTTTTCACGCTGTATACGCTCCGTATGGTTATAATTTAATATGTATTGACCAATTTAGTCATCAGCAGCAACAGGTGTACACCGTTCGCGCGTCCGAGCGATGTCTGTACGAGGTCGAATGATTGACGTACATTTTCCGCGACACAAACTTCAAACGCGACAATGTGTCTGACGACGCCGTATTATTATTTATTTTCCATACTTGCAGACGTCCGACGCTAATGACTTGTACACCACGGGCGCGTGTGCATGTGTACAATAAAATGTATTTGGTTGGAATAGTATGTTATCGAAACTACACACACACACACACACACACATACTCAAGCGAATGAGTTTGGAATTAGAATATAAGACTGAAACATTCAAAGCCGTGGTGTATACAGGATTTTTTTCGGAGGGGATAAACGTTTTACACATTTTACAGTTTACAAAATTATAAGAATTTTTCTTATGTTTTGACTTAAATAATTTACACTATATTAAAGACAAATTTGATTTAAAGTCTATTAAAATATCCTAGGAAAAATATCGAGGGGTTACGACCTCTTAAGCTCACTCCTGAGTGCGCCAATGATTCCAAGCATATATGTATACAAGCATATATAACTACACGTTGGCGAAACGGTCGATTGCCAAGAGCACGGCAAAGTAAGGGGGTGTATTTGACTTAAATTCGAATTGAGTTTTTTTTTTATTATAAAATTAGCGCCAAAATAAAATTTACTAAGGACATCATGGAGGGTAGTACACACTAGGTCTACATTTATTTACGTGTACATCTAACTGAGAGCCAACCTAACTCTCCATTGATTTAAATTATAAAAATCCTGTCAACACCAACAACAATCGTCTGAGTTTCAAGTTATGTACGTAACACATTTTGTACACATCGATCTGTATTAAAGAAAATTAATTCGTACGGTAATTATGATATAAGTGTAAAATCTTATTACATTAAATAACCTGCATTAATGGCTTAACAAGTTCCAGTTGCCGATCTATCTTTGCTGCAGTCAAACAAGCGATACCTTCACGTAAGTGAAATTTTGATTCCCAAATTGTTTAACAGAATTCAATCAGTGTCATCTATAGTTATTGATATTATAGTTTTTATGATTAGATAAGATTCTGTGTATGGTAAGTTTAGGCTCCCTCTCACAATCTACTCATACAGTTTATAATCGTCTATACCAGTGTTTCTCAACCTGGGGGTCACCAATTTATTATTCAGGGTCGCAATCGAATGATTTTAACCAATGCGAAAATTAAAAGCTCAATCATTAAAAAAACAAAATCAATAAAATATTATAATATTACATATTACGAGCTTAGATTATTTACATTAAAATGAAAAACTCACTATTATTATTTTTAAAGCGATATTACTTTTTGACGTTTATTGAAGAATCTATAAACGTCGAATCTAGATTTTCAAGTAATAACCTAAGATAAGGCCTATGCTGCAGTGCACATATTATATTTTTATATATTGATGTTGCAGGTCATCGTTAATATCACCGTGTGCCATTATAAAGTAGGATTATAAGTTGCATTTTTACATTGTTTTTCGTATTTTTATACAATTTGTATACACATATAGGGATCACTAAAAAATTGAAATTGAAAAGGGGGTAGCTACATTAAAAAGGTTGAGAAACACTGGTCTATACCATAGAAAATATAAATACCATTGAATCTATAATTATATTATTATTTTAACACTGTATTATAAATCATATCTTATTCCATTGTCCCACAATTTTTTCTTGGATATTATATGATTATAATGTTATATTCTATCTATAACGCTTTAACCACTGTAGGAATTATACAGTTCATAATTTTGAAAAATGTCTAGCTCTAAACATTTATAATTTACCTTTCATACCACAAACACAATATTCCATATAAATTTCAAAACGTGTAACGCTGTTTTAATGAAAATTACAATGAATTTTTTTGTAATATCTCTTGTGAAAAAAAATTACTTATATTTAGTCAATTAACTGCAATTTATTCGTAGACGTATACATTTGTATGGTACTGTAAAACAAATAAATTCAACAAACTTATGAATCCATCATTATTCGCCATAGTATAATTATGTTTAATGTTTTAGTTAATACAAGAACATTAATAAACTACTAAACACGTAGAGTACATTTCAATTAGATATACTTTGCCGTCATTTTTCGAATGAAAATTTAACATTTTTTGAACAATAGTTGTTTTCAGCTATTTAAGACCAATTAAAACATTTTATGTAGATTAAATGACGACCTGTAATTATTTCGATTCTACAAAGTGCAATTAGTATTAAATAATTAGTTAAATCATTCAAAATGTCATGTATAGATTTGAATATAAATCAAAATAGTAAACTATTTTAATTTCAATCGAATATAAAACTAAAATATACTAAATCATCAAATATAAATCTATAATACCTACTTATATTTAATTATAAGTTCCTGAAATAAATAGGCTGTCCAATTAAAAATAATACTCTGCTTTTGTATAGATATATGTTATTTTCAAGTTATGAATGTTATCATACACTTGGTATATACTAATATTATAGTGATAGTAATGATAGTTAAGCTGTTAATATCAAAATGCATAAAAAAAATAATTGAAATATAAACCAAGAAAATAGTTTTTATGGTATAATATAATAAAATAATTATTAAATGCTTGATACGGATTTGATATTCAAAGTAATCAATGTTCCTCTATACTTATAGACTATTATACAGATTCGCTATATCCCCAGTACCTACATATGTCAGAGTTATGATTTATAAAGAACATATTAATATTAATATCTCATCTTTAAAAAATAAATGATATCAATAAACATGATTATTGATTACAAGTTTCGACAATAATGTATAGGTATCCGGTTTGATTGTTAGGTATAATCAAGGCTATGAATTTAATGCACTTAAAAACTAGTAAATATGCATGCACATATACAATAAAAACTGACAAAATATGCATAATAATACGCTCTAAAAATTCTTAATTATACTCTAATTTTTCAAAAATATGCAATAAAAAAAATAAAAATTTAACATTTATGTTTATTTTTTTCATTATAATTTTTTATTAATTTTAGATAGACAACGAATCATACCAAACTAAAAGAGTATTAATAAAATTTATGTTTATGATTGTATAATGATTTTTATCATCAGTTATGTACGAGTTGATATTGGTAAATTAGTTTAATCTCAACTTCAATAGTACAATAGGGAATAATACACGTTAAATAACCGAGTAAAAATAGAATAGTTTCCATGAAACTATACAAGTCATAGTTTATACAAAATACATTTAATATTTTAATATCAATTCAGAACAAATTAACCAAAAAAATGTAATTATTACGAATAAAAAGCATTTATACAAAAAAATCATTAAAACATGCATTTATATGTCTAAACTCATGAAATATGCAAAAACTGCAAAATAAGATTTGGTATTTGAACTATAAATAAGTCAAAACAAATTTTGGCAGAATTCATTTTATCATACAGTGTAGCAAAAAAAAAACATGCATATGCATTAAATTAACAGACCCGGTTATAATGCAAAGATTTTAACTATGTACCAGTTACATCAATAAGTTGTAGTGACGTTGTTTCAGTTCATTTTAAGTGAGTACTTAATTTAAGCAAACCAAATAATTTCTTTTGAAGATCAACCAATTAAAAAATGTCCACCCAACTATCGGGTAAAATTGTTTTATATTTTTAAGCCATTGATAATGTATTAAAAATTGATATTGTATCCGTCCGAATTTACTCCTCACGACCTTCAAATAACGCCTTTGTCTGTCAAATCATACGTCATTGTTTATTACTTAACTGTTTTAATAAATAATAATAATGGTGACTACATCACAAATATTTCGACGGACATTCCTCAACATGTATTAAAATTAATATGGTTTTTCAATATCTAATCGCATGGTATGAAACTTTAATAAGAAATTGGCAATTATTTGTAGGTTGATAGTATTTAGGTTCAGAGACTGATCTATAAAGTTCAGAGAAGAAAAAATTTTATATTTCAATTAAAGTGCTTGAAGATGATGTCATGTTTAAAATTAAACTTGTTCATGGTAATAAAATATAGTTCATTGACTAGATACAATTGATGAGAGCCGCTTTCTAGGAAAAAAATTTTACTGGTTAGACGGTATTTGAAATGTTTAAAATAAAAATATCAAATAAGTATAAATAACAAAAAAAAAAAAAATCCAATTCAGCGCACAATGACCAATGATCTATTATTAGACGTATTAGAATAATTGAAGAAATAATATTAATAACACTTGTTATCTACAAGAACTTTATTAATTACAATAATCATGAATATGCATACAAAACAGGAGTCATTCATTGGTCTATAATAAATGTTTTAATACGCGTTGAAGATTTTGTGTTCAGAAAAACACTAATGGGTGGCTGCATAATCATACCTTTGCATGATATATTCTTTCTATCTTCTCTCATCAAATAAACTTATTGTGCAATATTGTATAGATTGTTTATGTAGAATAAAATTTTAAAAAATAAAAAAAAAATAAAAATATATTTACTATAAACCATGCTAAAATTTTTATTAAAATGTAGAATTGAACGATTTAATTTAGAATAATTTAAAAATATAGATTCAAAACGATTGTAATAAGTTTCTAATAATCCCTGTCATAAACGCAATGGTTGCTAGATTGCTAGCTGTGTATGAGGGAGGTTAAATACGCTATTCGATTTTTGTGTAATATTAAGTACTATTATATTGTGTTACAACGTGTTATGTTTTTTATTATATTTTGGTTTTATTTTTCTAAATTATTTGTTTTATTTTTTTTTTATTTGTGAGGAATATTTTAAACTTATTATACTTACCCATTAATTTTTATAGGAGACTGTATAGTGCATACAGTTTTCACGGAATTTTATAGTTGCACCTATAATCCTTATAATTTGAAAGCGCAATAAATAAAATGCTAATATGCTCATATTAATGTAATTTCCGAAAACACAGTAACTATTTCCTCGCATACTAACATATAGATTATAATAGGTTTAAGTTGTTTTATTATAAACACATAATTGTTATAATATTTGGTCATTATTTAATTTCCGATAAAACATTTAAACACATTTTAGTGTTTATTTATTCTAGTTTGGTCTTAACGATTCATAAAATAATGCTTGTTTACATCTCCAAGATCATTTTTAGATGAAAATAAATAATTGCTGAATGCAGAAATAGAAAACGACAGTAAAAGATAATACTTTTTTGTTGTTGTGTACCAATCATTTTGTAAAACATATGAATATTGTTTTAATGAGAATAATGTGGGCAAGACATAAATTAAAGTTAATTATAAAACAGAAATACATATATTATAAATTAAGGTCATTTATGCATATTGTAAAGAGCATAGAATGTTGTGCATAACGTTTTCAGAGCATGTAAATCCAGTTGGCCCTAATAATTATGTATTTAGGTAAAAATAGTTTTTACGGCAAACGACAATGAATGGGGTATTGTAAACACTGCAGTGCGATATCAATAATTATTATATTATAAAAAATATTACGTAATGCATTATTTACAAACATACATCATCGTACGGTTTCATCGCCGATTTTTCGACTAATTATTTCAATTGAGTCATATAGATGGTATACAAATATTTTGCCATGAGATGTGCCTATAATTTCGCCACGCATGACTTGCACCTTCAAAGTTTATTTTTATCATATTACATAAAACAATATTGTAACAGTACTTCAATGAATTAAAATTTGATTTTATTTGTTAAGACACAGTTTCAATATTCGCCTACATGAGCGTCAATGGTGCAGTAGTAGAATGGTCACCTACTACGCGGGCTTATGCAGTTAATCAATTTTCTTTTTTTTACTTATAATAAAGTAATTATTGATTGTTTTTCTATTTTTTAATTTGTCGTTAGTAATATTCTTAGTGAACCGAGAATATAATCTTAGTTTCACAATAACAGTATGTAATTATTTACTTATATAGATAACATTATACACGACGAAGTATTTAAACAAATTACATTGGTTCATTCCAATTGTCAAGTCATTTTTATGTATGGAAATAAATTTGTTGCTTATTTGATATGAGTACAACATAAAATATTGTCAATTCTGGAATCTTCGACTTCGATAATGACGTCTAGACATGTTTTAATTAAAAGAGTTTCAGGTAATTTGGATTATATAAATTAAGCTACAGACCAAGGTTACGTCACACAAGACATCTGTATGTATTATTATAACATTTATAACACGAGTAACACTGAAATAACAATATCAATAATTAATATGCATATACATCATCTTTCTCCATTCGAACAACATATTTAACCAATAACATTTTTTTAAGCAGCAACAGTATTTAAGGTGTATTAGACTTCTGTACTTTCCCCGGCAATAATAAAATCTTTATTTTTCGTCACAACAATTTTATTATATTATATTCTATGAACATACACAATTTCAATACTCATTCACTCACTGAATACGGCCAAAACTACCAAACTAATCCACTTGAAATTTTAAAAGAATGTATTGTTTAATATGTATAGTTGTACTAAAAAAGGATTTACCAAAATTGAATTTTTTTGGATCGAAACAGTTCTGGGTTCAGGGTTGTGTGTATAAATTTTTTACACATTTCGGTCACAATGGAAACATTTTATTTTGTTTATTATATATATTTTAATAATTGCCGATTTGGGTATGTATAAATTAAAGATAAATAAAAATAAATTTAATTATTACATATATGATAGTGCACTTTTTTTACTTAACATAATTTTTTTCGTAGAAATAGTAATTGCTCTAATCTTAAATAATATGTTTCCCGGTCGTGACTGAATAATTCAACTATTATTTTTAAAAACATTTGAAATAAATACAATAATATAATAAATAAATGCAAAACGACCTATTCGGATATTATCCAAATTAAAATCTTGAAGCAAATAAAATAACGAACATTCTGGTTGTGATAAGAGGCAAAACTCAGAGAAATGTAAAATATAATTTACGATTGGCATCATCCGAGTTTAATCTATGACGTCAACCTAATAATTAAACTCATATTAACAAAATACCGCCAACACATCCACAATTTTAATAATCAAAACTTACCGCCAAATATGGACGTAGTACTAGTACCGGGTTCAGAAAATATCAAAAACATAATCAACTTCCGAAGAAAAATTGACTTACATAGTCAAATATAACAAACGAAGATACAGTTTTTCAACATTAATTGAACATACTAAATAATAAAAAACTGTAAAATTTAAAAATAATACTTTTGTTAGTAACTAACAACCATTGTTGTTTTTATATTAACAATAAAAAATAAATTTATTAAACGTTGTATATAAAGCTTTATTACATAGATAATTACACCAAACCCATTTACGAAATTGTTTTCGAATAACAATATTATAAAGTGGTAAATTTACCAAAATTCCAACAAAATAAAATAAATGAAAATAAGGAAAACGTCAACAAATATTCGTGTTTTTTGTTTTATACGTTACTCACAGACAATTGCTGATAAGATTTACTTTTGAAATATTTTAATGGGTCATAGCTCAGATGAACCATTTTATAAATAACATAAACTATGATTAAACATGATATATGCTAATAATTGTATAATAAACTAGCTGAATTACCCGGCGTTATCGGAAAACTCCTTTTAAATGTAAAATGCTGTGGAAGCATGGTCGAAAAGAAGAATGTTTTTTTAAGTGTAAATTATATAATATTTAAATTTGTAGCCACATGTGTAATTATATTATACATAGTAATTAGTTTTTGCTTTTTTTTATAATTATCCGGCTTCATCTGTGTGTATATTTTTTTCATATTTACAATATTATTTTAAAATGTTATGGGTAATATTGTTGTTTGCATTAATATTTTTTTTTGCAAAGTCGTTTTCACATTTTTTAAAATACCTCCTTGTATACAATGTTTTTGGTTCTTCCTTCGAAAAGCAGTATTATCAGACTATCAGGAGAGCTTACACGTGGACAGACTACGTATAATTGGCCATGGGAGAAACAGTCATTCCTTAAATCTACTCCTGCTACTTTCAAAGACTGTCCTTGCGCTTTGTTAATTGTCATGGCAAAACATACCTTTACGAGAAACTGTAGCCGTTTGATTCGAACTGCTGGTAATACGGAGTGCAAATGAAATGAATGTATTTAGTGTATAGGTACCGTGGCAAGGCAATGGAGAAGATAACTAATAAATATATAATATTATAATAAAAATATAATTTTTATGTGTACTGGTTTATGTTAAGGTATGGTTTCCTAGCTGCGACTGGTCGTTGCGGCCGACCTGTTGAAATAAGTATAATATATTTGTGTATTCGAATGTTATTGATTTTATTGATTCATACTATTTAATAATTTACATAAATCTCAATCGGTAATAATTAAAATCGACATATTTCCTAGGTAACCAAAAAACGAAAAATTGTATACGTCCAGTCCAAAACTGTTTCGACCCTTAATAATGCAATTTTTAAAAAATTCTTTCTTATTGCACGATGAAAATACGAGAAGAACCTCTATTCCAAATTTCAAGTCCGTACGTTACGTAGTTTTTGAGATACAGCGATCAGTGAGTGGTATTTGTGTTTTATATGTATAGATAAAGATAATAAACTAATTACAATAAAAATATTTTATAACTGTAGTGGTCTAAATATATGAAAGTAGAAATTTTTATCGGAACGCCCTTCAATACTTTTAAGAAATATAAAAATAATGTCTACGAATTTTGGCCATATAAGTCAATTCTAAGACGTGGCGCAAAGGAGTTGAAAATTGCCCAAAGTGTAGTATTTTGTAATTTTTTAGTTTTAAAATATGTTTATGTTAAAAATACAGTGCTTAAAGTAAAAATTGATAAATCAATAATAATATAAAGCATAACAATACCTAAAAAAATATAGTTAAACATTATCTTGTAAACCTGTTATTTTTCATGGAAAATAATAAAATATACAAATAATTCATTTTTTTGGCAAAATTCAATTTTTATAGTTATTTACGATTTATTAATTTTATTGTTACATTTAAAATTTCTTTTATATTACAATTATTATTTTATTTTATTTATTACTCTAAGCACTGTATTTTTAACATAAGCTTTAAAAAACTAAAAATTCACAAAATACTACCCTTTGGGGAATTTTCAATCCCCTTGCGTCTTAGAATTGATTTATCATGGCCAAACTTCGAAAATATTAATTCTATATGTTTCTTAAAAGTATTGTAGAACGTTCTGATAAAAATAAGCACTTTTTTCTTCTATAAATAAGGACCACTCTATTTATTATTTTATTGTAATAAATATACTTCCATCATATTGGATACGTAAGCATCAGTGGTTCAGTGGTAGAATGCTCGCCTGCCACGCGGGCGGCCCGGGTTCGATTCCCGGCTGATGCAGTAATTTTGCTTAAACCTCGTATCAATTAAATTTTATTATATTAATCTCTCTTTAAACTTTATAGTGTCAGTTTTTGTTTTACTTGCCCAAAAACATTATTATAAGAAAAATTGAAATTAACAATTTTTTTTTCACAAAACCTATCTAAAAACATTTTAAATTGTAATATGTATATTTGCCTGCGTCTCGAAAAATGTAGGTATTATATAATTTCGTAACTTAACTATATTAAGTTGAGCTTTGTCTGATTTGTGGAAAATAGCTCATCGAGTTTGTGCTGTGTTCAACGACTCATGATGTAAATTCGAATCATCGATGATTATTCTGTAGCTATTCCATTCTAGTTAATTTTTAAAAATTTTGTTTTGAATGCATTTGATGAGAATATTTTAATTTAAATTATAATGCGTAAAAAATTGCCTTTGTATGTAATCATACCGTATATAGGGAGATCGGCTGAACAATTTGAACTTGATGTAGGTACTCGTATATTGGATTTCATTTAAGATATTTATAAACAATATATAGACATACGAACACCTTAGTCGCTCAGAAAGAAATGTATGCTCCTATAATTTTAAACAAATCCTGGAACCCTTTAAACAAGTATTTTCTTAATAATATTTATACATACTCTATATCAGACATTTATAAAATTAACAAATACAAAATATCATAGGCTATTATGTATTAAAATAATGATCACATATTATTAATATAATTTCTTAACCGGTAAATAACTTTTAAAAATTAATCCATATAAACAGATCCAAGGGTTTTATTTGGTCCGTCAAATAACTACCGCACATAGTGATCTGCTGCAAGTAGTGGCGTAGGACGACTTGCTAACTTAGAAAAAACACCTTTTTACCAATTAAAGATTTTATGTGAAGATTTTTTCTTAAATTTTCTAATTTTTTTTTTAAAATATTACGTGTACTTATTAATTACTATTAAAGTGTACATTTTAAACATCTAGCTTTAAGACTGACGAATTTGGTGATAATTTTTACATATAAATTCACCTAACCTAACCTATTTTCATAATTTTATCATTAAATTCACACGTAATGTGTACAATCAAACAAAATCTATTCATTTCAAAAACCATAATGGAAATATTTCATTTTGAAGGTAGAATAAAAATACGGATTTTGTACAATATCGCGTCTCTTTGCAATTTATATCCCTGATATAGGAATAGTTTGCCAAATCCTTGTTACGTCACTGGCTTCAGGTCATCTCGTTAATCACTATTCACAAAAGCAGAAATGAAAATGTAACGAGAAACTTTCTTATCTTATCATTTATACCCCACTAATAAAAATTACTAACCACTATCTTATTAAATATTAAATGGATTTTTAATGAATTGTACAGTACGAGAAAGATACATATAATAGTAAAAAAAAAAATTAGAAAATACATTATTAGCTCTCCATTTCACCAAGTCCATTACTTTAACTCGATTATTGCATATATTAAATATATCATATATATATATATTTCTAAAACTACGCCATATTTTCGACCGAGTGTTTGGCTCAGAAAATCCAATAATATTATATTACATATATTATTGGTATTTTTTATCCAAAGAGAATTCATTGCAGTAATATGGTTATTGGAGTCGAAAAATATCGCCGGCCTTATTTTCAATTTCTTCAACGAAAACATCCGACCCATGTCTATGTATTATTAAAATAATTATTGTTTCTCAATTTTGTGAAAAAAAATTGAGTCTGAAATACAATTATACTAATGATAGTATAATGATAGACTAATGAAAAAAAGACACAAAATGTCACCGGTTTCCACGCACAGAGGACATTCCGTGTCTTCGACGTGTTTTTGATAAGTACATAATTCCGGCGTCTACACCGACGAAACATCGTGACGTTCACAATCCTTGACACTTCGTACATTCGATTCTAATGTTGCTTCTGTAATAATACACACGTCGTAATAGCGAACACGGTGTACAAATCATCGTTAATGATAATAACCGGTAGGTACGCGTCCGCCGGTAACACGATGATTGCGTATAAGTTTGGGAGCACGGCTAAGGTAGTGAGTGTCGTCATACGGTTGGTACCAGTAAAGCTCAAAGAGGTATTAAGGGCTTAACCTCCCTACCGAAATTTTTAAAGTAGATATAATATATTATATACTTGTAATATAAAAAAGACTAACTAAAAACTTCTTGTATAGTTGTGCTCCTACAGTATATTTTAAATATATATATATTTTTTTTTTTAGACAACTAAAATATCAATTAATTGAAAGCACTATTAAACACAGTTACATTATATTTGGTTTGCAAACTTACTATCTGGTTTTTTAATTAAATTAAATCCAATTAATGAATTTAAAAACGCGTTGATTTTTACAAAAGCTTTTTACCGAATTATGAAAGTTTTGAATCAGAATTAATAGTATGGATGGAGAAAGGGAAATCCGTACCCCATAAAGAACTTCCAAAGTTTGCAATCGATACAATAGGTGTAATGTCGAAAGACATTTATCCGTACATTTGGTGTTTAATATCCATACTTGTAACATTTTCAGTATCGAAAAAATCAGCAGAATGTTCATTTAACTTAAAGACTATCGAAATCCTATTTGAGGAATAGCTGCAGTAAATATCGTATAACAGGTTTAACTATTGAGAGTCAGCTTAAGTATGCCAATAAATATTTAAAATTTAAATTTTTTGACTTGGTTTTAAAATTGTATCCAACCATATTTATTAATTAATTAATTAATATTTTACAATATTTATTGTACGACGTACAGGTTTTAACATCATCTACTCGTTATACTGTTCTTTAAATACATCACCAGAACCGTAGCACCCAAATAATGCGTTTTATGTACATACTTTTAATTTAGAAGTATAATAATTATTAAATATTATTTTTAACAATTGCTTCAACTGTATATAAATGACGTTCAAGTTTTTGTAATTAATATATAATATATTCATCATTGACCATAGCAATTTTTAACATAAAATGTAAATTTTTCATTTTTGCGCCCTCCCAGAAATATGTTCGGGGCATGTGTACTAGAGGTCTGCACGGGTCACTAAATTGTGACCCGACCCGGTCCGAAAAAAATGTCGGTAACATATTACCGACCCGACCCAAGACATAAAATAATCGGACCGACATTTAATCCGACTAAAATTATGATTTACCCGACCCGACCCGAACCGAACAAATTTTAAAAATTTCCGACCCGACCCGACCCATCGCGAAAATTAAAAAAACTAACCATACCCGACTTGTGTCCGATCGATAAAATTAAAAATAAGGCCCGAACCATATCCGACCCGATTGCAAGGTCTCCAGAACTTGATCCGATCCGTTAACGGGTCGGATTAATATCGGGTTCGGGTCGGGTCAACCCGGCCCTTGCAGGACTTTAATGTGCACCTCTCATCCATCTCACTATGGCCCCGCATATCAAAAAAATCTTTAATAATGGTATCGATTTGAGTATTGATCAAAGTTACGATCTTGGAAAATCATTTTCCAACTAATTTCAAGTGTTTGAATAATACCACATTTGATTGCAAAAAGTAGAGCTAGTTTCTATTGGATTTGAGTTGGATGATCGGCAGAAAAATATCAAAGAAATGCTTGCAATTATGTATAAACTGCGGCTTCTCGCTGATAACCGATGATCATAAAATAAAGACGTGCGGCTATATGCACGTTTATATTTTAAATTGTATTTAATTAATTCAAATATGATGTAAACATAAATATTTAACTACTACTTAACCTTATATTTAAAACGGCGGTTATAGAGTTTCATCCTTTCATAGATTGATAACTTAAAGCAGTTAACTCGTACCTATAAGGTAAAATCTAAAGAGTACTATTTATAGATAAAAACTTAATTTACTATGTTTTTTAAGAAGATTTAACTATTAAATAAGTTACAGGAGTTTGTGAGAGGAATAAAAAATAAAAATAAAAAGACTAAAAAGAATATACACAATATAATATAATGAAAACTATCGAAAACGTGATCGTATAGATCTTTACGTTAGCACATTTACTTGGTAAATAATACATTTATTATACTGGATCTTATAATATCCACTTGAAAATGTACGATAATATGATATAATGTATAACGTCAATATAAACTTAACATAGTTCAATTAATACAAATTTTACGAGTTCGAAATTTGGAATGTAGTATAAAAATTTCATACCTCAGTAGTATTATCTACATTAATAGAAAATAAAACTTAATCGAATAATATATAGAACTTCACTGATAAATACATAGATAAACTTCAAAATCATAAAAATTACCAATAATATTATGTCATTTAAAAGTGTAAAATATTAAATTGAATATCAGTGTATTAGAAATAGTAGAACACATGATTGATACAGGGTTATCTCTACACCATCACAGAAATTTATACATAGAGCAGGCGCGTCCCTGAGGGAGGGGGGCGATTCCCCCCTCATACGTCGGGCGATGTTCTAGTTTTGTAGTTTTGTTTTACAAAATACCCATAATTCTTAGGTACAGTTTTTTAAAATCTTGTCTATATTTGTTTATGTGTATATTAAGTTGTTTAAGCCAATAAACATTTTTTTAATCTTTTTTTATTATTTCGCCCCTCCCCCCCCAATAGCCAAGGTTTAGAGACACCCCTGACTTAAGAGTGCTTTTGCAGTTGACAAATATGCGGACTAATTTGATGAAGATGTAATTATAATTATATCGTGTTATGTATATGCATTTGATTTTTATATTAATATAATATATTAACATCATAAGTTCTTTAGTTAAAATACAATAAATTTTCTAAATAATAATATGAGCATCAGTGGTTCAGTGGTAGAATGCTCGCCTGCCACGCGGGCGGCCCGGGTTCGATTCCCGGCTGATGCAGAAATTTTTTTATCATTCCTTGCTTGATTAAGAACAATAGAAGAATAATTTTTTTGTTTTGTATCTAATTCGTATTTATGTTATATAACTATACCACCAACGTACAATTATTTTTATTTTATTGATCATACAACAAATATTTTAAAACAAAATCTTACGAGACGAAAGAACGACAATTTGCATAAAAACAACTGCATAAAAACAATTATAAACGTGGTATTTTTGTTAGTTGATGATACGTATTAGAAAACGAATTGAATGATGGCGTACTCTGCGCATTTAGTACTATCAACTGATGATTCATTACTCTAGTCAACGGACGAAAATAATCTGTACTTCAGAGCCGATAGCAAACTCTATGGTTTCCGAGAATTTTTTTTTAACAGCCGCGTCGCCCTGTCAGTATTTATTTTTTTTATTAGCGCAATTATAATAAGAATATTTATAATAATACTCTAATTTCAGAATGTATATTATATATATATGCGCATGGCGTAAAACAATATCACAATAATATTACCATTATATTCTATTGTTTGTGGGAAATAATACACGTTTAGTTAAAAATATCGTGTGCGCCAATTATTTTCTGCGCGTGCATTTATTGTATTGTTTCGGTCGCTAGCCCTCCCCCTCCAAGTACACGCGGATTAATATAATTGGGTTTAACGTGTATAGAGTAAGATTTTATAATTATCCGTGTGATATTATATTACAACGTAGGCAGAGGTACGTGTGACGTGCACTCGATACGATATTACATTATTTATGCGCTTGGGCCGCGTCGTGACGATATACGAACTGACACCACGAACCGACTGAAAACTGTTTAGGAAATGACTTCTACCTGAACGATAATAACCGTCGACTTGTAGGTTTATGTGTTCGCGGTACATACAGAACGTACAATAGAACTATAGAAGTTGCGTTGTAGAACTTGATAGCGAAGGACAAGGTCAATAGTATCTCGTGTTATACGCAGAATTCGTCATCGTGTGCGTGTGCAATAATATTATGTGTACACCATTTCGACGCAAAGGACATTTCGGACAGAGAGAACAAAATAAAAAAAATAAAAAAAAATCCGTATACAATATTCCCATTATTTTGTATAATATAATATAATTTTGTAAGCTCGACACAATAATTAACTTGTAATTATAACAACGTGATGCATGAAAAATGTACAATAATATATCGTGTGGATTGATATTTTATAAATATATATATATATATATATACTCGTATCATGATATTCACTGTGTAGGAACCGTTTAAAAACAAATAGACAATTATTTTTTCGACCGTTGAAAAAAAAATTTGATTTTTGATTATAGTTCGAGGACAACCGTTTTATGTCTGAAGAATTAAAAAAAAATATAATTTCCTTAATTTTTTTAATTCATTCAATAAACGATGAAAACATTGTTTATGTAATATATCAAAGAAAATGTCCATAAATATTAAAATCAAGCAAATAATACAATCATTATCAACCGTTATCAAAGTTTTACGGGATACTTTTTAAATTAAAAATATGAATTTTGAACATTCTCTAGTGAAAATGTACCTATACTTAAAAATAAAATTTTTTATTATAACAATAAGTTCCTGAAAATTGTTATCCACTGTAGTATAGGTACGAGCCAAACTAATCAACGAAATACCACGATATATATACATTTATAAATTGATATAAATAATGGGTAATAATAAATGTGTAGGCAATCAATGCAAATAGGTACCTAATCAATTGTCATAAAATAAACATATTTTCTACATATTCTAGCGGTAATTTAATAGTACGTATATTAGTTATATATTAAGTTGGTTTCGCAACATTTATTTTGATTGTTTTTAATTAATCGATTGGCGTTGTAATGCTATACATACGAGTTCGTATTACACTACAGTTACTCGGCTATTCAATATTTTCCATATTGGATATAATATATCGGTATATCGGTATATCGGTATATATCGATATGATAGTCTAAATACATAATATTATTATGTACTTGGACACTATCATACCGTAAGGAATAAATAAATGTATAAATGGCACGCGAACCCAATATGTAATAATATAACCAACAATTAAAATGTTACAAAACCAAATGATTGGTTTACAATAGGTAGTAAGAGCACACAGCAGTGATCGTTTACTGATAGGCACACCGTCGCCAAAGTATGCACGACGACGCACCGAGCGCCACAGTGAGTGCAGCACAACTATACGATCAGAAGAAAAATGATCGTTGTTTAATGCGACTTATCTTAACAATTACAATGTGTCGAGCGATCCTCGAGTACTTACAGATAGAATTTAATTTGATTCTCAAACTAACGGTCAAATTTCCATGACACTCGGTTAGGTAAGGTTAGTTTGGTCTCCGAAGACCGCATAGACCCCTCTCCACTCTTACGGTGTGACCACACGTGATGAGACATAATACGACCGAGCACATGGGTTACGGCATTACGTGTAAACAATATACTATAACGCATATCGTACATACCGCAGGAATGAGTAGCATGAAATTATTATTAACCATTTGATATCGAACCGTTTGATCTTCGTTTTGTTTTTTAACACTTTAGATCCGACGAAAGTAAACCACACGTTCACGTGGCACACATGTTATACGTCAAATACACTGCAGTTTAATGCGAAAATGTAAATACTTACCACTAGCGTGAACTACAATAAATCGTGCTAATGGCCTTTTATTTCACAGGCGAAAATAACATTTCCTCGATCGTTAAAAATGTGTTTACTTTAATAACACGCTTAACCATGTATTTAGTTCATTTTTATTTCTCTCCCAGAATCTTAAAAACATTCATTAAGCGTACGCCTATGTACTATGCTCTAATTACCGTTGCAATACAATTCCGTCGTATGTACTCGTTTTAAGAACAAATTAATTTCATTCTTTAAACACGCGAACAATTTCGTGAAATACGTATGCATTATGCGAAACAATACGAATCTTATTATAATTTAATTAAGTAATATTGTCATTACTTGAATTTAAATCTCAAGAGAAACTATTTAAATATAAATACAGTTAACCAAAAACTAATAAACAAAATTATACAATGTACTCGTTATCTAATAAAGAAGCATAATTTATTTAGTTTAAAATTAATTGGGATTTGAAGAAAATCGGTCATTTTGATGGGGGAACTAATTGATCCATATTTTTAAAGAGGACATTTTGATATATCTTGTAAAAAATTTAAATTTTTTGAACGGAACAGAATTTTTCCAAAAATATTAGAGACCTAGAATGTAGTTTTGATCCGTTTTTCCATAAGATAAACATGAAACAGGAACATTTTGATCGGCTTTATAAAATAACAAAATAGTCAATAAAAAAATGTAAATTTATTAAATTATTTATATTAAAATAACATATTTACATGTATAACTGTAAACAACGAAAAATCGAGAAAATATTATGTATGAATACGAGCGCTATGTTGTTTATGAGATTAGAGTATTATTATAGAATCGTTTCCATTTTATTCGTAGTTCATAGAAAAGCTATAATAGGAATAGGGATTTCATTAGAAGCTGGAGGTATACAGATACCTGCTCTCGAATGTGTGTATTAAAATTATTTGGTATTCTGTTGGGAAATTCGATTTTAAAATGGAAATACCTATAACAATACATGATATTATAAATTTTAGTGTCTTCAGTTTTGAGAGAAGGTAGCTAAAAAAAAACTTTTTCCCTATTAGTATTGAACGAATGAAATTTGTTTTCAAATTATTAGTGTAAAACTCTATTATTTATAAAAACACTAGACAAGAAAATTCGAAATTCAGGGAGCCGAAATAAAAAATTCGGTTCATAACGGGTTTCAATTTATTCCACGTTCGAATTATCGAAAAAAAACCAATTAGAATTAAAGAGAGTTAGAAATTGTTGTTACATACGTATTCTACATTAATTTACTTTAAATTAATTTTTTTATTGCAGATACATATTACATACATGTATTTAATTAAAAAAAAAAAATTAACAAATAAATAACAACCATAATATTCATGAACAGGAAATGACGGTAACTTATCTATACACAGTGACGTATTTTCGAGGGGTTCACGAATCTCAAACCACTAAGAAGAAAATAAAAAGTTCAAGTCATAAGTTACTCGCTACGTAGGTACTGAGAAAGATAACACTAATTTATATCATGTGTTTGTAAATAACTCTTCATTTATATTTATAATAATATTAGAATAGTATAATTATATATTCATACCTTATATGTATTTTTCACGATATTATAAAATCGCTTATGTTTTACAAAAATGTTAAACTTCCCCCTCACATAACAATTGAAAATATGCTACTGTATAAATATACATAAAATATTTCAAATGTTAAGGTCCTGATTGAAAAAATTCGTAGTTGCAGAGTGTTGTCCGCGGCCGTCGCGACTTGAAATACTTAAATTAACTCCCCCCTCAACCCCTTCCTTTGAGCAAATTTAAAAATCAATGACAAAATTACATTTAACTTACTCAAAACATATAATTTAGATACATTAAATAATCATTTAAACTAAAAATTAAGAGGGGTTAATTTTTTTTGCCTAAAATTGGATTTCAGACCAATGACGCGCACTTAATGATAAACATTTGATGAGGGAATCAAAATACACGCGTTTGGTTCGATTTATAGCGGTTTTCGATCAGTGGACATTCGAGCTGCCGAGTCTTTACACATACTGTAATGATATTACTGTAATTTCTAGTATAGACAGTTCGTGTAGGATAGTTCATAAGATTGAATTTTGCCGTATCCTAGGCACTGTAGATGACAAACGATTCGTGCTCGAATCTCGTTCGAACTAATCAAAGTTTTATCTTTGTACTAAATCAATCGATGTATGTACGAAAACCTATATGAATTATTTACCGTCACAGCACACGCGTGGTTTCGTAGCAACTAGGAGTGTAATTTTGTCATCTATTTTTGATTTTTGATTTCCAAAAGTGGACAAAATTTACAAAATTGATAGAATGGACAAAAACTTGTAACTAAATGAATTAAACGGTTAGATGACCCAGCTTCCTTCAAAAACTATATGGAATAATTATGAAGTCTATCTAGATATATTTTTGAAAAAATCGTGAAAAATAAAATAAATATCCATTGTTGAAAACCATGAAATGATATTGGTGTAGATATAAGAAAAATAATTACAAATATTGGTGTATTTAAAGAAACTAAACATTTAATGGAATGTTTGAAACCATTAAGGGTTTGTTTGGACAGAATTCTAAGTGACACTGTAACAATTGCTGACTAAAAAATAATGGATAATACTTCTAGAAAATTAAAGTTTGAATAAAATTTCATATTTACTAACTTCGAAAAATGATTTTTTCAATGCGTTACACCCGCTCATTTTTTAGTATACATGTTACATCTAAACTATAATGGCTTGACAGTAGATCAAAAAAAAAAAGCTAGAGTTTGAGTTACCCAAGATATTTCAAACGAATTTCTTCCTCTCATTATTCAATATGAAATTTAATCAGATATTTATCCAAAATTTTACTTTGAAGAGTCAATGCTTAATATGTTACCTACTAAATAGTGGCACTCATTAGAATGAAACTCTAATTTACCTATAACATTCTTAGGATTTACTAGTCACTTATTTTGTTGTATTGCATCATCAGTAGGAATTGAACGCATTTTTTCGAATTTCAGTTTAATTTTAAGTAAATAACGCAACAAATTGGGCCTTGAAAAGCTAGAAAATTGGTATCATATTATAAAATTTTAAGCTGTATGACAAACGAAAAAATAATCATGATGCCAATGAATAAAAGTAAACATTACTTTATAAGTTTTATAAAATATTTTGTTAAAATAATAATTAAAATATATTTAATCTAAGTAAATTTTTTTATATTTTTTATGTTAAATAAATAATAATAATAATAATAATAATAATCTATTTATCAAGTTAGACATTTAAAATGGTTATACCTGATAAAAAATATTACCAAAGAAGGTTAATAGAATAAAAAATAAAAACTAATTAAAATTATTTAATTAATTAATTAATTAATTTATCCACGATAAAAATTATGATTTTGTCCTATATGTCCAAATAACTATATAGTTTGATTATGTTCAGAACATGTTTTGTCTAATTTCGTCTATCCATTTTATCCCCTTGGACAAAACCTTATCAACCCTGGTAGCAATCGACCTCGCATCCACGAACAGTGGTGTGTACAGAATGGTTTTTAGTTAAGGAGACACGCACTGTCTAAAAATTTACCGAAAAGATAATATCGTGTGTAGTATTTGATAAAAATGTAGAGTTGAACGTATTTCCGATCCGTAATTCGTATCATATCGTATTAAATACTTAACACAGTAATTATTTTAAAACGAATATAAATACTAAATAGAACGGACCCTGCGCCTAGGTACACCACTGCCCAAGTCTCATCGAACGTAATCCGCGGATCGGATATTGTAGTGTCAGTAGTCACAATAGTAGTAATATTAATGATAACAATGCGATTACGTACCTGAAATCAAAGGTTTCTGTTGCGCTCGTCCACTGGCCCGGATGATCCGCTTCATGCACGCGGACACGACCCTGGGCTTTTCGGTCATCGTCCCGGTATAGCGCACTCGTTCGATCGTAGTTCCACCGATATCGTAATTTTCTCGCAGCCAAATCCGCGGCGGTGCATATACTCTTCGTGTTGCGTTTGGTCGTTCAAAATATTTCGATCGTTCACGGACGGCGACCGCGTTGAAAACGATACGTGCAAGGGACACGTACGATATGGTCTTACGACGCGTTGCAATCGAACGTCAACGAGCACAACGTATCCGAGCGAATATTATTCGATATTTTTCAATTGTTCCGCTACGTCGTAACGGACGGGACTGTGTCGCGGGCGCGCGCGCGCCACGTGGGAGAACGACCGTTTTGTCGACGGAACGCCGTGCGACTGCGACGCGCTGAGAGTCGCGCAGGCCGAAAACCTCGTGGCGTTCGGTCGGACGGCGGAGGAAAAAATAAAATAAAACCGACACGATACGGCCGAAGGAACGGTTCGCGCACGTCGTTCTTTACCTGGACACGTTTTCACTCGCGTGCGCTCTTCCACCGACGACGACGTCCTTCTCCGACCCCTCCGGCCCTCTCCACCGACGCTCGGCGTACACGTCCTATCGCGACCCGCCGCGGGTGTTTTTCGCGAATTTTTCTCCCGTCCGTCGTACAAATATCATCGCGATTACCGATAACAATAATTGTTACTACAAACAACAATAATAATGAAAACGTGTATTCCCCATTAATACGCCTTATTTTTAAAATAAACCTCTCCGCCGAGGCCGTAGCTGCGGTGAGGTTCAAGTCCAGACCACCTCCCCCCGAAATTGTTTTCTTTAAATATAATTTAATGGTTTTAAATGTCTGTTACTAGTGCTTGTTTAAAATGTTTGAAATCTGTTTGTCAGAAAACATATTTATACTCTAAAGCCCAATCCCCTAAAATATTTTATGGCTATGAACTTGGTACCACCTTTTTTTTTTATTTTGAATCGGCGACACCACGGGAATAGCTTTCGCATTACTTCCGTGGCGCACTTGGTACCACCTATCATAACCTGCTCGAACTAAATCAAATATAATTATCAACTTATCAAGAAAAATTACAGATTTTCTCGAGATTTTGATCACACTCCGCTATGCGTATACTACAGACTCGAACCGAACCGAAAAATATTCGACCCGAATTTTTTAGGATGTAGTTGCATTCATTGTCCCCGACTTTTCATTCCGAACCATAATAGTTGAACAGATGATTATATATTTCTTAATAATAACCACTAGATATCACTTATTATATTTTCTACAATAATTATTTTAATAGTTGACGATCGCAGTGCACAGTGTGCAGTTATATCAATTGTATTAGTAGTATTGTATTTTAAATTATATTTAAAAATGTGTAATTTAATAGCTCTTCAGATAATTAATGGGATAATTAGAATGGAACTGTTAGAAAGCTTCATTAATAAATCCCGGAAAATATATTGGGTGCATAAACTTTGACAACAACATGATGATAGTAGCGAATTTCAAAATGTATGCGCTGTTTTTTAAACACTGTCTAATTTTTTTAAAAAAGTTATCGATTCAAGTTGTATGATTTATTTCGTATAAATATATCTAATTCATCGATATAACTATTTTAGTACACTATTGTCAACTATCGGTCTAATCCCTCCTTAGATCCGCACCAGCTCAAATATAAAATAAACATTTTGTCTTTTTTCTCTTCGTCCGATCTGATCGATTAGAGTCTAGTGTATGCATAACGACTTAAGGGTACTTAACTAAAAGACCTACTATATTGAATAAATAATAATAATAATAATAATAAGATATTATAAATATCTTTATAATGAAATAACTATGTAAATCATTGAAAACTTTGTGTTTAAAGCATCAAGTTAATAAAAAAAATTACTAATAATAATAATAATAATAATTATAATAATAATAAGATTGCGTTATTGTTGTATTTTACACAACACTATTGCTGGTTTCTTATCGACGCGACAGGGTCATCGTCGTCGCGATACAGTGGGTACGTAACGTGAACGGCGTTAGAATGAGCACGCGCGTTAACAAGGCTACAACTCATATGAGCATATCGATAATGTTGTTCTAACTCGGTCGGATACGTTATTATTCAAACAATATATCGCATTATTATAAATATTAGGGCACGGATATTAACGACTTTTGCATATATTTTCTAGGAGCGTCGTGGACAACGATTCCATTGCCGCTCGAAATGTGTTTCGACAACAAACGAATCTAGACGACTGACTTTACACTTTTTATTTTGTTAGCTGATTTTTTAGTTCGTTTTTTCAGTTCCAGGTAATTTATTAATTTTTTTTTTCTGTTGTTTACCAACCTAAAAATTACAAATGTAATATCTTCTATTATTCTTGCACCACTATTACAAAAATGTACAATTGATGTACAATAATCGATATAAAATTTTTAAATTGTTTTCTAAATAAAAAAAAAATTATTTCAAACTTAAATCAAACTAATTGGTTTTATGTAAATTGTAATTTTTATATTAGAATACAATAAATTATTGCATTAATTTAAACAGTATTATGATCCTTTTTTAGAGTATTTAGGTTAATAATAATTAAAAATGAATAAGCCATTCTTGTATTTTGTGTCAAAAATGCATTTTTTAGCGTATCGATGTCCAATTATTCTTCTAATATAATACAATGAAAACCGTCTACATCGACTTCGGAATCGCATGCCATGTGACTTGCTTAAAAGAGGTTTGGTAAGTTCCACACGAAACGTGTTAGGCAAACGGTTGCATATTGTGTAAGTTCCAACGAGTACAAAAGTATACTGGTATGTAAGTTCCGAGACGAAACATGATATGAATATGAAGTTTCATTCGCGGCAATAAAACCAAATGTATTACTCAGTTAACTATATAAACAGATAATTTGTTATTATTATTATATGTATTTCATGTGTAATCGAAACTTAAATTTAATGTTCAATAAAAAATTGGTTTAGACATTAGACTTTTTTTTATGAAATACAAAAACATACAAATTGTAATAACACCAATTAACATTTAAGTTATCCCATCTAAGTGGTTATACAATTGAAAGACAATCTTTATTTGTTATAACCAGGACTCGAGACTTCTAGCACTTAAATCATTAAAATCAACGCATTAAAAATCACTTAGAAACATAATTAAAAGCACTCAAATAAGTATTTAAAAAACTTAAATTTAAACAAAAATATTTTATTAAAAAAGAAAAATACGCAAACATTTCTAAATTTTCTTTTTACATAAACACGTTAACAAAAAAATGTAATCCATATTATAATTTTTTAATTAAAAAAAAAAAAAAAAAATCTCTATTAAATTATAAAAAAAGTTTAACTTTGAATTTCGAGATATTTTGCCTTATTGTTTATGGATTTTCCAAGACATTTTGTGAAAAATAAAATGAAAACGACATTTATAAATAGTTAAAAAATCTGGCGGAGGTCAGTGGCCTGGGTCATCGTTTATAATTAAACAGAGGTATGCAAAAAAAGCAAAAATAATCAGAAAAACAGATAATAATCATTTTTTTTAAAAATCGTCAAAAAAAGAAAAAACAAACACTTTCAAATTTCATAATTGAACGTGTTATAACATGACATACACATTCATAAATCTCTGCTACATTTTATTTCAAACAATAAAAATAAGCAAATGTTATAAGTCTCGAGCCCTGGTTATAACTTATATTCATGCAGGCATTTACACGTAAACAATGTATTTTTTTCCTAACGGAACTCACGTACCGGTACATAATTTTCATGTGGGGACTTACTACACCATAATTAAGTGTTTTGTACTGCAGGTTTAGGTCAGGTGTTGGTCAGGTTTATATTTAAGAAACCAAGACGGAATAATTGCTGAAATATATCATAATACCAATGAGTTGAGTACCAAGTAATGATTAAATATTAATAAATAAGAAAACCTAGGTATTTTAAGTTAAAAAATAATTAAAGAAATTATTTAAGTAAATCAAATGTAAAACCAGGGTTATTAATATAAACCTCTAAAATATCATATACATCACACGCATAATACACGTATAGGTTTTGTTTTTGAAATTCACTCTTAGAAAGAGTGTAGTACGAGTACTTTCTATTTCAGATATTTACAGTTTTACATTTTAATACTATGTAAAACTTTTAGGTATAATACATATAGTTAAAAATTATATATTATATAAATAATAAAAAAAATCTTTTTGTTCGCAATTTTCTTCTTTCGTTCTTTTTAATCTATCTAAATAAAAATATTAAAAAACTAGCTGATCCCGTGCACTTCGTCGCTCGTTAAATATACTAATTCTATATGACTCAAACTTTGTTCAATTCGTTATTTAATATTCGATGGATGATGTTCTAGATTTATCTTAAGTTGTCTGTTGCCCGGAATAAAAATTCTGATTCGCAGCAGTATATTATCAGGTAGGCAATCTACTTGCGGTAGATCGCGGATTTAGTGCTGTTTGTACGTAAGTGTATGATTTAACTCCAATAAAGTATCAAAGTTATACAAAGTTTGACATAATATGGTGGATTAATATAATTAATTAATACATAATCCTAACCTAGCCTTACGTACTAAAATCCGATGAATAAAAAAAACTAAATTTAACCCTTTTTAAATTAGCCTATCTTCTTCCCACAGATCTGCACACAAACATTCATTTATATATAATATAGCTAAATCCTGTGCACTTCGTGGCCCGAAAAATCCACAAAAAAAATTATGATTGTTCAACTCCCTTTTGGTGTAACTCACTGCAATAAATGCAACTCAGCCATGGGAGCCAAGATCATGGGAGCCAAGTAATCATGAGAGCCAATTAACAAATAACAAAACACCAAATAATTATTATATTAATTTTATATATTACCAATGGCAACCACTAATAAATAAATATTATTCTCAAATCTTATAACCCCCATAGCAACCATTTATAAACAAAAATTTCTATCGTAAATCTCAAAATTCCTGTTTGAGCACCTCCCGGGGTTGGTCAATCCCCTTTTTAAGCTTCACAGAAACCATCTACATATCAATCTTAATATGCCCTAAAATTTTTATCGAAATCGGTTTTAATGGCACAGAATATAATACATATATTATTACATTAATTCAAAGTAAAATTGAAATGTAGTCAAAAACATTAAAAGTGTTATAAATATCATAAGTACAATGAGTTTACTATAAATACGTCTATGACAAGATAAGGATAAATATAAATAATAAATTAATAGCACTATACTTGTATATTTATAATTTATATTTCCTTTTTTTTTTTTTGAGGTTATGAAAATTATAAATGTATTTTTCTTATAAGTGATTATATTATGGTATGAAATGTATATAGTTATGTAATATATACTATACTTTTTATACGTACGTGTGTATATAGATGTATTATACTTATGGTGACCTGAAATAAAAATTTAAAAAAAGTATATTTTAAAAGTTAGCTCCTCTTCTATCATAATTGCCCAACGCGTATACCATTCTACCCGTTATACCCATGTCATAAGCATAGCCCATATACCATAGTTCATAGGTCATCTTCTATAAAAATTGTATTTTTTTTTTATCTGATTACTTCATTTTTTTTATTATTATTATCTATTATAAAAACCAATTATTTGAAATTATAATATCAACTAATTTAGTGTGTGTCTTTATGATGAAAATATTTGAAATTTAAGTAATTAATCCAAGAGAATAATCTTCAGTCAATCATATCGATTGATCATTTATTCAAATAATTTATACAACTTATATAAAAGTATTTAGTTTGAAGTGAACATTTGTCATAATAATTATTTTGGAGTTTGGATAATGATTTTCTCACTTAAATTGGTAAAAATATTTATTTTTCTCTGTGTGTTAGAGTATCAATGAGTTTAAAATATTCTAATGCTGCTTCAGTTGCATATATTTTATCACCTTCAACATTTAAAACAATTTGATGAAATAAAATAGAATTGTTGGGATCAAAATCAAATTTCTTCAAGAGGATTTTCAAAAAAATCTTTTAAAATTGTTGGGTATTCTACTGAGCTAAAATATTCTTTTAATAGCTTAAAAATTTGTAAAATTCGTTCAACTGCTGGTTTGGTTAGGCATCAAGCTTAAAAATCTGGTTTTTGAAAAAAACAATATTTTTTTGTACTCACTTCTACAGTATCACATAAATCCTTTAATGAACTAACAATTAACAGTGTAAATGAAAACATTTTACATTAATTACTTCAATATCAAAAAGTAAAACGTCAGTCAAATTTTGTACACAAATATTTAGAATGTGTGCCACACATTTAACATCAACAATGACGGAAGAACATGCAAAGGTTGACTGGCCAAGTCGGCTGGTCAGCAATCGCTGACTGGCCCCTCACCTATTTCATGTTTGGCCCCTATAGTTTGATCTTTATTCTTCCAAAAAAATAAGTATAGTCAATTGCAATTGTTTTAAAATATGTGCTTTTTGTAGATTAGTGGTTATCCCAAAAATCAAGCATATTTATATTATTATCCAATTACAACCTAATACATTATATTGTTATTACTTATTCATAACATGTATTTAGGATAGTTTGTATAAAACAGCTAATTTTAGAACAGATTCAAACATTTTAAATTGTTTTTTTTTTTTTTGTAATAATCATTTAAAATATATAAAGTGAAATTTCACATGTTTTATTTGTTAGAGTTAAATTTAATTTAATAAAAAAATTAAAAACAATCAAGTTTTGGTAAAAAATTGTAAATGTAACTAAAATGTTTTCAAAAAATATATATAGATATTCAACTAATTTAACCATTTGTATTTCAAATTAATTTTTTCTATTAATGTTGTATCTTTACCTATTGTTGTACGCCCTTTCTCGTTTCATAACATTTTTCTGAAAATGCCACTAAATATGGGGTAACAATTGTTACATACACTGACTAAACATTAAATTCCCCCTGATTTGCGCTACATTTAATATTGTAAAGCTACGGCCAAATACTAATAATAGAGAGATGGGAGTTCTCCCGGTGGTTACCAACACGCACAGGAACTCCTGGATAATTCCATATTATTGTATAGTTAGATGGTTTATAGTATAAACTTTATACTGCTTCAATTGAATTTGATGGACAGGCTTATACTGGAGATCATGTATCTAAAACCCAAGCAAAACAAAAAGCATGTGAACATTTTTTGCGTGTTATGTTGGCGAAAAAAATCAATGAGCGACCTGAAAAAAAAGATGAATGTTTCGAAGAATCAAAAGTAGATGAAGAAAGTGTTACATCATCAAAACCTAAAGGACCACCTCAGGAAGATTTCTCTTGGCCACACTTTGCGTCACTAGCTATATACAATTTGATAGCTCATTGGGAATTACAGCCAGTTGCAAATGTCATACAAGAAGAAACACTAAAAATTCCACCTAAGTTTGGTGGTATGAAAAAATTTCCTGATAAACCAGAAAATTATAACCCTGTACAGTTATTGCATCAAATGACACCGGGTATTCAATTTACTGAAACAACAATTAATTTAAACTACCCATCATGTTTTGAAGTAAAATGTAAAATGGATGGTGTTACGTTTACTGGCAGAGGATCAACAAAAAAGGCTGCTAAAAAAGTGTGCTATTGCAATAATCAAATACTTTTGGAATTTTGATTTTCACACCATAGAGAAGAAATTAATTTTCATCAGTTTTTGTAAACCTATTTTACATTTTTTTTAGAATTATAGGTTTTTTGTGTACTTTAAGTTGTATTTATTGTTGTGTTTATCTTAATGGAATTTAAAGATACTCAACAAAACATCACAAAACATAACAAAGCATGAGCCAGTAATTATCAACTTAAAAACTATGTTAGGGAAATAACACACGCGATCAATAATAGGTTAATTTGTACTCCTTTTTCTAAACTTAAATATCTTACAAGTAATGGTACTATTTTTATTTCTTTATGATTAGAAGAATTAATCATTACACTAAAATATATAGTATTTTGTAAGGCTACATACTTTCAATCTGAATTCAGCTTCTCTGGCAAACACATTAGTGATTATTAGGGTTCGGATTTGAAGGCAAATGCCTTTCTTTTATTAATCATAATAGAAAAATAATTTTTATACAAAAATGTGTTTCATTTAATTTCTTAGACGATGGACTTTTTTTTTTTTGCCTTTTTTTGCCTTTTTACTTATAAATGCCTTTTTGCCTTTTTTTGACCTTTTGTACTTATAAATGCCTATTTTGTGTTTAATTTTTCAGTTGATTTTATAATTTTATACACAGCTTGCGTATTATCGCTACAATTAGGTTTTATTATTCGCAATATTTATCAATAAAGCTTATTAAAATACATGGTAGTCAATTTTTTTTTTAATACCAATTAGTTTATTTTGCATTAAATTAACTGGTACAACTCAAGTAAGTTAATATTTAAAATTGTTTTTAACTAATTCTTAGGACAAACCTGGTTAAAGAAAAAGGTACCTAATCTATTTATACAAAATAGCATAAACTTAATGTAGTTTAGTATTCATGCTCATTTTTAATTTTTATTTTTCTCAAAATGTATGCATTTGAAAGTGTTTACAAAATGTTCACTATTTTATTTTGTAGTATATTTATGAATTGCTTTTTTATATAAATTAAATACCTTTTTTTTGCCTTTTTTTACATTTTAAATGCTTTTTTTATTGATTATATTGCCTTTAAATCCGAACCCTAGTGATTATATATTCAGTTTTGGTTCTACCCAAAGCAAATTTTGGTACAAATAATGTTGCAACTGACTTAGAAGTAAAATTTAAGGATCTAAAACTTTGCGTGTGTTTGATAGTGATAAGCAATAGTTTCTTCTTTTGCGGTAAGTTGTAAATTTTCATTTATAAGATCATTCGTTTTAAAAAAATTATTTACCTTTCGACTAGATACAGTAACATTAGATATTGAGAGGCTACTTGATGTTATTGTTTTTTGATAAGATTTGGTATATTGCTGCGCCCGCAATTTAATATATCGAATTCAGTTTTATAAAAGTAAACTCATTCTGTAGATTTGAATTAAAAGCACATATTCTACGTGGTGAACTCATTGTACAAAAATTTAAAAATAAAAGTATTATTTTTGGGTACATTTTCTCAAAGGTCGTACTCGCCGCAATAAACATTTACCGTTTACCGTTAACTGTTATTCTATGAAATTGTATCTTCAGTAATTGTAGATATCTCTACTACTGTAATGTCATAGTCACTATCACTGATAAAACAAAATAGATAACAAATTTAATTAACGACGCTACCAACCAATCAAAATGCTTTAGTCCGAATCATAATGTTTAATTTAATAACTAAATTATAAAAAAAACATAAACATTTATTTAGCCTATAATATATTTTTTTTAGAAAAAAAAAAAAAAAAAAAGAGTACAATTTTATATAGTCAAATAAATTAAATAATATAATTAATATAATTAATTATATAATATAATATAATTAATATAATTAATATTATAATAATATAATTTATATAATTAATTATATAATTTTAGTTAAATTTTATATAGTTTTACACTATTGTTAAGGACACTAAGACACGCATCAAAAAAGAGTACTGTCCTACGAAAAAGAGTACGTTTGGGTACCACATTTATAACTAATAAGTAACGAAATACGTATATTACGACTTATCAGTATCTTGCCCAAACAGCGATCAAACGATCACTGAATCCGGTCAATCTTACATTTTCGCTTAAAATGTCATGTTCAGTACATATTCTCATTGTTATAAATTATTATGATGTGATCGTATATCATACGTTATTATTCATAATTAGTGTCCTGATTTCTAAGTTACAAATTTTATTTTGCATTTTTTTTTTTTTGTCCATTTTGGCGTTTTTTCATTTTTAAAGCGTTTTTAGTATTATTGGGTAATGTTATTGGTTTTTGATGCACAATAAATTTTACCAAATATTACCAAAATTCTATACAAATGTAGCCTATTCAGAATATTATCTAAAGATAAATTACTTACTTGATATTTAAGTAGGTTTATCGAGTTTTTCCATGCAAATTGTCAATCTTTATTTTTCATTCAGTTTTAATCTTAATTTATTATTGATTGTGAAGCGTCACCCGTATTCAGTCAAATAACACATGTTCAAATAATAATCAGTCAGTTCGTCGTGGTCAAAACATAGGTATGAGTGTCAGTATCGAGTCAATTAAGTTTTTTTTTTTTTTTTATATAAAATAACAAATAATAATTATATATAATTATATCTTATTTATAAATTACGAATTGTACAAAAAAAAATATATGTCATATTTAGGTTCATTTTTTGATTTTTAACTATTTTTTAGAGCATATTTGTATGGTTTTAATTGCATTTAAATCCGGGCCTTGATCATAATTAATATAGCACCTGTATTTTACTTGTGTATTATATATTGCTTAATTTTCTCTCGATAAGTTGTAGTACAACGCCTGTTGTTAATGAAACATTACCACACGTATGTACGAGTATATTATACATTTCATATAAAATGATAAATGACAAGCATGATCTAAAAATTGTCTACATTTTTTCGATGTCTACGACTTAGATGTTCGTCAAAATTGGTGCTACATTAATGGCTTATATTAATTAATTCTTAAACACTAGTAAACGCAGTTGTCATAGTACTTACACGGTAGTATTACCATTGATTGTGTACTAATAATAATATATAATTAATGGTATTAATAATAAATTAGTTAATTGTTAATTATATACTTATGGTCATATGTATTTTAAGTTGTATGTGTCACATAAAAATAAATCTGTAATCAAAAATTTAACCTTGAATTTTGAGAAAAATCGGAATCGATGATAAATTATTATTTATTATTTTATATCTATCGGATTCAACAAATACTACGAGTACAATATACGAAACTCACGGCGGTTATATGCACATGTACATTAATGTAAAATAAATTGCCTATGCAAAACTTCTTATCGAGTGTACTGATTTTATTTCACAGAGTTCAAAAATACGATTTTTCAGTTAAGTTTGATTAAATCACAGAATAGACTAAATCAGAATGGAAACTGATAAGAAAAATACACAGCGCTTATGGCCGCCCAAAAATATGGTCCGCCATATTGAAAGTGCTCATCAGTGTAGACCTAAAATTTAATATGAAATATTTGAAATACAATAAATACACTGGTATGCATTATTTTTTCTGATACTTAATGTTAGCTTTTTCTTGTACAGTAGACGCCACTCATAAGACTCACTTTGTGACCAGCACAAAGTGAGTCTTATAACCGAATGAATCTTATAAGCGAAGTGGAAAAAAAAAATTAATTACGTATTTATAAATTTTATTTTACTACAAATTTTACTTTGATTTTAATACATTAACACATATTACATATTACATACTTTATTATTGAATAAATTTAATAATACCGATAAAAAAACTAAAATTATAATAGGCAAATATGTATTACAAATAAATGTATTTTGAAAAATTATTTTTGAAAAAAATTTGTAATTTTTGTTTGTTTTTTATTTTGTTCTAATATTCCGTTGAATTCTGCAATAAAAATTATTATACGTTGTAAGGTACCAACAGAAACTAGAACTGATCAACACGAATATTATTTAATTTTTCCAATACCAATTTATTTCTAAATTATAACCAAAAAAGTTTATTTTCTACTATTTATTTTACAAAATTTGAGTCTTATAACCGAAGTGTTGAGTCTTATAACCGATTTTTTTTAAATGTATTTGGATACATCCGGACCGTTCCAGACGATTTTGAGTCTAATAAGGGACTGAACCTTATATTTGTGAGTCTTATAAGTGGTGTCTACTGTATAATGTAAATAAACATACATAAACAGAATAAATTAAATCTATTCTATGATATATATTTACTTATTAAAATATATCATTGATCTTTAAGGAAAAGGATTTTACTTTTTAACACAAGCCAAATAATAATAATAACAAGTTTTCCCAAAAATCGTAAAAATTAGTATAAAATCTAGTGGAAACAACTGTAAATAAAATCAGTAAACAAAATACGTCTTTAGTCGACCAGTGATGTTTACCAACAAACCTAGGGCCGTTACATTTTTAGTTTCTTAACAAAACAAAACATTACATTTTATGGTTTGTTGACAAAAATGTGGATAAACAGTGTATCTAAATAATACAAATATAATGGAAAAAATTTTCGTTTTATCTGGCCAAACTGTCGAGAACTTTCAATATGGCGGACTAAAATTTGGGCGGTCAAGAGTTTCCATTTTGATTTAGTCTATTCTGTGATTAAATCGTATTTTTGAACGCTGTGAAATAAAATCAGTACACTCGATAAGGAGTTTTGTATAGGCAATTTATCTTACATTAATGTACATGTGCATATAACCGCCGTGAGTTTCGTATATTGTACTCGTAGTATTTGTTGAATCTGAATCCGATAGACTTTCCGCGAACTTAATTGTTAAAGATTCTTATACAGGACACTTTGATAAAACAAAAAAATAAATAAATAAAATAAAATACACTTAAGTCAATAAAAATTTTCTTTTTGAGAAAATTACAAGTGGTCAACATTTTAACATTTTACCATATTATAATATTTTCGTTGCGACATTTATTCGAAAAATGAACTTTTAAATTCCGTTCAGAATTTGTATTCAATTGTAAATATACCGTACGGCACTTCAGCATGTTGTTGGTGAATATTTTGCCCGGCAAACAGTCAGGTGTTTGTCCGTAAAAAATACAAATATGATGAAATGTGATAAAACAAAACGCTTAAATATATCCAACAAACACAAATGATCATTTGATTTTCGAAAATCAAATATTAAAAACTATCAAGTGGCAAATTAATAAATCACAAGTCCGATGAACTGATAATGACGATCGGATCACAGATTGTTGACGGGTTGCCACTAGTAGACTTATAATATTGGTATAGTTTACTTATGAGCAGATTTTTTATCCGTGAAATATTAACACTAGACGATCGGACTTGTGAATATTCGTTATGGTATTTAATTTACTGATAATCGGTTCAAATATGATAAATGGTCTCGATCATAATATTTCGTACCTAAGCGAAACTCCTTTCAAACGCCTACGCCATACACGTTTTATATTACTCATTTATCCACATATCCAGACTAAAAGTAAGCAAACAATACCGGTGGTAGATTCAGTGCTTCAAAGATGGATGGACGAGAGATCTTCTGATCTATATCATCCGACTCAATTATATTTGTTCGACTTTCACGTTTTGATTATGCATCATGAGTTGTTTAGTTATTTTAAGTTTTATTAAATTATCGCCTATCAATTTAAAGTATGTTTTCGATGCGTTGAATGGATATTGTACATTATATTGATATGAAAAAACGGTAAAAAGATAAAATGTTTACTTTATTTTATTTTTGTCGTTAGCACCAATGACATTGAATTCCATTCCATTCCAATAAAAACCATATTGCATACGAGTCTGCAATGAAGTACCACATTTTATGTCTTTGCCGTCCTTGACATCATATGTAGCACATAACTATATATAGATCATATTTATAGGGTAATTGATAAAAAATAAAGACACGATTGCTATTAGTAATATTAGTATACATTTATTTTTATTTTATAACTATATATAATATAATATTATAATCTTATATATTATATTATAAATATTATAAAAATATATAAATATTAGAATGTTGCTAGGAGACGGTTGCTAAGGGGTGTTGCTAAGGAATTATCTTCTTCTTCTTCTTCTTCTTCTTCTACTTCGCCTTCCTCCCAACTATTTGGGGTCGGCCACCCTTGTCCTACACCCCCACTTTACTCGGTCAATCACATCTCCTCTGCACACACCGACAGCCCTCATGTCATTCTCCAAAGTCTCCAACCATCTCTTTTTTGGTCTTCCTCTTCCTCTTTTCCATTCAACGTCCATCTTCATAACCACTCTTACTGCATTCGTTTCCTCTCGCCTCATCACATGCCCAAACCATCTCAGCCTATTTTCTCTCATCTTGTCCACAATTGGCGCTACACCAACACTACCTCTCACGTATTCATTCCTTATTCTATCTTCTCTTGTCACTCCACTCAACCATCTAAGCATTCTCATTTCCGCGACACTCATACTTTGTTCTATTCTCCTGTTAACCGCCCAACACTCTGAACCATACAGCATAGTTGGTCTCACTACACTTTTATAAAATTTACCTTTCAGCCTAATTGGAATTCTCTTATCGCATAACACGCCCGATGCTTCTCTCCATTTCATCCACCCGCACTTAATCCTATGTTTTACATCAATGTCAAAGCCCCCGTCCTTTTGAACAAAAGATCCTAAATATTTAAAGCTCTCAACTTCACCTATCACATCACCATCTATTGTCAGTTGTCTCCTCATTCCTTCAACTTCTTGGTCTCTTTGTCCAAAATCATACTCAATATACTCAGTTTTATTTCTACTAATTCTCAATCCCTTTTCTTCGAGGGCTAACCTCCACTCATTTAACCTATTATTGACAACTTCTAGGTTTTCTCCTATCAGAACTATATCATCCGCAAACATCATACACCATGGTATCTCACCCTGTATCTCCTTTGAAACCTCATCCATAACCACTGAGAACAGGTAGGGGCTTAAAGCTGACCCCTGGTGCACACCTACTCATATACTGAAACCTTCTGATACTTCACACCGACTCTTGACACTAGTACTCGACCCTTCATACATATCCTGGATCAAATTAACATACATTTTTGGGACATTTTTTCTCATTAATGCCAACCTTAAAACTTCTCTTGGCACCCTGTCATACGCCTTTTCTAAATCTATAAAAACCATGCATAGTTTTTAATTCTTTTCCCTGTACTTCTCTACTAATTGCCTAACACAAAATAATGGCTCCATTGTCGATTTTCCTGGCAAAGAAAATTGTCCTGTTGCTAAGGAATTATATGTAACGCTTTTTCGGTAACTCTTTTCGATTCTATGTGCCAAAGAAAAGACATAAAATGTCAAAAAAACATCACGTGGAAATATTACGATAAAGACGTTATACTTACTTTGAATTTATATTTCATATGCACAATTCAGTCGTTAATCAGCATTTCCGGAATTAAAATATTAAAAGAATGGAAATCTTGAAATCTGATTGCCCCGATTGAGGGTTAAGGTTTTAATATTTTTAAAAAAGCTCAAACGAATATTACGTAATAATGGAATATTATACTCAAAATCAAGATTGTTACTGAGAAAAATCAACATAATACCACTGTATTGTGTAAGACAAACAAAAAATCTAAATCCCATCAAGCGTAAACACGCCGGGGAGAAATTGCGCTGCCACACAGAGGAGGGTGGTACGAACACAAGCCGGTTGGGATTATCGTTTAACTTTTCAGCCGAATCCCGTTGCGTACAGGTGCGTACATTATGTACAAGCACAATGTACATTAGGGTAATATTACGTGTACTTGCACAAAAGCGAATAAAAAATAAACGGCACGAGCGAATATCAGCAGTAGAAATCGTATCAAAAGAAAACTCACAATATTATTATATAAGGACGCACGTCGATCCGATTAAAACTTCGGACCGACAGCCGTGGTAATGGGGAGAGTAACTGCACGAAAAGGACGACAAAGGTTTAATCCTTTCTTTTTGGTCGACGACGCGATGATCGTGTTGAGTTCATTATCACAGTACGCGGGTAGGCGGCACGTGCGCGACAGATTGAATCGATATCCTTCAAACCGAAATTCGTCCAAAGCAACCGTTTGAAATAGAATATAATTAAAATATTATTATCATCCCTAAAATGTCTCCCCGTTTCCAATGTATAATATTTATATCTAATCGTTCCACTGATTTTTTTTTTAATTTTAATTTTACAAACGAACAAATAAAATCTCGAAATTAGTTTATGTACAATAATGATAATTTTTTTTTTACATTAATTAATGTAAGAAGCAAAAAAATTCCATAAAGACCCGTTAAGACAAAGTTTTGAAAAACTGTGAGACCGATTTAAGTACACTGTTCCTTACTAATCCCAATCACAATAAATTACAGATTGAATTAAGCTGCATTACTAATTATTATTATTATAATTACTTATTATTAGTAATTAATCATTATTTTTTAATTTTTTTACTATAACATTGAATTAATAGAAACGTTAAAAAAGCGTTAATTTTTCGACAATTTTTTCGTACAGCGTATTGTTATGTACAGAACTTTTACTAGTTATGCTTACATACGTTTAGATTTACTTGTACCAGTGCGAATTGTACGAGAATGCAAATGAAAATATTATCAATATTCATTTCGCTTATACAAGCGCAATGTTTGCACAAAATTATCATACAGACGCTCAAGCACGCTTGTACAATAATATTATAATTACGTGATTGACAAAATTGCAATTACGTGTGTGCCACCTTCATGAATTTCAGAACAAGCGACTTTAACGAGCAGCAACGTTATAAGAATGTAAGCAAAGCGACTTTTTTAGTTTGTAAGCGACGTATGAAAATTGTGTTTACCAAGCGTCAAACATAAACTACTTGGTGCTTGGACCCTATTTTTATGAATCTATACATTTTAAAATGTTGACGAATTATGAAATATATTTGATAAGATAAAAATCTGTCCTGTTTCGCTTATTGGTTTTTCGCGATGAAAACCTAATGAACCGAAGTATTTGAAAATATTTAAAATGTTTAACTTGATATTACAAAATAAATAATAAAAAGCGAATACCATTTCATTGACTGTAAACGTTGTAAACCTTAGTAATTTAGCTATACATTTATTGTTAAACAAATTAAAACTAAAATTCTTGTCGTTGATGCTGAAACAAAGAAAAAAATATATGTATATAAACAATCGCAGTAGTACTATATAAGTTAATAATGGTATTTATTATTTATTTGGTATTTATTTATTTGGTATTTATTTATTTTGATATTTATTTATTGTAGGTTTACTAATTTATTAATTTAATTTGTTTTGACTAGTCTTGTAAAGTATTCAAATATAAGTATTTAAATAAAAGTATTCCTGTACTAAAATGCGTAATTAAAATAATTTTGAAAAAATACTTGGACATAGTATTTTAAATATTTTCCCTTATTATCTGTATTTAAAATCAAATACTATTTTAATACATAGAATACTTACTTTTAAAAAGTATCTCTTACAAAGCTGAAAATGACTTATAATTATTATTTACTTATAGTCATGATTAAGTATGTTTGATAAACACATTGTTACATGTAATTATATTAATTTAATACTATTATTGGGTCTGAAAATATATGGAACTAATTTTATAAAAAAAATTTTAATTTAAAATTTTTATATGTGACTAATAATTTTTATAATCATCCTCAATAAAAATTATATTTGATATTTTGTGAAATTAAATTATGTGAAAAAAAAAAATCAAAAACTGTTTTTGAATAAATACAATTATAATATCACTCTGTAATTGATTGAATTCAAAACCCAAATTTTAATAAACAGTTAAGATTTAAATCAGGGTACAAGCGGTATAATTGATTAATATATCGATTGGTAAAAGCCAAAAGGGATTACACAAAAAATGTACCACTTTTCAGAAGAATAAAATCAATAATTCGTAGTGTGGTTATACTTGGCATACACACTTCGATATTTATTAAAGCTTTAGAAATTATGTTCTTACATATTTTTTTTCTATTGAATTTCACCTATATGGCCCAAAACTAGTTACAATATTGAAACGTTACTTTAGTTCTTAATCGTAATGGCTATAGTGAAAATTCATCGTTTCACGGTGCTTGAGCCAATTGGCTCCTATATTTTGTGGTCCGAGATTTAACTGGTCCCGAAGAATTTTGGGTTTTTCACGAATCTCGTAATTCAAAGTGCAATTGTGTAGAAACAATCGTTAGACTAAAACGGAAAAACGCTCATATTTTCGTTTCGTTTTCGGTACAATTATTTTTTCGTAAACGACTGTTCGATAAATATAAAGAACAAACCGAAATCGCACAATTCAACACACGAAGAAAACTTAACGAATGTTGCTTCGTTAAAAATGTCCTCGGTCATGAGATAGATAGCGCCATAATTCAGTACTTTTTCCAGTGTCCTGACGGTTAACAACTGCACTTGTAACAAGGAGCACCATTGTCGTAAACCAAACGAGCGGTGGTGGCCTCATCATGCGCGAGGACATTTTTCAAGGATCCGGTGACCATAATCGGATACCGGGCGGGTTGATACGCGCCATGTGTATGCGTCTGTGCGTGCATGTGTGTGCATGTGTGTAATAACTAATAACAGTAATAACCATATGTGTGTATAACATTATACGTGCGCGTAAACGTATTATGTTAATATTATATTATGTTGCACTGCAAGTAAATATGCGCCTGCGGGCCGGGTCCCGCGAGTTCATATGTGTAGCCTGCGTATCGAATGACGTTTTTATCGGATATGGAAACGCGTTCACGAGGATGTAATGCGAACGGACGGTCCCGTCCGGTTAGGACGCGGTTTTCGTTTTCTCTAAATTTCCTGTTCATTAATATTAAAACAACAAGTGGCCAAAAAAAGCAAAAATCACGGTGAACCAGAGGCGCCCACAAGGCTAGAGCAGCGGGTGCAAATGCACCCACTGAGATTTTTTAATGAACAAAAAAAAGAAAAAAAAGCCATTCTAAAAGTTTTGCAAATAATGAGTTCATTTTCTTTTAAAAGTTTTGATACTACATTTTTATCAGTGTGCACATGGATTTATAATTAGTTTTATTAAACAACACCGGTCACAAAAGCCCGCGTTAGTGCGTCGACTTGTGTCGACGGTATTATCATGAAGAGCTGTACGACAAAAACATAACGTGATAATTATCCAAGTCATAATATTAATGAACTTTTTTTGACAATCCTTATTTATTCACTACTTAGATTTCATAAAAATGTTAATTAGTGATGGGTTCCCCGATGAAAATTTTAAATAATTACATTTGAACCAAAAAAAAAAAAAAATGTTAACCATAAATTTGCGTGTATATCACTACGCTTAAGTTATGGGGAGAATGACGTTTTTTATTAGGGTTCAATTCGGACCAGAGCTGCGATGCCCGCAGCTGCAGTTGGAAAAGTACACCGTCCAGTACATTACCGATTGTGTTAATTATTTTGACGAGCTGTATTCGTCCGTTTCTTTTGCTTCTCGTGAATGCTAAAGCGTAGTTATCACGATGATAGATTACCAGCAACAAGTGAAACATTACACCAATAGACTATTTTACATGCACGTAGTAAAATAATCATTTCATACACACGGTACTAGTCAACTATTTTACCAGAATGTTTTACTGCCGAGGAAATACAAGATACTAATCCAAATTAACAACAATAGTTGTATCCAGTTACATGATATTGTTTTTACTCGCAACTAATAAAATAGCTCCGCTGGTCCGTCCAATAAGGTAGTACAGTACGCTAGAAAAATTGTTAACTAATTAATTAGCAAACTCGATTTAAATGATGATTTTTTTACCACCAGACAGTGAACTACCTTACTAGTTGATAGTTAACTATCATCGTGTAACCCAGGCTTAATAATCGAAGTGGACGTGTTTAAACGAGAACGAGTAGAACTTCTGTTTGTATAACGTGTATAAAAAAAAAAATGCCTTAGCATGTGCTGGTTAATTGTTTAAAATGTTTAAATTTAACTAAATATTTTGTTCTTATAGCACATTTTACAACACGAGTATATACAGTTTACTTGAAACGTATTTGTTTTCATCGTAAACAATAAAATACGAACAAGTTCTTATGGAATTGATCACTTTTCATTTCTAATTTTTCTTCAGGCCATATTTTCCACAGTCTTTATTATTACTTATTACCTAGATTCATAAATTAATATTATTGCTATTGATAAAATAATAATGTAAGATTCATTTTTGAACTCATAAAATATACTTTGTCCGTAATGTACCGGAAAAGATGATAGTTCAGGAAACTATAACATTTCACAGTCGTCAATGTTCACCGAAAATATAAGGCAACATAAACTATTGGTCATTTTATGGACAATCATGTAACACATTGGTAATATCCGAGCAATACCATTGGTTCTAAAATCATACGATAAACTTTAACGCAATTGTTGAGTAGATATTTAAATATATTTCCGAATTTTATGTGGCGTTAGGTAGTAAGATTTTTAGACAAGTAAGTTTTACTACGCGTCTAAACACTACCAGGGAAGTAAAAATATAACAAACGTTTCAGGCAAAGTTGTTGCTCTACTACATTCTACAGTTTAACCTAATGTTTAATTTATTTATTTACAACATGGATTTATAATAAAATAGGTACACCTGATGATATCGATTACGTGTTGCAATAGTCGTGACGGTGTAGCGGGAAGAAGAAATTAGGTGGGTATCACATCGCGAAATCGAATTTATTCGTATAAGAAGTATTTATTAATCGACAAATAAATAAGTCTAGAGAAAGTCTCTAGACATTTTTTTTTTTGTTTGTCTTTAGGTTTTGTTTCCAAAATATTTCAAACGCTTTTAAGTAGCTACTATATATAAAAAAAAAAGAAGAAAAACAATAATAACAATAATAATATTTAAACTACATATGGCCATAATAATTATCAGAATTTTATTGTGCCTTTGAATTTTTCTCAAAATTATAGTGTAAATTACCGAACTAATTGTGTAATAAAATACAAAAGTTCTAACGAAACTGCTTTACTATTATCATGGCACAAATGCTTATTGATTTAATTGTTTTGTTAGTTTTTACGTATTTCGGGTAAAATTTATCGATGAAATCATCAAAAAATGGCGAAATTTTTCTCATAAAACGTCTGGATATTTATTTATTTTATTTTTTTTTGTGGTGAACTATGATACGAGCTGAACGTTGGATACCCCCCGTTTATTTGTTGTGTGTAAACGCTAAACCGCTTGAAACGTATAAAATATGTTAAACCGCTATAAAAGTCGTGTAGCCGTAGCGTTTTCAGCGTCACAAGGAGAACGGTTAATTGGTTGAATTAAAAAAAAGTTAAATTGGTATTTTTTTTTTTTTTTTAATTAATTTTTTTTTTTTTTGTTACTCCGTGAAACGCTAAAATATTTTTATAACAGTACATAATCAAATATACCTAACGAATCTGATAAAAATCGTTGAAGGGTGTATGTACGCATTAACATAGGCGGATATTGGGGGGTGATTGGGGGCTTAGCCCCCTAAAAAAATCGTAAGCCCCAAAATTATTTGAACAATTTTCTATACTTTTGGTTCTATATGGATACCGACCGCCCAACACTTCGCACTCGCGCGTACCCCGTCGTCCGTTTACGTTGCGCTCGCAGCGTTACTAGCACACCTAGCCCGTTTCAGGCGTACGCGAATTCAGACGCTCTTGGACTGGACTCGTCGAAAACGGACGATAAAAACGACGCGTAAAAAGAAACGCGTGTGTGCCGACATAAATCTTACCCGCACGACTTTATCGCTCGTTCTAGAACGCTATCGAAATTTTAAGGCAACACGCGCCTGCAATAAGTGCTCTGCGCGCGTTTCGATATCGAGTGACCGCGTATAAGAATTTTTTTTCAGCGTTTTTAAGAACGGATGACACTCGTCATTGGTCGAATGGAATTATTATTACGTTCATAGAAAATAATGTTAAAATAAAAATCTAAAAACCGCCACGTACGATGCGAAAACAGTTCATCCCGGTGCCAACGGTGATTTTGCAGTTAAAACAATGCAGAGGGGCTCTATGAGAGTCGTTTAGGAAGGAAATGAACAAACAAAAATAATAAACGGTATCGACATCGAAACTCGCGATCAAACTGTGCGAAATACATACACACGCCATACGCCATTCCGATCGGTTGCGAAAATACGAATTTTTCACTTTTGCACAGAAACGCGAAGCGCTCACGATTGTCGTGTGTTGCTGTGGGAAACACAGTTTTCACGCGTTGCGCTTAGGACGTGTTGAAGGAGATGTGTACGGTCCAAGAGCGTCCGAAATCGCGTACGTACGTCTGAAGGGAGATGATGTCGATGCACGTAGCGGGTTACGTTGTTGGGTTCCAGGTCAAAACATCCGCAAAAATATCTCCGACAAATATCTTCAGTCGAAAATATGTTTGATTTAAAATATCTTCAGTACAAAATATCACCGATGAAAAATATCTACTGTATAAACTGTCATCGTTTAAATATATCTCTTATGAAAATATTTCCCATGAAAATATTTTAATATTTATTATATTTTATATAAATATTAATATTTTTAAAACGATAATTGTTAAAAGTAGGTAAAAATAAATTATTAAATATTTATAGTAATGATATTTAGAAAATAATCCCACAAGCAATAATAACTAAGTACATAGTAACAACATTACCCAAACAATAAACAATATTTTCTTATTTTTTTTTTTTTTTTCACTCAATCGTCCACAATCTTAAATTGTAAGTTTAATGTATATTTTTTTTTTTGGAAAGTTTTAACTATCGGTGGATGTTATTTAAATATAATTAATAATACAATATAATTAATAATTTATTCTATACTTGTAGTAATAACAACATATTATTATAAAAATTATATGTTATGATTACCATCAATAACAACAATAACATGTTTTTAAATATTATTAAATATTTTCAATTATATATTTTTAAAAGGAGATATTTTGTATCCGAAATATTTTGACGGAAATATTTTGATCGGATACATTTTTTCAGAGATATTTTGACCGGTCACGACGTTGTTGCGTGCACGAGAAGCTCATTGAATGACGTTTTAGAAGAACGTACTTGGCGTGTGATGTGTTATGACTTGATGCACGGCGGGTAGAGGACACGCGCTGTTTCGTACAGCTTTGTGTACGCAGTGCGCGGGGGTGGGCGTGCCGAGGAGGTGGGGTTTTAGTGCACCCTCGAGCTGAGAGTATTTTTTAGTTATTCCTCGACCCGAAACTTTTTTCCAACTTGGACGAAGGGACCAAATGACGTAATCGTCATCGTTTCACGCGTTTGTGCAAGCCATATTTCTTGTTTGTAATTTACCGATAATTACGTATCACAGGCGTGCGCAAACCTGTATTTCAAGGGGGGAGGGTATGCATGTAATACTTCTGGACCCTATTTTAACAAAACATGTAAGCATATTTTTGTAGGCATAACTTTAATTTTTTATTTAATAGTGCGGTGTACCGGTTCCAATGAATACGTTATCCTTGAATCTCGGTTACCTTCAATTATTTATGATTTGTACTTTTGTTACTCAATTTTAGGTGTTATATTATTTTAGTGCGCCGTGCACACGCCAATGTTATATATATTAATGGTAAAACGTTTATTAATGTGTTTCGACGAAATTGTTCTATTTGATTTTCCACGTTTTATGGTTATTTTTATTTTTTATTTTCCTTTCATACGCTTTCGATCGACTCGCAGCATGAATACAGTGCATAGCGCAGACGCATGTGCGTGCGAAAACAGTATTACTATAACAAACATTATTAAATCGCCAACGACAAGTTTGTTGCACTTAATGATTTGATATTGCCTATAGAACTGTGACCCGCACTTTGAAAACCTATGGTTTTTCTTTTGAAAATGTCACGATCCGGGCACGGTCGAATGGTCTGAAAACGTGAACGAAAAGAACCTCGAAAACTTGAAAAGTGTGAATCTGACGAGGGAAAAATAAAAAGCGACAAAAAAAAACTTTGAGATTCTTGCAGTCACACATATTATCACCAGGTCGCCTGGATTTAAACGCAAACCGGAGAATTCAGTTGATCTGGTCAACCTGGTTAGGATAGGTTTTTCGGTGTAGGCAAACGTTTGATTATAATGTTAAGACAATAACGTCATCGCAACCATCATAGGACAAGATCACAAATAATAGCGCGAAGCCTACTAAACCACATATCGTATTAGTAGAAAAGAAATGAACCGCTTTTGTTCGACACAGAGTGTCGCTGATGGTTTAGAGTTCGATTTAAAAGTGCTTCGTTGGCCATGATATTTACACGACACTATAACATTAAAAAAATTAATTTCTCCGGGACACTAGATATGGAAATATTTTTTTGTTATTTTTATTTTTTTCTTACTATGGAGTTCTGTGTCGGTTTTTATGTCTAAACTATGCATTATATTTGGTATGAACCGGCCGTAAGTTTAGAAGACGCGACAGAATTATATTTGTATACAAAAAGGTTTTAGTCATTTTTTTATTAGATTTTCGAAATAATCTTGGTGCCGTGGCCGACCCCGTTTTAACGATTTTCAGATGATTTACGAGTGCCCGTTATCATTCACCGCAGCTGTAACCGTTTCGTCCGAAAAATCTGATAGCTATATAAGTATACGAACCCGTTTAGCTTATTATCCTTCCAAGGGAACAAATACAATTTAAATTTAAAAAAAAAAAATAAAAAAATATGTGTTTACCGTTTCACTTTTTACTATACGTGATGTGCTACACAAATTATAATACATTATTGTCTACACTTAGATCGTCATCGACGTAATATTACGACATGGTTTTCGTTTCTATTGGCTATTATGGCTAATAGCCGCAGCCACTGCACGTTCGTACATTTACACGATTTACTGATACTGTTTTTTAGCTGGATTCAATAGGTGTGCAGACAACTAAAGAGTCTTTGACTGAGGCCCGTTTAAGGGAGGAATTCGGGATGCCCGACATTATGAATGTCAGATCGTGAAAAAAAAATCGTTATCGTGTTACTCTAAGCAAGCATATGACTTCTGTTTTACCGTAAAAATTCGATCTGCAGTAATTTAAATTCCTTGGACACCATAGATCTTCGATTAACTCGATGCATATACAAGTGCGAACGCAGAAAATCTACACATCCAACATTGTTTTCAAATGCCATTAATTTATCTCCGTGTATCGATACTTGGATACCGATTCACATAATTCATTACAAATTCACAGTATTTTATCGAAGCTTGGTTGTGATTTTCAATTTGACCCCTCCCACCTTCGCGGTTCTTTTCTTTCAGTTACAAGTGGAATCACGATACAAAATACTCGCCTATTGGTTTAACGAATATATAATTTTTTTTTTCTTTTTTTTTTTTCTGTAGACACTTTGTCTGGTAGTAAATCAACGAGTCGGCGACCGCGGCACGTATGACAACGCAACGCGGGTCCCGTTTGGTTGGAAATCGCCTACGCGCGAGTATTACAGGAGACTATAATACGTACAACAATATATCGTTATGAACGCGTACTACGTTCTTAACGCGGTCGTAAAAGCGTCATTGTCGCGTACCGCGACACGGGATTTACGATCGCGGGTGTTGCGGCGGCGCGTGCGTTAAACCATTTGAAGATTGTACGCGGTCGTTGTCTATCTGCGATTCCGTTCCAAGGGGAAGAGGGGTAGTGGGTACACACGCAGGACGAGCCTACACGGGGTCGGAGGGTGCGAGTTATAGTACAACGATAACGTACCTGTGCAGTAGTCATATTATACACAGCGTGTCGTCTGAGCCGTACACAGTGGTTGCCGGGACATCTGTCGACGATGGCGGAGGAAAAGAAACGTATTAATCGCTGCACACGGAACGCATCCGTACGTTTTACACGTATTTCTTAAGTTTGGCTATAACCGCGTCTTACCGCGTCGTCCGTTCGACTTTGTCGCGGGAAGCTGTGCAGAAACAAGCACGTACGACCAGTGGCGTGCGTTTAGTTTTCCTCGTGGAGGTTGTAGCGATCGTCGGGCAGGACACTGCGTACTCGCAAACAATCATTTAGAACTAGAATTTAACGTAGCACATTCTTCGTTGGCTTGAGGTGATCGCGAGAAAGGTAGGTATTCAAAGTAGTAAGACACTTATATTGAAATCTTGTAAAAAGTTAAAACATCTTATTACTTAACAAAAACGATAAAACATTTAATATAGCTTATCGCTATTAAGGAAGAATAATTAAGACTGGATGTACTCACGGCGATGTGGCTGTAGCAAGGTCCACGTCGAGCAATAGTTTATAAGGAGTGACTAACTAGTCTAGCACCGTCTGACTCATAGCTACCTCTTTTGGTATACACTATTGACAAATATTATATTTTGTACATAAGTTAAAACATTCTTGAAATGTATATTTTTCATTGTAGCCGTTTCAAAACGAAATTTTTTTTAATTCTTCGGGGTGGTTTATCCCGCGAACCCCCTCTTCCATTTGTACGCCATTGCATACAACATCACGCTTGCTCTCTCTCATCAAACGGTTTACGACCGTTTGTGCTAGTCCTCAGAACAACTGTACAACACAGTTCACGCGCCTGTACCGCCCGTTTGAATATAACAATACGTTAGGCAGTGACTCTCTCTCTCTCTCTCTCTCTCTCTCTCTCTCTCTCTCTCTCTTTCTCTCTCTTTCGCTCTCTTGTTCGAAGCACTTGTTCGACTCGCGGAAGGTGCAACGAATTGATTTCCCGTTCACACCGTTATTGCAGATACCAGTCCGGCAATTGCATCCCGAAGCTCCGACTCCAAGACCTCCGACCTGGTACATCGATGGTCGGATTAACGACACTTGAAGTTACACGGTCGACAAAATGAGTAAAACGTCCGATCCAACACCACGGTCTGTAATGTACGTACGTGGGGACACAATATAAACGTTTCGGAGCGACAATCGTTTGCAAGTGGTTAGTCAGTGATTTCTACCTCGACGTCACGTGTCGTCAAGTTGCGCACGACTACGCGACAAAAATTATGATTGCATATTGCTTACAATCGAATTCGAAACAAGTTGTATTGATGGGGCTGATTATTTTTTTCTTTCGATTCCGATAAAAAAGGTGTCCCCGAAACATAATGACACCTATCAGTTCATATTATTTTTTTTGTGTGCACACATGCATGGTGTTCCGGATGGTTATAACTATACAGACGGTTTTCACGTTAAATGCATATATATATATATATATATATATATATATATATATATATATAGATAGATAAGTGTTATAAAATAAAAAAAAAAATTTGCAAAACTTTTTTTTTACTCTTCGCGGCTCCGTTCAATACTATGTATAAAAGGAACGAGAAAACCGCAAATCTAGCATTCGATGCGTTCCGTGTGACCAGCAATATTTTTATTTGTTTTTATATTTTCATATTTTATCTGTGTAATGATTAAACGTCCAGATAAATGATTTAACGTTTGCAACAAGGGGATGTAATTTTTTCCTATTCTTCCTGTAAACATTTTTTCAAATAGTGAATTCTACAACGAAATAATATCATTGCAATATTTATGTAAATTTAAAGGGTTTGGACAAAAAATAAGACCGTGGTACGTCTAACGCATTTTTAGTGGTAAAAGCTTTGTTTTTATCTGAACAGAATGTAATCGCATCTTTACTTCCGTTTTTGTAACCGTGTACCGTCCAAGGTATTTTCGACAGGCATGTTACAACATTACTATTGCGTATAATATTAAGAACTATGCATTTCATAGATTTATAGTTTTTATAATATTACTTGCTCGAAACGTCGACGATTTAAGTATATATCATAGAAAAATATTCCCTTCAAAGATATAAAATTAAATACTTAAACTATTGACTATGTTTATACACAGTAGAGCCTCGATAGTTCGGACCTCGGATAATCCGGTGAACACAGTAATCCGGACGGAATGTAAATCTAATTTTTCATAAGTACAATGGAATTATGTAGTTTATTCAGAATCCAATTAATGGTTAGAAAATCAAAATATGAATAGTATTGATATTTTGTTGTTACGTCGATTGAGAAAACGCGATGTTGAAATTAAAATTAAAAATATTGATAAAAAAAAAGAATTACCGACTACTATACTCAAATTATAAAATTATTATTATTATTATTTTTTTTTTTTTGTAATTCATTATGTTAAAGTTTTTGTTATAATTAATTTAAAGTGCGATAAATATAAAAGTGTCAGAAATAAAAATAAATATCTTTAACATTTAAGCAGGTAATCTTGAAAAACCTCCGGTAATCGTCTAGTTGAATCAGCTGTCCGGATGATACTCGGTCTGAATTCGTCCGGACTATCGAGGCTCTATTCTACTATATATATAAACTAAAAAGTATAAGCATATAAAAATACTTATTCAATATTATTAATTCCTATCCTTCGAATAGACATTTTCCGGTCGACATAAACGACAATTTCTCTGATATCCAGTATATTTTTGCCGGCGTACCTCAAGGCTCTAAACTTGGCTCTATCTTATTTAACATCTATACACGCAATGAACCACTACTGCGTAGACGACACGACGATAGTGAATCCCGTAACACATGAAGCGATAACACAAAACCTACAATATCACTTAAATGAGTTATGAATTTGGTGCAAGAGCTGTGTAAGACACAAATCAACGCGTCCAAAAGCACAGCAATCGTATTCAGTATTCGTCGATATTCAATTACTCTTAAAATTCGACAACGTGCCATACCTTAGAAACCGACAGTCGAATATCTCGGAGTCACACTAGACAAAAATCTGACGTGGAATCCAAACTTATCTACAAAATTACAATTACCTTAGCACCGTCTATCTATGCATTATCCAATAGTATTCGAAAAATCGGTCATTCATAAAAAAATGTTCGATTTTAATATACAAACAGCTACTTCTCCTTATGTCTTCCTTATGTTATGTCCGCGTGTCCAATCTGATAGAAATGTTCGGTTACTTACTCAAAAAAAAAAATAACAAAAAATACGAATATTTCAAAACAAAGTATTCAGAATCATCATAAAAGCTCCGTGGTCCATATGTAATGTGAATATTCTCGAAGACATCGAAATTATCTCAGTTGTCGGCCACATTCGAAACTCATCAAACAATTTTTACAACACAATACTAAAATCATCAAGTTCGCTGGCATGTCCACCCACCACTCCAAAAACGATTAAAAGGCAGTGGACCACACGACGTCATTAATTAAATTATCCAAATCACTGTCCATTAATTTATGTTTTTCATTTGCTATAATTCGTAAAAGAAAAAAAATTCTTAATTACTGGGTAAATCTCCATATATACTGTTACACTATGTTTAAAGACATCGCGTTAAAAATGTCACAATTATTTTTCTGTACTATCCATAGACATAGATAGACTTGGGCTAGAAGTGTCTTATTTTATATATATTAAAAAAAAAAAAAAATGTTTCGAGGCGAATTGTCAGCTGCATTAAAAAATCATCCTGCAACGACAAATGTTTCAAAATATTGAAACGCCGATGTAAATACGTTTCGCATTCCACACGTTATTATTAGGTATACAGAATTCACAAGCGTTACATCATGAACGAGATGTTGTTTTATATTTCTATTAATTTACACGGTCTTACGTTTGAAATGTACACAAGATATTATTTACACACAAACACATAATCTATACACATAAAATAGTTGATTAGACAAATACACGAATAAAGAAAAATAAATCATATCACAACAGTAGTACAATATAATAATGATATAAACAAGTCAACAAAGTATTATAATTAAGAGATATATGATAATTTTGATTTTCCAAGTTGACCGCGTTGAACGACACAAGCACGACGGTATATGCACATAAAGCGTTGTACACAACGTGTATTTAAAATAAAATAAAATACAATATCTATATAAAATAAATAATAATAAGAAGAATACTAAATACAATGAGATGCCACATAAAATGAAGTGTACCGATAAAGCTTCGACACGTGTGAGAACGAAAAATGGACGAGCAGATTTGTGCACCGATGATACGCGCAAGAGGTTGGTACGCGGACACGTTTGTGAATACGATCAATAATAATAACACAAATAATAATAACAATAATAATATAAAAGAGTTTTTCCACTGAATCGTTTGACTTTATCGAGTGACGTTTGCAATGCGCGTGTAACAGCTTTTTCGACAATCATAACAATCATATGCATAATATTATGTTAGCGGTTCGGTAATATTATATAGTTACGCAACAGATGAACGCGGAAAACTCCTACGTAGCGGAGATTCACCTTGCTCAAATCCAGACTGGGAGAGGGGGAATGTTGTGATGATTGTTTTTAAATCGTAGCGTACCCCCGCCGAAAGGGTAAGAGCCTAACGTCATCGTTTGGGTGAATGCAATTCCCCATACGGTATTTCAATTACGACAACGCCCCCCTCCCGTTGTTTGTCATCCAATTCGAGCGCTAGGCGGCACTAGTAAGTCCCGTCATGGAAATAAGAATACAACCACTCGAACTCCTGCGTATCGAATGCGAACGGCAAGAAATAACGGCGTGCCCGGTTGTTATTGCTCGTCTCATTACTGCAGAAGAAAATGGTCGCGAACGCTTCCGCATCGGAATCCAAATTCTTGTCGCCAACGCCGATCGAGATATTAATTTAACACGAAATACAGGAAAACAAAAGAAGTAAACAAATAAAAATAATAATCAATAATCGATCCTGAGCACGTTACAAATATGAATACGACGGTGCAACGCGTCGTTTGATAACAAGAACACGGTTCGAATGATGCGCGCGAGGGATTTTCGTTTCGGCCTCGGAATTCCGTGCGATCGCGGTCGCGTGCGTACTCGTGCGGTGCGCAGGGTCTCGTAGCATTTGTCGGTCTCCAGCGCGCGGGAACCCGTTCGGATAGCAACGATCAATAAGGTCTCCACACGGCCAGATCGGTGTGCTGCTGCTGTTGCCTGTCGTTGTACCGGCCGCCGCCGGCTTGATGGTGTTCGTCGAGCGGTATGGCCGCGGGCGGTGGTAACAAGCCGATCTCGATGCCGCCGGTTCCGCGCGCGATGCTGTCCGCACTGCCAACACTGCCGCCGCCGCCGCCGCCGCCCGTACTGATGGTCAGCTGCGCGGTCGGATTGCACGTGGCCGCGGCGGCCAACACGGTCACGTCGTCCACTACGTACTGGTGTTCGACGACCGCCGACGATGGGTCCTTGTTGTTGTTGTTGTTGTTGTTGTTGTTGTTGTTGTTGTTGTTATTATTGTTGTGCAACTGATGCAGTTGGTGTTCGGTTGCAGATGACGGCGCGTGCAGGTGAACGTGTATTTGATTTTGGTTGACGGTCGAGTACAGGTGCGGGTACAGTAACATCGGAGCGGGCGGCGGTTCCACGGCCATTGCCGAATGGTGCTGCGACGATGGGACATGCGGCGGCGGTGGTGGTGGTGGCGGCGGTGGTGGCGGCGGAACCGTAGTGGTCGCGGCCGCGTTGTACTGATACGCCACCGCAGCTGCCGCTGCCACCGCGGCCGCCGCGTGATGATGATGATGATGATGGTACGACGACGGATGATGGTGATGGTCCGCGACAGGCCATGATGACGGGTAATAGCCACTGTCCACGTCCTGGTGCACCGGTTTCAATAGCTCCGGGTGGTGGTGGTGGTGGTTCTGGTGGTGGTGGTGCTGCTGCTGTTGCTGGTGATGCTGCTGCTGGTGTTGCTGGAGATGCTGCTCAGCGGGCACCTGCTGGTGGTGTTGGTGCGTGTTGCAAAAGTCCGCCATTTGCGCGTCCGGATGACCACCGCCGTTGTACACTGTACGGACGCAAACAAAAGAACAATTATACGTTTGATGAAATTTTTTTAACTATCACTTAAAGCTAAGATTAAAAATGTGTTTGTTTATACCCGCTCAGCATACAAAGTATTGCAAAAAGAAATATCACCCAAATTGCTTTTTTTCAAATAATTATGTAATTAATGTACATTTTTATATCACGCTAAAATTGATCAATACAATTCAATTCTCGATTAAATTATACGACGAAAAACAATTTTTCGTAAATATTATCGTGCCAATAAACACATAAATTTAATTCAACAAAACTCAAAACCAAACCAAAACATCTTTGCTTGAAATAAAAAATAAACACGATATAAATCAATCTCGCGAACATTTATGAAACGAGTAAGTTATACCACCATAGAGCGGAAAGGGAAACTGTCATACGATAACGATTGAATGGTATATTTTTATAAGTAACCATTTGAGATATTTTATGTTCTACTGTTTTAATACGTTATGTAAATGTATTTATGGCATATTTGCTTCCAGTGGAAATATTTACGGGCTATATCATAATTTTATAAAATATTATGCCCATAAAAAATATTAGGTCAAATAATATAAAATAATATTAAAGAATTGATAAATGTTTGTTCCCTTAAGATAAGCTCTTTGAACACTATGCCGCTATCCAGAAGTTTGTTTAACTCCATAGTAACTCAATTTTATATTATATATAATCAATAATATTAGGTATTAAATCAATAGTTTATACACGCCAAAGTGTTTTGGTGTTTTTAAAACTATTATAATTCTTTTCATCGGTGAATGTTATTTTAATTTTAAAAAGTTATCAGTATATAAACTATACGCCAGTAAATAGGTAATATTTTAATAATGTACTAATACGAGAATGAAAATCCTGTACTAGGTAGTTAGTAAACCATAACATTTAAAATCAAACGTACTCTATAAAAATTATTAAAAAATGACAAATCAATAAAAAATAAATTCAGAATTAAGAATATAATTAAAAACTACTTCTTTCAAACTCAACGTAGAATGAAGTCACGTCTTCATAAAGATGTCGACCTTTATATTTTGCACTTAATCAAAAAAAAAACAACAATATAATTTTCTAAGTTGTACTTATATGATTTATATCATAATGTAGCTGAAATATTGAGCCGATCAAATAAAAAATCCTAAAAGTACAAACGTTAAAGATTAAAAATATAATAACCCAGAATATCCATTCTAGTAGTAGGTATACAAATAAAATATATTTGTAGTGCTAGTAGCACTATTTTACTAAAACTAACGTGACCTGGTTTTCTTATTTTAATACTAACTCATTTAAATATAGTGTCCTTGTTTTAGATTATAATAACTATTTATAGTGTGCAAAATATGCTCATTAATAAATTTTGAACTAAAATCTAAAAAAAAACAAACTTTGTTCTTAAATCAAAATTGACCGTCAAAATAAAAACGTTCACGTACTTATACAAAAATGTGTAACTTTCCTGTGGTAACGTCATTCCACTGATTTCTAAACGAATAATATGTTATGTAGTAAAAAGTTATTATTATGTTTAATAGTTAGCATATGATTTTAACGTTTACTCGTGTGCTAAGAAATACATGCACCATGGTAATTAATGTAGAACGCGGTGTTATCATAGGACGAACCTCGAAAATGGTTTATACGGATATACTGCTCGAGCAACGATGATACGCTGTATACAATGGTTCTTCAATGTATTATGTATATAATTATTTGTAATCAAAAAACCAACAAATAACCAAACATGAGTGCAATACGATTATTATGATTGCGCTACCGGGCCAAATTACCGCGGCAACGTTGATAAACGACGATGGGCATATACGAACTATATGCATACCATAACTATATACCCACTACGTACCATATGCGTACGATAAAATATTCATTATAATGTATAACGTACACACATAAGCGTGAGAGTACGATTTGCAGGACCACATGTCTCATCGGCCACGTATGCACTGTTAAGGTATAAGGATACCTTGTTAACCTACCTATCCATTCGTATTACATACACCTAAATCAAGGCACATGCCTAGGACCACAATATTTATTACTCGTAATGATGAACAGGATGTATGTTATAACTAACTTTGGGACGGATATATTACATATAAGTGTATATGTGTGTGTCTGTGCAATAAAGAAAAGGTTTATTATCGAAAGATATTACATACAAAAGCGTACCCGAGGTAATATAGTTAACTCCATCACAGACTGTACTATACATTTTTTTTTTTTTTTTTTACTGAAAGAACTTGATAATTTCTCATTTATTACCGAATACACGATGACGACGACGACGATGATGATGACAATCTCATAACAGGGTGTTTTACACACACAAACACACAGACACACACACACACACGCACACACATACCCACAATTACACCGGGTACACGTCTGCAGGTATACTACCTATTATTAAATATGAAAACGCCGTTTTGTCTCGGCATACTATTATGTAATGACACCCTTCGGTTTCAATAATAACACGTGGGAATAATAATCTACTAATATTCCATTCGAAATCCACCGTTCGATGTGTTTTCCGAACCTATAAGTATATTGAATAATATCTACTACAATTGTATACCTACTATAAACGCGTCACGTTTAATATTATACACTACGTCGTTGTTGTGCATATATAGCATATACCAATTATGGTACATAGGTGTAAGTAGATACATAAGTGCAATGGTCACCAACAGCGGATATAGTTCTCAAATGGCACATTCGTCTAATATGCATGTGTCGTGACACATGCATATAACATGAGATCATGCGGTCACTCAGTAAAATAGAAACGATTCTTACACATTTTGTGACATACGAAAATATTTCGCGAAATTGCCGCTTTATCATTAAATAATCACTCCTACTTTACTTTATACAACTTTTTTTCAGAATGTATTAATTTCCCTAAGTGACTACGACACGTAAACCATTGAATAACAATTTTCCGTGTGATGTATACATTTTATTATATAATTCGTTGTTTAGAATACATATTAAAACAAAAATTGCATTGTTCCTCGGACAGGATGCTGCTGGTGGAGGAAGAGGAAAGTCGGAAATGAGGAAAATACTTTAATCCTAGCAGTTGCTAATAGTTATAGTAGAACGGATGTATTCATGATATAGTATTAAAATCAACATCTAAATAATTAGATGCTTTCGAAAAATGTGTTGAGATCAACATGGTTATTAGATAACATATCATATAATTTACTAATTTTAAAAGTGTACTGAAAATTATTCATGCTGTAATTTTTGAGATGTTTTTAAGTACCTAATTAAATTTTAATTTTTTATAAAAATATATTTAATAATAAATATTTGATATTTTAAGTGTTAAGACAATACGTAAATGATTATGTATGACGTTTTTACATTTTTGAAAATACCATTTATTTTTGTATTAAAATTGCAGAAAAAACCAAATTTTAACAATCATCGGAAACACAATAAAAAGAGCAATCATTTTTAGATAATTAAGATAAAAAATTTAAGACCGTTAAAAAATAACCATTATTTTTCGTCAACCGGTTAATGTTCATTATTTATTTTAAATATCGACTTAACAATATACGTCCCTCGAGGACTCAAAAATTAACAGCGTATGATGAATGGAAGGAATAAACATTTACTATAGTAGCCCACGTTAGACGTGTCCGATATTTCTATGTATTAATACTTATAGATACTGAAATATAATATTTAAATTCATTTCTCATCAGTATAATGTGATATGGTGTAATATAGATTAAGATTTACAGTAGAACTATACAATTTTTACGAAGAAATTCTCAATCAAATAAGATTGATCAAATTGATCGACAACAGTGGCTTACAATTAATGATCATAAAACTTTTAACTGCATTTTAATTTAAATACTAATAGTAAAATGTTAATATATATGTACATACCTATGAATAAAATGAACGTAAAAAATCAATCGCCCAAATGATATAGTGTAAAATTTGAATGAAAATTCAAAAAAATTAAATTATGTGCAATATAAATGTTCAGTGGTTATTAAGAAGGATTGCTATTATCAGTACAAATTATGATTAATGATTAATTAAAAATAAGTATTCGAACTTTAAATTTAAAAATTTATTTTTTTTAAAAAAAAACATTTATAGGATAAAATAATTTTAACTAAGAAATGAATAATAGTTGTTCCTCTCTATGTAAAACGAAGATTGGGGACCGGAAAGAAAATTCTGATATGATACTACTCACAAACGGTACATTGATACGGTCCGTAGTAATCTCAAATTAACAGAGTTTACAGGCCGTCCGCGCAGACTTATCTTGCCGACCGTTATAAACGGCATGACTCGACCGACCCTCCCACTTTGCCTGAGAACTAAATAGATGGGACATAAGACGGATCATGAAAAGACAGTTAGTCGTGAAAAGCTCGTTCTTTGTCCAAGTACCGTACGACATACAAGATCAACGGCCCTACAACATCGTTATTTTTATATTTTTTCCATTATAAAATCATAAAATTTGTTTTATTAATATTTATCACACTGCTATTTCGAATTCACAAGATATAATTATATATTTTTAATTATGTCTACACATTTCCTCTTAAATATTTTAATAACAATACTAACCAAATTGGTGAAACATAAAATCTGTAGTTAAGTTAATGTGATGTAAGCGTGAAATTGAGTTAAAAAAATAAAAATATCATTGCATATTAAAAATCATGGTCAAAACGCACCTCTAAAACTTTGTAATTTACCATTAATTTTACACTGATTCGATGGCATAATAATGACTTCGAACAAGGCATTGTTTGAGAAAACGCCTTTCGAGACTTACATTTCATATTCAATTTATTATAAGGCCTTTTGTCATTTTTTGTCCCTATAACTCTTCGCTCGAATGAGGTTCTGACATCGCCATTAAAATGATGAACTATTGATATGTTTGTGGTCAGATAATGAAAAACCATACCGTACCGCAGACAAATATGACCGCGTACTCAACGGAATTAATGAATGGACACCTTTTTTCATACAGTCAAAGTGTGTTGAATAACGGAAAAACTCACTGGCTGAAGGTGCATCCATTGCCGGGCCTGTAGACCCAATAGCATCCGGATACGCGGCGTACGTTCCTCCGTGCGGGGGCACACTTGGCGAGTACGATGACGTTGAATAGCCGCACCAGTTGCTCGATTCAGCAACACCGACGGGTATATTGGAATGATCGTCTAGAAACATCGAAAAAAACACACTTATAAATTGATTCATACACGAATACACAATACATCTGCTGGAATATTTATGTACTGGTACAATAAGAATATATAAATTATTAAGGTACAAAAATATTGTGGATAGGTTTGAATAAAAGTATTGATAGTGTAAAACAACAGAATAGTTGTTTTTTTACAATACCTAATACTATAGTAGTAAGGTTATTTCAATTATTTTTGTCCTTTTTGTCGGTCTGTGATATTAATAGGGTTCCATATCCTGTTAAAGTTTATAATGACCAAATCGTAGATAATCAAATTAAAATATCTTAGTTGTTAGTTATTAGTCGATGGCATTGCGGGGGAGGATGGGTGACGACGACGACCCAAGGTGTATATATGTAAGTACACATGGATACATACATCACGTGTTCCTATTACGTGTATGATATGTATTTATTAAAGGCGAGTTGCCGAAAACGAAGACGGACGACAAATTAAACAAGTGTGAACGACACGCACACATTTTATTGTACTTATTGTTGTTATTATTATTATTATTATATTCGAAAACACAATTGCGATAGAGTTGTTCAAGCGTGCGGCGTTTCGGAGAGACGCGGCGCAAGCATAACATTATAATATAATAGGCCATTAGTCATTGTCGTCAAATTAGAATGAAACAGCTCGCGCGGTGTTCGCATACGCACGCGGCCGGTCCGTACACGCGAAGGCGAAGAAAAGAGAATATTTTATAAAAATTAATAATCACAATAACAAGTGAACCTATTGCCCGTGTAGTGGCTCGTTGTTGTTCATTGTGAGCGCGCGCGCGCCGGAGAGGATATTTTTTCGGCGGTAAATTAATGGCCGACTGTGCTAAGGACATGCGATATTTCACGTGTCGAGTGGGTCGTCATATCGTGTGTGTGTGTGTGTGTGAGGACAATGCCTCGGGGCGAAATAAATAATAATAATAATAATAATAAAATTTTTCTTAAAAAAATAACACTACTCGCATGTCTGTTCTAACACGTGTGAACATTCGAGTGGTGAGCTTATACAAAAATAATATGTAATGTGTAACTATACATTATGTATATGAATACTACTTTGTCAACGACGGCTTCGTCGTCATCATAGTCACCGTTGTCGTTTGGGGAAAAAAATTTACGAAAATAAATCCTGATATAGAAATCGAGCCGTGAGCGATGAGCTCCGCGAAGATATAAGCACTATAACTATTACACGTCGTTATATGTGTGTGGTTGAAAAATCGACGGATACCTATATTATGTAGTATACAATGACGTTGTACACATATAATAGTATGTGTATTGTATATCTGCGTTGGGTCAGTGTATAGTGGTTTTCACTAAAACCGAACGCACGCGAAAGGTTTTTACTAGGATTGATGAATAACTTTTTTGTTTTTTTGTTTATTTATTTTATTTTTTGTTTCCTTTCAAAATATCTATACATATATGCATGCTTGCATCCGTCAATAACTACGAGCAATTAATCGATGTGCGAAAAATATTACCATATGACACGATAATAAATCGACTTTAACGCCTACGCCTCACTGCTCGTACTACAGCTGGGATTTTAAATTCGAACCAGTGCTTTTGCATACCAATACTGTTGCTGATTCAATGAGACAATAAGACCGCGCAGAAACCAAAACTTATTGTACCTCACCACACCTATCCGCGACCGTCGATTTTCGAACAAATTTCCGTTAACGAATGTGCGTCGCAGTCCTATAGCCACTCAATGACTAACCAACTCTTCGACCAGAATCGTTCTCATTAATAATAACATAAAATAATCAACCCTAATGCTCAACTTTTATGTATATTTATACTTACAACTCGCTTAGCGTTTTTCCTGGAGGCTAAAACGAAAACAAATAATTCGCCATCTCAATAAAAAATAAAAACAATACCTAACCAGTACATTATCGCGTGCGCTGACGTTGCTTCCCGTTGTAATATACCGTTGCAAATAGGTAGTGCACGAAAACCACAATATGGTCAGACTACCAATACGCACGTAAATAAAAATAATGATTTTTAAAATGTATTCAATTAATCGTTTTCGCATACATGATCAGCGACCACAGCGGCGCTGCGACGTTATGCAATTACTATTGATACATAGTATTTGGCGTACGTGTTGGCCAATGCAGTTACATAAAAATAAATAAATAAATAAATAAAAATGTTTCCCTAACAGTTTCGCATTGTTTAATTTACCGAAACTTAGTAGGCCACCCAGACCGTTGGATCATGTATGCAACGCGTGATATGATAACTTGACTTTAATGCACCGAAAAAAATAATAAAAAACAAAAATCAGACATCCGATAGCGGTCTGAAAACACGGCGTATATGCCACCGTCGCGACGGTGGCATATACGCTGTTTTTTCAGACGCGTCGGCCGTCCGGAAATTGATCTCAAGGGATGTGGTTTCTTTTACATTGTATAGGTATACGTTATTGTACACGAACGTGTATAAGTATACATTCTGCATATACCTAGACCAGTGACCTATCAATTATCATCGTCTTTTACCGCAGAATAATATCTACCTGTTAACAGTATTTCATTACGGCAGTTAGTACAAAATATATACAACAGTAAGTTTAAGTTATTATAATATTTAGTAAGTACCACTACCTACCATTAAGTGGTGAAACCAATATTATTCAAAAAACCATTGATAGAAATGTGCTGCCATGCATTGCTTTCTCAAAGATGTAAATATAATTTACATCGTATGCAAAATAAAAATGGTGATAAAATTGTTGAGATTTGTAAAGTAAATTAGAAAACATAATACTATTAACGACAAATTATTTGTGTCAACATTTGTTGGTTCAATTTTATTAATGTAATAAAAATGAATAAAGGAATTTTTCCCAGAGCTGACGTGAAGGGAGGAGGCGAGGTGTATCCAGATACCAGGCTTTGCGCTTAACCTTACTAGAATTATACAAATAAAAATAAAAATAACTTTACTTTTGAGCAACAATATTATAAAGTTTATATATGTAATGATATTAATTGTGTAGTTTATAACTTATTGTTAATAATGCATATTATTATTACTTTTACCGACGTCTGTATCAAACGAGTTATTTAGATACAATGAACTATAAGATTTATAGGATTCAACCAAAAACTACACGTAATCTTTTAATTTAATTTAATATTTTATTAGATGCTAAATTAATCACACATTGATTATAATACCAGTACTTAAAATATACAACTGGGGTATTATTAAAATATTATTATGTTATTACAATATATATTATACTATTATTGTATACATTGATATCATAATTTACTATATTTAACTCTTGTTCTTATATCTTATACTGTTTAATATGTCTGTATGTATTAAAAGAGGATTTTATTAATAATTAATTAATTATTGAATCTATTAGGATAGTTAAAATATTTGGGAAGAAAATATCATGAAAGGTATTTATTTTATTTATGAAGGTTCATAATGTATAATTTAGATTCTAGATATATAAGGTGTAACACATTACTAATATACATTGAAATACTCTAAGTTTGAAAACTAATAACTTATAAGTAATAACTAGGGTAGAGGACTTTGCATATTTGTTTTTGCATAGTCACAAAAATAGCAGAGTACGAATCAAATACATTTCATGCTTTCACAAAGCTAGTTATGCAATTTTATTTTGCATATAAATGCATATTTTGAGTTCTTTTGGTTTTTTGGGCATATTTTACGTTTTTATACGCTATTTTATACTTATTGAGACATTTAACATAAATCGATATTTTCCAAACTGATAATTTTATTTCAAACAACACAGTCAAAATGTTTGGATAAAAATTTATTTATTTTTAGTTTTTGTCGTATAATATGGGTTTTGACTTTCCGCGGGCAAACACTTTTCCTAGAAACAATAATGATCTAACGTCGTTTCCTTACCAAAAATTCAGATAATTAAGAAAATTAAGTAAAATTAAGTAAAATTGTTTATTTGACTATGGTATATAATATATTTAAATAATGTAATTGTTTTGATTTTTTTTTTTTTATTAATTATTATTACTATTAAACTTAATTACTTTATCAATACTTTTAAATAAAAAGGCTAAAAAAATTTTAAGTGCATATTTTAAATGCATATTACGAGGTTTTTAAGTGCACAAGTGCTTGCATATTTAGAGCTTTTTTAGAGCTACAAGTCCTCTGCTCTAGCAATAACCAATAGGTAATCCGGTAAGCGTAACAAATTTAAAAAATCAAGAAGACTTATTTTATTAAAACTAATATAAAAGAGCTCTAGTATTAATGTATTTTTGTGCCAATAGCCAATTTATGTATTTTGTGCAAATATCTAGGAACAAGAACTTTTTCGTATAAAAAAATATTTCACACTAGGCCCCGCAATTCCTTGAGCCGGCACAGCTCACCACCTTTGACCCTCTGTATATAAGTACAGTATTTTTGTAATAAAAATTATTTTTTAATCTCTTAAGATCGTTCACTTCTCTCTCTTCCCTTGAAAATTGGTGGTTGCATTACAGTCTCAGTGACCAGGAGTCTCTGAAATCTAAATTGTAAAGGTAAGTGTTAAGTATATCATGCTTTAGACTTTTTAGCATTGTATACAAAAATATAAAATAGTTAATAATTAACAAAATATTTAAGTACATATTGGTTGATATTAAACTTGAAACACTAAATTATTCAACAGAAATATTTTTTATTAGTCACGTTAAAAAAAATTGCTTATAGTTCATTAAGATATATTGAGTAAATAGTAAGTACTAATATTTTATAAATAAAAATAATAAAAGATAATAATATGACAGTATGTGCCCAAATGGACAAAAGTTTTGCATCGACGATAATAAAGATTATCATTCGTCACTATTGTCTAGCCTCTAGATGCCCACATTACATGCAAAGCGTTCAACACTGATCAGCAGAGTTGGGTAGGTCGTGAGTGAGAAGTTTATTCAAAGAGTTGGCTATTTTAGGTAAACTGAATGAATCGAATCAGTGTATCATAATTCAACGTTACTTACAAATATATATTTATATATATAATTGTAATATCTGTGGCATAGGCGTGCGTCTCAGTAAATGTCTCAGTTCATAATTTTGACTAGGTTATAAAATGGTAATACGATATCAATAGTTATGGATTGGAGTATGGATTTGTTTTTAAATTCATTTTGGACGGTTTTCAATAATTTAAGGAAATATGGGTTTTATTTTTAGTGTAGGTAAGTATTTACTATTTATATTTTCCTAGAAATAACAATGATTACATCTATTCTTTAACTTTACGATGTCTAAATACTGAAAATTTACCAGGAAAATTGATGACAATTCTACACACTATACTGTTAATTGTAAAATTGAAGAAATTAGGTATTTTTTACTTTTTATCTAATGTTAGATGAAATAATTCAAGGAATTGATGAACGTTTTTCACAAGAAACATTGAATTTAACTACATCTATGGGGAAAATGTTAAAACTTCAAACAGATGATGCAGACATTAAAATATTGTCAAAAGCATTTAATTTAAAAAATATTCATACAGAAATTAAACTATTTATAAATATACTTCAAAGTCTTTCTCATGCACTTGTCCGTTCTGGTTGTTCTTAACTTATCTCTAAATTCTTAATTGATTTAAAAACTTAAGTTTTAATTAGTAATTGCTTACTTACAGTTAACCTGATTTATTTTGTTTTTTTTTTCGTTTTATTTTATTGAGTAAGATTTTTATTATTATTATTATTATGGAAGCCAAAATTGATGATTTACTTAAATCAATTGCCGATGTCAAAGCTACTCAAAGTAAATTAATATCCATGTTGAAATCCCAATCGGATAAACTCTACGTTATCTAAGAAAGTCGATGATCTTGGAGTTCGTATGGATTCGCTAGCAGCCGATAACGACTCATTAAAATCTAGAGTTTCTGTTATCGAAGACAAAATTACTTCGTTTCAACATTCGCCGGCTGAACCCAACACTACTTTAGGTAACAATTTAATATACGAAATGATCGACAGACAATCTCGCGCCAATAATATTTTATTATTTAATCTGCCGGAAGTTATGACTGATACTGTTAACCCGATTAGTGACGAATTAACATTGAATAATATATTCAAATTATTAGATTTGGATATAAGTAATTCTCATATTTTACGTTTGGGTGTATTTGTTTCGTCTTCTTCAAAACCTATGCCACTAAAAATTACACTTCACAATTGTCATGATGTTTTTAAAGTCTTCTCCAATCAAAAAAAATTAAAATCAAATGCTACCTGGTGTAACCTCCATTTCTCTTCTGACCGGACCAAGATGCAGCGTGATTTCATGTCTAACCTACGTCAGGAACTATTACATCGTCGTTCTAATGGGGAAAATGATTTGAGTATAAAGTATGTAAAGGGCATGCCTACTATAATAAAGTCAAAAAACTAATGAGTTCACCCCCTCTCACTGTAAACTGTTATTATCAGAATGTTAGGGGTCTCAACACTAAATTGCAAATTTTAAAAACTAGTTTACCTGTTTTCAATTTTGATATCTTTATTCTTACTGAGACCTGGTCGCACGATAATATTTTAAATACCGAGCTTGAATTTTTTAATTACTCAATTTATAGATGTGATAGGAATTCTTCTAATAGTAATTGTCTTCGAGGTGGTGGTGTTTTAATAGCTATAATAAATAAATACGTTTCCACTGTTATCAATATTAATAATAACGATTTAGAATTATGTTTTGTCTCTGTAAAAATCAATAAGCATACAACAATTATTATTGGTTCTGTTTATTTCCAGTGTTGGGAAATATCTAGTTAAATGTATCTAGATAAGTCATCTAGATAAAAATTATCTATCTAGATAAATTTATACTCAGTTATCTTTATCTTCATCTAGATAAAAATCTTGTTATCTATGAGTACAAATCTAGATAATTTATTTAAATGGAATAAAAATAAATTTGAAAATTTAAAATGTTTTTATATTTTCATTTTTACATTTTTCTGTACATCATAATATAATATGTATATTATTCCTATTACACATATAATAACTGACAAGATGACAATCTTCATATGAAATTTATTTTAAAAAAAAAAATCTTTATATTATATGTTTATTTTCAAAATGTTTGAAATTATTAAAAAAAGACAGAAATGTATTGTTATTTTATTTTCAAATCTAAGATTTTTTTATTATTAAGTTAAAGAATGATTTGTCATCTTCTTATGAAGTTTATTTAAAAAAAAATATTTTATATTTTATGTTTATTAATGTTTGAAATGAGTTTAAAAAATGATATTTATTTTAAAATGTTTTTAATTATGAATTTTTTACCTAATATCTGTAGGTTGTAGTATCCTGAATTTTTTCAAAATCAAACATGAAATTATCTCATATTTATCTAGATAAAAATGTACTTATTTTTATCTTTATCTAGATGAAATTTAGAATAACTATCTTTATCTGTATCTAGATAAGAATTAGTATAGTCATCTTTATCTTTATCTAGATAAATTATTAGTTATCTATTCCCAACACTGTTTATTTCCCACCTTGTTCCCCTATCAACTCTTACTCTAAGTTTTTTGATATTATTGAAAATCTTATATTATTATTTCCTAATTACGATCTATGGATCTTTGGTGATTTTAATTTACCCAATTTATATACTTCTAATTCAGTCAATACCAATTTGTATTCTAAGGAAACCTTATTTTTCGAAAAATTATCGTTACTCAATTTGTTTCAGATTAACCCTATTCTTAATTCTAATAATACTTCTCTTGACCTCATTTTATCTAATTCTTTCTTATCTCAAGCTACTTTAAATATCGACTCTTTAGTACCCATGGATAAATACCATCCTCCCCTTTTTATTGATCTTCCCCTGAATCCAGTCGTATCCTCTCTCTCATTTTGCGAAAATACATATGACTGGAAAAATGGTAATTACCACGCTATAATATCCCTTCTCGGCTCTTTTAATTGGACTGAATTTTTCAATATTAATTCCGTTATTAATTTTATAATTGATGAATTTCATTCTTTGCTACATTTTGCTATTAATCTTTACATTCCTAAAAAACAATTTCATTCGTCTCGTAAATATCCTGTTTGGTTCTCGAGTGATTTAAAAAATTTATTATGACAGAAAATCATTGCTCATGCCAGTTATAAATCTTCTAAATCACATTCTGACTATTTAAAGTTTTCCGCTCTTCGTGCAAAACCTAAATCTCAAAGTAAAATCGATCATTATAAATATATATTTAATACTGAATCCTCCTTAAAATCGAATCCTAAACGTTATTGGTCTTTTCTAAAAACCATTAAATCATCTCCGGACTTCCCTGATTCTTTAAACTTAAATGACTTATTTGCTAATGATGGTAAGAGCATAGTTAATTTATTTGGCACTTATTTTTCTTCAGTTTACAAGAACTTAAACACATCTCTTTCTGACTACCCATTTCCAGTCATTGAATCAGTTGATATTATTAATTACTGTAAAATCAATATTTTAGATATTTTTAATGAATTAGAAAAATTAACCAGTAAAATTTCTACAGGACCTGACGGTATATCTGCCTTATTTTTGTATCACTGTAGATTTATTCTTACCCTTCCTTTACATATAATGTTTACTCTTTCTTTAAATCAAGGTATTTTCCCTTCTTATTGGAAATCTACTTTTATTAACCCTATTTTTAAAAAAGGTTTAAAATCATTAGTCTCCAATTATCTTCCTATAACAATTACTTCTATCATTCCTAAGATCTTCTCTAAAATTATTAATTATAAATTAACTCCGATTTTTAAAAACATACTTATTCCGCAACAACATGGTTTTAGACGTTATAAATCAACATTAACTAATCTTATTAATTTTAAACATTTTATTTTACACTCATTTTCCAATGGCAGTCAAATTGATACAATTTTTACCGATTTCGAAAAGGCTTTTGATAGTATAGATCAGCGTTTCTTAAACTTTTTTATCCGTGGAACCCTTTTTGATATCTACTTTTATCATGGAACCCACTACTGTTTTGTTATTGAAGAGTAGCTTATAGATAACCTAGTGTTGAAATGTTGAACCTTCAGTATGAACAGAAAAAATTTTATGAATTTTTATCTACAAAATAACTTGCAAATTATCGTGATTTTTACATATTTCGTGTAAATTGGAAATTTGAGCACTTATAAAAAAAAATTGTGACTTACGATTTTAGATTTTTTTTTATCAGTTAAGGAACAACTTATAAGAAACCTTGTATTAAATTTTCAAGATTTTCTGGGCAGCCAAAAAAATTTTATCGTTATTTAAAAAAAAAATACTTAAAAAAATTGAAAATTTCAATCGTCTATAAATAGCTTAATAAAAGTCAAAATACTTTGAAAATTTAATGGTGTATAGAGAACGCTAATCTAAACATTTGTTGAAAATTTCAAGTATTTACATTGATTAGTTTTTGAGTTATAGCAAAATAAAAAATTTGATTATGTCGAAAACTGGTTTTGCGTAAAAACTCCCGTTTTTCCCAAATTTTTTTATGGTTTTTCCCGTCGCATTTAAAAAATATTGGAAATTTTTTACTTTTGACCCCCCAAAGTACCAAATAAATTCACTTTCCTTTCAGAAAAGTTGCTATATAAGGCAATCGAAGCATTTTTACTGCCCCAAAATGGTGTCGACAGACACAAAAAAAAAAAAAAAACACACATCATTGTAAAATCAATACATTCTTCACTCCGCTTAGAATCTAAAAATAAAGGAAATACCCGTAGAAAAGAAGTATTAAAAAAACAAAATGATATGAAAAAAATATACTCTGATTATAAATCTAAAAAAGATATTTTAACATATTTAATGCAAACGCGTACCAATATATAAACATCAAAATTATTTTAATTATTTAATTATTTAACTTAATTGTCAACAAATTATTGCAATTGTAAATAAAATTATTTTTAATCTAACAAATTGTAAATAACGATGGCTTGCTAAGGAATGCTAAATTAAATAACTCAAACAACATTTTTAAACCCGCCAGTCTATAACACCACAATATGATTATAGATAGAAAGTCCTAAGCCTTATAAAGAGTGAAGGAATATGTTGTAGAGTATAATAATGTTCCACTATCGCTGATGACCAGGGCTGTGAATTTAATGCATTTGCATGTTTTTTCTATATTTCCAAGCCTATTTGCCTGTTTTTAGTATATAAATGCATGCATATTTAACACTTTTTTAGTCCTCAGCCTGGCTTATAACCAATTCGAAATTTGTAGGTAGGTACACAGGTTATGTACACCCTATACGTGGGTAAATTTCTTCGAAAAAAGGTTTCTATTGTTCGCAAATGAGTTGTGTTTTTGTGCGCAAACGGGTTGTAGCCGTTATGGAGTGGGTTCTTGGATATGTACCAGGGTGCTGAGTCGACAAGATGAAGGGCTATTGATTGGAACGCTTGTATGGTACGGACTTGCGAGGATGTTACACGAGCCCAAATCTATGTTTTATAAGTCCACATAGGTCTTAAAAGTGACTTATAAATGGTATTTTTTGTTTGTATGGTCATCTTTGATTTAAGAATAGGTCAAAGAACATATAGTTAAATATTAAGTTTTTACATTTTAACTTTTAGGTGAGGGCCCCAGGTAAGCCTTTTTCAAGAGTAATATTTAGATATTTAATGTCTGAAGAGGAAGGAATATGTATTCCTACAAATTATAAAGGTGGGCATTACATTTTTTAAAGCGAAATTGACATGTACTAATTTTTCAGGGTTAATTTTAATTCGCCAGTTTGATGTCCATTTTTCAATTAAATTTAAATGATTTTATAGAGAATTAGAGGTTTGAACTGGGTCACTTTCGAGAATTACGGTATCATCAATATATAATTGTGTATGTTGAGTTTGGAATGTTGGGAGTAAAATTATTATAGATCTGGGGAGAGGTACCTTGAGGCATCTACCTTGAGGTTAGGTTAAACCTAACCTACCTACTACCTTGAGGCATATCTGCTTTTGTAATAAGATAGGAACAAAAATAATTGAATTGTCGGACCATGAAAGTGTGAATTTTGAGGTAGGATTTTATTATTAAGTAGTATAGGGTAAGTAGAAATATTTTAAGCTTGTAAAGTAAACCTTCATATTGCACCTGATCGAAGACTTGCAATACATTAGGAAATAAACCGAGGCAATACTGTCTTTTTTCAAGTGAGGAAAATATTTCATCTGTTAGCCTTTTTATCTGATAAACTGTTTAGTGTAGAACACTGAAATAAAATTGAGAACTGGGAATAACTTTTTATGCTTGAAATATTTTTCTCATTCTATTAAGTATGAATTCTTCAAATAATTTGGCCAGAATAAGTAACAGACTTATTGGTCTATATGAAGTAACTGAACTCTTGGGCTTCTTTGGTTTTTAAATGAGTAAATTTGGTCAGTTTTCATACTACTGGAAAATGCGAAAATCTTAGCATGGAGTTAAATATATAAATAATAAGTAAAATAAATTTTTTGGGAAATTTGTTTAGATTTTGTTTAATATTAAGTTATAGCCTGGTGCTTTACCTTATTTTAGTTTTTTTTTATTAAAAATTGTAGTTCATTAAGTGTGGTGGGTTTGGCGGGAAGAGGAACAGGAAAAGGACTCTTGAGAAATTGATCGATTGTGTTAGTGTTCAGAACTTGGTAAAATATCAGGATACAACATGAAAACATTTGATAAATGTTCACCAAAAAGGTCGACTTTCTCTTTGTCTAAAACAACAAAAGATTTATTTGGACTAGTGAAATTAAATTTCTTATGTCATCTGGCAATATTTGGTTAGCAAATGACATATCGGACACGAACAAATTGTCATCCATCAAACATATCCAAAAAACATAATTATTATATTATTATAAAATGTACATTATTTTTGGACTTATTTACACTAAATAATAGCTGTATTTGGTCAATACTCATTTGGGTGTAAATGTTTGTAGAATGAAGGAAAACGTATGAGTATATTCCAATCATATCAATTTTAACTATACATTTTCATTGTTAAATACAATTGTCGCAACTGCCAATGCGATGTAAGAAAAAGTTTCCTGAGTCTTCGAAACACTCAAAATATTAATTAAATATTATACATAAAAAAAATATCTAGATAAATAAAAAGATAAAATTTATTCATCTATCTAAGTAAAATAATCGATAGTTAATATTTTTATCTAGTTAAATCTCAACATTATGACATCTGCAATCAATATGACTGTATACTAATTTTAAAATATTTATATTTTGCGTGTGTGTGTGTGTGTGTTTTATAATATATATTATAAACAACGTTGTTTTTAATGGTTCATTTGTTGAAATAAGTGGTAACAAATCAGAATACGTACACAGCAAAATATAATAATACTATACTATTACGAGTACAAAAAGTTCAGGTGACGAGTAATTATTTTTTTTCTCTGCATATTTTACTGTAGAATATCTGATGATTATCCATTGTTCTTAATCTCACGGACCTCGTTACTCAGAAAACAATAATGTCGAATATCATTCATTTCGTCAATTAGGTCCACAACATAGTTGGACGAATCACTAAACTTACTATATTTTTTTTCCATCTTCTCAGTTCACGTAATTGGCTGCAACTATAATAATATTTTGTCTGTGACCCGTAATTAATCAAAATTATACGTCCAACGAAAAACGTATTATGCACATACAACCAATATCTATGTATGTAATAAAAAAAATGCATATATATATACATGTATGTTATTTGTAAAATGTAAATTGTTTTCAAACCTAACGTAGAATTACTATTACATACGTGTACGGTACGCAGTGTATCCATAACACTTGACACTAATAGGTATAGGTAAAAGCAGTATGTACTCGTACTTATTATTTATAATGGTATTCAAAAGTATTTTTTAAAACAAGAACATATCCTTGTAGTCCATTCATCGTCATCAAATATATCAATTATTATTCAAATAAGTATACCTATAGTTTGTTTTAAAAAAAAAAATCTGTTTAGTTAACGATTTTTAATTAGTTTTTATTTCTATTCCTTAACTTAAAATTCCAAGTTAAATAAAAACATGCTTTTTGAGTTAACCATTCTGTTAGCTATAGTTCTAACACTGTTATATACATGAGGATAAAATAAGTAGAAGACAACAAAGTTAGAAAATAAATAAGATTTTAAGATAATTTCTTATTGATGTGTCATGCGAATCCAGTTATTATCGAGCAAAAATAAAAATATGAATACATTTGATCAGTCTCAGAATAACATACTGGCAGTTAACAACAACATAACTTAATATTTCGTTGGGTGTAGAAAAACATAAAAACATTGTTACATAACAAACCAAATATTAGATTATTCATAAAATCAAAACTGTTAAGTAGGCTGGTCATGTTTGGTGGACTGGTGAAAGTGTCATACAAAATGTACTGATCCAAAATAAAACAAAAAAGCGACAAAGGGGAAGAATGCGACAGCGATAGTTGGACAGAGTGAAGAAAGATTTTTCAGATACCAATAAATCAGAGCAAATAGAAAATGTGATGGATGGGAATGTATGGAGATACTAGGTTATTGCGTACAAAAGGCCCATGACGGTTTGCAAAGCACTAAAAATAAAAATAATAATATTCAAAAAACAAACGGCCATTTCATTATATTTTCTTGGATTCGTTGAGTATCCACAAAATTGAGCTTGAACGAGAGAAAAAAATTATCAATAGTAATAATAATAATACACCGTACACGCGAGCGGTATACTATGTATATAGAAAATACGATCTTTTAGTTTGCACACGCACGCACGTCTAACGGCTACTCTGCGTGTAATATCCGCGTACACTTTATAGTCTACTTCGCGCACTTCGTATGATCTAAGTTTATAATATTCATATAAAATCATAATATATTACCATGTATCCACGCATACTTAAACGCCTTATATGCGCTCGTACACGCATCATCGCATACGGTCGTATTCCACGTGAACCTATATTCCCCTCCTTTCACCCTCCCCTCACCAATAACTTTTTATCTATAGTCACTTATCATATCGTTTCACATTATTGTTTCATCACGGGCATTAATTGATTCGCACGTCTCCCGTCCTAACCCGTGTGAAGGAGTAAGTGAATACGCGCGGGGACAGCCGGCTGTGCAGTGCGACCGTTTGCTGCTTGTTGCGTAATATCCGCACGCGTAAATATATTATATATTCCATGATTATGTCGTCAACTGTGACTCAAAAAAAACCGATTGAGGAAAAAAAAAAGAATCAAAAACTGGTTATTATTATAAAACTATGTCGTCGTCCGTTCGTCCGTTGGACGGGATTTTCTCATGACGACGATGTCGCGTCATCCATCCCCTTGACCCGGATACCTGCGCACGTTTCAATTTGAATAATTATGCGCGCGCATTACAGTTATTTTTATACTTACACACCTATTGACATGACGCCGTGGCGCACAGTAAGTAATAACACAATCGACGATATTGTATCGATAATATAGTTCAACAATGTACACGAAAAACATTGTTGAATGAATATGCTACAGTGGTAATAATAACAAAAAGTATAGGATATAAAAGTCTCGCTTTACATGTGCATATACATAATCACTATCACACGGTATGCCCGTGATCTCACGTGTATTGTACACACACAGGTGCAATCGATTTCCGGCGGACAAGCGTGTATCGTTTCTGGTGCGCATTATTATTCGAACGGGAAAAAAAAAGAAAATAATAACACAAATTATTATTATTATTATTATTATTAGTCTTACTGCATTGTGTATTCTATATATACATGTGTATGTACTATGTAGTAGTAATAAAATAACAATAATAATGATAATAATAACAATAATAATCGTATACAGTGTGATAATATAATATTGGAAGCATTCGATTGGTCCGTTACGGTTGATGGGCGCCCAACCGCAATGTAAAGGGCCACTTTCTAGACGGAACGTGATATTGTTCTGGCCGTGAACACGCGGCAGGAAAACGCGACGCCGTAGGCACACCGATAGCCGATATAGGAATCTCTATTTGAGAACCCACGCGGTCTCTGTGATCTGAGCGGAAAATTTATTGCATATTAAAAATACATAGGATTTCTTACGTTAAGGTACGATACCGTAGCAGTAGAATGGTTTGAATTGCATGATGCTTAACAATTATTACGGAACGCTTATGTTTTAAGTTATTTGGTTTCGCATTTAAATTTGCAGTAATCTGTCTCCTCATTGACTTTACTTCTTGTTTCATAACGGTTTCGTCTTGAAGAACATTTTGATTGTGCTCTCCGTTAACGGAAATGACGAATTTTTTAGCTGTCGAAAAATTTTTGCTGTAATATGACAATTACAATTCCGCTTTCGTTTTGAAAATATTTTAAATTCACTAAATTTAAAATCATCGATTTTAACGCCTTTTTTACCATGACAGGTTCAAAAAACTTTAGAAATATGATCATACATGATCTATACTATTTAGAAAGTCTAATAAAATTGGATGGATAGAAAAATATTGTTATTTCGTATATACTTAATACGCACAAAAAACACAAAATCGTCATATCTGATTATTGTCAGATTATAGCAGTGTTATCGTTTATTTTATTATCTAGTACCAATAAGCATACCAAAAGCTTCTCTGATTTTCTATGTAAAATTATAGTTATATACCACGGAGACAGGATGCATAGACACAAAGACACAATATTTAATTCCGTGTGTCTAAATGTTGTGTTTATTTATACCCAAACGTGTTGTACCCAAACGTGTTGGATTTTGGGTCATTAATGTGACCAAATGTTTATCGCCTACGCCCAAGTCGCATTTAATTATAAAATATAAAAATATAAATTATTATTACTACTTGTTTATCGGCAAGCGTCATTTTTTAAGAGCACATTTCCGTAAGATATCAAGGTCCACCTTTGGGGACTGCGACTAAAAGTAAATGCATTTATTTTTCAGCTATGTGGGTGCTTTGATTTTCATCAAATTGTTACATTAGAAAAATAATTTAAGGGAATGGTGAAAGGCCCCTTCAAGAAAGGAAGTAGGAGGAGAAATACGAGGTTTCATCCCAGAGATTAAAACCGAAGAGTGTAATTTTCCTAGTAAATAATCTATTATTGACTGCTAGTTTGATATTTTTAATTTAGTTACTAATAATGTGGTAAAGACTCGATAAATATGATTGTATGCTAATTATTAAAAAAAAATTGTTGGGAACGCTATTTGATTCTTGGTCTATGATAAAACGTAATTTTAAAATTTTCCCCGGGTCTGAAAATTCCTAATTCTGCTTCTGAGCATCTTGATAGATGATGTCATAGCTATAGTACAAATATCTCGAAAAAAGATTTTGAATATATATTAAACATTGATTTTCGAAATACTATCTGTATGCTAAACTAAGGAAGCATAATATTAAATCTAGTGCAATAATATAAAACTCTTAAGGCTAATCCATTATTAAAATCTGTGCACATACATAAACACATATAAATTTATAATAATAATATTTTAAAATTATTTTGTATAATTTATACATTATAATGTACGTATAAGTGGATCAATTGTTAATTCTGCATTTTATAACATTAATTAGTAATACTATTATACTATATTCTATAAATATTATTAATTCAAAATCAAAATGCATAAAGAAATATCATTTACAAAAACGTATTTCACTTGTATTGAAATGTAATTAACTGCGGTCAAACTTGTTTCATACGATCGATTCACATATAAATATACATATGAGTACACATGTAACTAATGTTACACTATATAATAATGCATTATACGTAACATTAACAGACAGCTATTAAATTACAGTACGGAAAAATACTAATTAATAAACTATAAGCTACTCGTACATACGCTATTTTATACTTTTGTAAATACTATAGTTATTTTTAATCGAACCTTATAACTAATAATAGTAATAATAAAAAATTAAATCAAAATATAAGTTGTACACAAAAATAATTGATAATGTAATCTTTGACATACCTACATGTATCTATTAAAATTAATTATGAAAAATGTATATAGCACTTGTTGATTTACTGTACATTAGGGTGACCATACGTCCTATTTGTCATCTTAATGTCCTGTTTTTTTAATCGGAATTAAACAGAACATTTAGTCTTGTTTTCCGTGATTGTACTGTTTTAATACTGTTTTTCACTATTTTTTCATCAAAAGGGATTTTAACGATCAACTGATAAAAGTGTTATCAATAATAAACTATTTTAGATATTTTTATCTATGAAATCCAGTTATTTTAAGACATTTATTTTTAGTGTGAGTTTTTACCGAAATTATGCCGATTTCGATCATTGATAAGAATAAAAAATCACTATTCCTTGATATCATAACATTCAGAACACTAGTACATTAATTATTTATATAAGTTTCATGTTTTGACAATCAATTACTTTTTTTTACTCATTGCAAAAAAATCGTCCTGTTTTTTTTTTACATGCAGTGACCCTACTGTACATAAATAACATTATTTTCAATCCAATTATCTTGCCAGATTTATTTATAAAAGTACTATAACTAGGGCCCGGATTTAAATGCATTTAAAACTATACAAATATGCTCTAAAAAATAGCCAAAAATGCTCTTAAAAAATTAATTTTACCACAAAAATGAACTTAAAAATGCCATATATATCTATATATTTTTTTTTTACAGGATTTGTAAATTTTAAATAAGATGTAATTTTTATTTATTATTTTATTAAAAAAAACTGAAAATCTGAAAAATTGACTTGATACTGACAAGCAAATGTTATGACCGCTATGTAATACGAACAGACTTATTTGAACGTGATTTTTGACCGAATACGGGTAACACTCCACAGCCAATAATAAATTATGATAAAAACTGAATCGAAAAATAAAGATTGACAATTAATATGGAAAACCCGTTAAAGCTACTTAAATATCAAGAAAATAATTTATCTTGAGATAATATTTTTGAATAGGCTAAGTTTGTATAGTTTATTAAACAAATATACATTAAAAACGAAAAAATTACCGAAAAATGCTAAAATATGTTCTAAAAATTAAAAAATATTGAATATGCAAAAAAAAGAGCAAAAAATGCAAAATAAAAATGTCACCTTTGAAGTCTCTGTTATATGAATCAAATTATAAACTTGGAAAGCAGTGTCTAAGATTAACCAAAAAAAGATGCACTTTGAATTGAAATCCGGGCCCTAACTATAACATATTTTCTTTTTCGGATGTATCGATATCTTCAGTATAGTGACGTATATAAGACCGGTTTCAGAAAGAGTGTACATTGTCATTGTTGTGAACATAATATTTCATAACAGCGACACTGTGAAGATGGAACCTGCAATGGATCCAAAACGCCAGTACACTATATCGAAAATATGGATATATATCTAAAACAGGAAATATTATTTCTTCAACTCATAAAAGCTTTAAGCAATTTGTAAAAATTAGGTTATTAAACGGTACATATCGAATACGCCTGAATCCATATATTTTCCCAAATAGCATTCGCAACTAAAATTATTAGATGTATTGTATTCTATGTAGTAGAAGCATATAGAATATATAAATTTATTGATATAAAAAATGTGATTCTCGAGACAAAAATCTGATTTCGTTTAAAATAAAAATTAAAGGTGATTTGTAAGCATGTATACAGTTAATAAAAAAAATCAGGTTGTCCATAATAAATTGAAAGGGACCCAAAATTGACATAGAATTTACGAATTAATATGTACGTATATGCATAATATATCAGCCGACCCAAACTTAAACACGTATGTCCTCCGTTTGGTGCGATTGTATATTTGCGGCCTATTATCAAACATCTTTCTGCCTTTATACTTTAAAAGAGAAAATTATAGAACATATGAGTTTAAGCAGAAAAAGTAATCGTATAAAGCATTAATAGTATTACATATACGTTTACAAACGTCTGTCCCGAAACAATTATCTTAAACTTCATTATTGCAACTATTATCTATTTACTATTAGCTCAGAACAGATGAACTAAGAATTCTTCTGGAATAGATCAGTATCTATCTATAGATTTGTTATTGTTTAATATGAATACAAAATAAATCGTAATCAATAAACAATTTTTATTTTTATGAAATACAAATTAATCGCATTAATTTTTCTAATGAAAAAATTAATTCAGTTGTTTTTAGTTTTTACCTAAAAACTGAAAATTCCGTATAATTGTTGTGATTTGTACAATAAATTATTATTATCAATCACGTATACTCTTCGCAAAAATATATTTTTTTAATGTTGTTTTACAATTAAGTTATCCTCAGCTTACATTTATGAAATATAATTAAACTTCAAAAGAAAATTTAAAATTCTTAGAAACAATGATGGATCACTGATTCTTAAACTGTGTTCCGAGGAAACTCAAGTGTATTTTTTCAAAATATTCAAAAAAATTTTTTTGAAAAAAATTTATTAAAGATCAGAGGTCACTAATAGGAAATAGTTGTGTTAGGCTTGCACATTTATAAAATATTATTATGTTTAAATTTTACATAATAGTCAATGACAGTATGCAGTGTAGAATAAAAAGTAATACAAACTTAATAGTGTTTCGTATAATTATAATATAAAAAAGAACCGGATGGGCCTCGCTCTGCTGTACAGTTGGGGATGGAGTGCGACTCGTTTATAGGATAGGTCATTATTACAATGGATTTGTTAAATTTGAATGCAATGATAGATATCATTGTATACGAATAACGATTCTGAACGGAGTTAATAAGTTTGTCTAGGATATAATACATTGTTATTTATAAATATTGTAAAAAGTATATTTTATTTTGAAACCATAAATATATTTTTCAATAAGGATGGGTTGGCAGTTGCATACAGCGATATACTTTGTCAGTCTAGAATATTATACATTATATTATATTTTACATGTAATTTTATGTTAATATTCGCTGTTCAAACGCTTATAAAAAAAAATTGTGCCTATGGATTTTAATAATTTTTGAAGGACATTAAGAACTACTTCTGTGGAATCTTCTATTAAATTTTCAAGTATTTTGTACGAGCCAAACAAATTTGTTTTATCACCGATTATAAAAATAAAATGTAAAAAAATCGAATATTTTAAATGCCTATAAGTGGCTTAAAAATCAATATTATATTTTGAAAAAAATATGACATAAAGGAAATACCAATCTTAACAGCTGGTAGAAATTTCAAAAATCTGCGATTTATACTTTTTGAATTATAACAAATATTTAAAATCATTTGAGAATAAATCGCTATTTTATGCAATTTCGTAAATATTTAAATTTCTAACAGTCATAAAATTTTTTCCTCTAAGTCTGGTAGAAATTTTTTTAAAGAATTTTGAAGAATATTTTATAGATAACCTAGTGTGAAAATTTTGAACCTTAAGTATGAACAGAAAAAATTTTATGAATTTTTATCTACAAAATAACTTGCAAATTTTCGCAATTTTTACATATTTCTTATAAATTGGAACTTTGAGCACTTATAAAAAAAAATTGTGACTTACGATTTTAGATTTTTTTTTATCAGTTAAGGAACAACTTATAAGAAACCTTGTATTAAATTTTCAAGATTTTCTGGCAGGCCAAAAAAATTTTATCGTTTTTTTAAAAAAAAAAATTTAAATAATTGAAAATTTCAATTGTCTATAAATAGCTCAATAAAAGTCAAAATACTTTGAAAATTTAACGGTGTATAGAGAACGCTAATCTAAACATTTGGTGAAAATTTCAAGTATTTACATCGATTATTTTTTGAATTATAGCAAAATAAAAAATTTGATTTTGTCGAAAACTGGTTTTGTGTAAAAACTCCCGTTTTCCCTTATTTTTTTAGGGTTTTTCCCGTCGCATTTAAAAAATATTGAAAATTTTTTACTTTTGACCCCCCAATGTACCAACTAGATTCACTTTCCTTTCAGAAAAGTTGCTGCTTAAGCAAATCGAAACATTTTTACTGCCAAAAAAGGTTTCATCAGACACAAAAAAAAAAAAAATTAAAAAATAAAAAATATAAAAATAAAAAAATAAAAAATAAAAAAAAAACATCATTGTAAAACCAATAGATTCCATCACTCCGTTCAGAATCTAAAAAAACACACATCATTGTAAGACCAGTAAATTCCATCACTCCGTTCAGAATCTAAAATGTAGAAAAACTACCGTCGATAACGAAAAACTAGTACGTGCCACGTGTCCATGTATTTATATCAGATAAAATTAGTGTTTGATTTCAATAAGACTGTTGATCGTGCTTTACTATTTTTATACAGGTAAATAAGGGAATTTTAATTCATAAGGGTGCCGCATAAAAATGTATTATTGTATGGTATTCCGTGATCTCAAAAAGTTTAAAAAACACTGATGTAGATCGGTTACTGATTATTAAAATAGTTGTGAAATAGATAAATGTATGGTAATATTAATACTCTAAATATAGTTTTAAAAAATTCAAGTACACTTTATAATAATAATTTCATCGTTGTTGAGATGGATTACTCATCGGAGCAATAAATGGAAAAAATTGGACACAAGCAGTGAATGAGTAATATTTAATATTACAATACATCGCGATAAGTGGGAAACTATGTACATGCAAGAACAGAAATATTACAAAACAAGTATACAGAATACGACTAGTCTTGGGCGGATTTCGGTAAAATGTTTGATTAAATAAATATAAAAAATATTTATATTATATTGAGAAAACCGTTCCGGTTGTCCCCGACGATACGATTGACCATGTATGTAGCAGATACTATTTTGGAGCAATAATTGCTCATTGAAGACTACATTATCGGGCCCGTAATTGGTTCACTAATTAAGTACGTATGAATTACAAACATCCACACAAGCGTGGGCATATATAGTGAACATAGAGTTTTATGTTTTTGTGAATCATATAAGAGCCACACAGTTAACTAGTGGTGAGGTAAGGGACGTGGTAGGGAGGTACATAATATACATTTTTGCATCATACCAGAAATCAATTTCAACTCGGCGCCGCTGTAAATCACTATAAACAACCCAATGATCACTGATCACTGATCATTGGTGCGTACACGCGTTGAGTGATCATTGGTGCGTACACGCGTTGAGCGATGAGCGTTTGCTGGCATTCATCACGACGGGTTTTCAGTCAGATATTTGTTTCGAACACGAAGAGAGTGAGAGAGAGGGACAGGGGGAAAATAAAGATTGAAGTTTTGAAAACGTTCGCGCGTTTCGGACACTTTTTGACTCGGCGCGCTTACGGGGGGAGGCGGGTTTTCCGTCCACGGCGAACGAAACGCGAGCGCCGGGGAGGGTTAATCGAAAAGTTATTAATAAGTTTCGGTTGTTGACAGTGTTAATTTACGCGACACGGCCGTCAAAACGTCAGGAGCCGCACACGGCGGGCTGGGTGTACGTAAAAATCGCGTCGGCGGCGATTGTCACAGGTTGCGCGCGACCATATGATACGAGGCGGCGGCTAATTCTCTGCACTCCCACTCGTTGCTTTCGGCGGTGGCGGTCTCTCTACCCGTCTCGTCATCCCTTCGTCGTCCCGCCGGCGTCGCGCGCCCGTTCGCAATACGGCCTGTCCGAAAGGAGAGAATGCGTGTCTCTGACAACGTTATTAATTAATACTGTTCCGGCTAGGGAATACGCCACCCCCTTTCGCTCGTACCTCGTCACCCGTCCCTTAGCCGACCGACTGGCCGCCACCACCGTCATAATAATAATAATAATAATAATAATAGTATAAACTGGTCACCATTGTAATAACACACGCACGCGTCCTTTTGATTTTCTCAATTTGATACCGCGTCGGCATACACATACTAACCGTCAATTTCAAAACGCTCTTGCGATGGTTCATTATATATATATATGTGTGTGTGTGTGTGTGTAACATCACACGGAATATCGGGACTCAAAACGGATAAAGGGTCGACGTCTGCGATAACATGAACTATCGGATTGTACACGCACAGTACTTGTATATATGAAATTATTTAAACGAAACCTCGTTTCACACATCTATCACAATTTGCACATCCGTTTATATAATAAAGTTAGTGTCTAAATATTGTCATTTTTATGATTTAGACGGTGATAGTGATGATAGTGGTAGTGACGATGGTGGTGGGAAATGGTTGTAAATATTAATAAAACATTGAAATACTTGCATTTTTATCTTTTACAGAAATTAAAAAAAGTATTTAAATAAATTGATAACATCGTAAATACATAGTATATCGTCAATAATTAGTATAATAGTATAATATATATTATACAATATTATAATACAATTACAATTATATAATAGTAATTATTACTTCATTAAACTACACTTAAAACTAAATATATTTTACAAAATAATGACAAATTTAAAATCTATAGAACTGATGTACTGATGTACGTAGTATACCCGTGTATTTTCAAAATAATTATATGGCATATAATATACATATAACGTAGTATACATGATGGAAACACCACTGTATATGTGTGTTTGTGTGTGTGTGTATACCGTAATGCAAAATACAATTGTTAAGTCGTGTGTATTCAGCGTATGTATTTATGAATAATAAAGTCAACGGTTTTCGTCATACACTACATAAACACTTTCGTCCTCCACAACCCCGATGGCCCGATGTTAATTATCAGTTTGTTGATGTCATCCAATCTCTTTGAAGAAATCAAACGATTACATCGAGTTGATTGATAATTTCATAAGAGTAAACGTCTTTGAATGTCCTTAATTTTCAAATAAATCTAACTTAATGTAACCGTAATATCCCTGAGATAAACGGTAAACTGACGACCAGATAACTTCCCCTCTTAATTATTGTACGTAAACTCATTTAATATTTAAATACGAGGTATATATGGGAATTTAAGCCGTTAGTTTGATCGATGAAAATATAGATAAAATATAAAAAATTAACATAGAAATCAAAAGTATCTAATTATAGTTGCTTACTCGTATATTTTTAAAGCGTGTATAAGGTATAAATCATAAAATTATATTCATATATATATAACTAAATCATTATGTATGCATATATATATACAATGGGGTATCAGCTTTTAACTATTAAATTATAAGTATAATTTACAATAATGTTTATGTTACAAAACCGTTTAGTAATCGCCAAACATATAAATATATACTTTTTAATAATATAGTACCTAAATCTAATATTAAATAGCAACTAAATCTATGTTGAATATGTCTGTGCTATGACTATGTCTATGCTGAAGTGATTACTAACCCATAAGTCATACTGAATGTTTTGTCGGTACATTTATACTTTGAACATAAAATATGAATTTCCGGAAAAACCGCGGTTATGCAAATTCTGAAATCTACATAGCAAATTATAGCAAATTAATTGCAAAATGCCTGTGAAGGATTGGAGTCGCCTTGATTTCGCTTGATTTAGGGGGGCCAACTTCACGCTCATACTCGATGCAGCCGCAATCATTGAAATAGATTATAAGAAACACTCCGATATTTGTGTATAGATAAATTTTCAAAACGGTAGGTGACATTTAAATACTTGCAGTTAGAATCAGATGGTATAATTAAATTACCGTGGTTGTATAGACCGTATAATAATATAAATTATCATCATCAAAGGTGAACTTGATTTTACGTCTCGTCAAAATGTAATCACTGTATTGATGAACACCGGACGGTTTTCAGTCAACGATCATTCAGCGAATCTATTAAAATTCTCTATTATTCTAGAAATAATAATAATGACGTCCTGTCGAATCCACCGTTGCAAACTACAAAATTATAGTAATTTTAAACATCGATATTACACATATACATCAATAACAATCTTATAAAATCGTATTTTTTATTTTCGTCTCCCCCCCTCCCAAAAATAAAATTTGTTATACAAATACCGATTTTAACGGAAATACATCATAGTTACGGTGTGATAACATCATTTCAACTTCTATCACTGTATTTACTTCAACCGTTTACAACAATACTTATAATACTTTCAACGTCAATACAGTGATGTGATATACCGCGGCTTACATACTGAACATAATTTATTGTAATAAAAAAAGAAACTTAATGTTTAACTTAACTATTACTAACAAGAATACGAATACACATAACCATAGGTGTATCATAGATTTATAACGTAACATAATCAGATCGAATATACAAGCTGCAACAATCGTCATCACCCCGAGAATCGTTTTACAATGCACCCTCGACGACTACTTCCGTCATCACTTGTCCTTTTCGCACCCTAATAATCAGTATACACACAATCATGTTTATGTATATAAATAGACATTCTACAAGATATTTCGTGCGAGTTGTTTATTAGCCCCTCGTGTACGATGAAGCACATCGTGCAACTTACACGCATACTTTTCAAAGAAAATTATTATTTCTGGGCACAAAATTGAGAGAGGGAGAGAGAGAGAGAGAGAAAGAGACAGACAGAAAGCAAGAGAGTATTAAATATTGTTTTGTGAAAAGCGTTATTAAATCGACGGAAAATCCGTTTTCACCCGAATGTCATCCCCCGCTCTATTTTCTTCTGCAACAAGTTCGTATATATATATATATATATATATATATATGGATGTGTATGTATGTGAATGTACACTATATATATATATATAATATAGGATAATATATAGGATACGTAAACTTATTGTCAAAGACACCCATGTACACGTGTGCAACAATTAATTGTTATTTAATTATACTGAAACAGAGATCGGATACAAACTCCGAAACTCACATACTGCATATACATTACAAATACGTATATTTCAACATGTTAAATATATATGTGTATAATGCTTAGGCATTAAAATCGAACATTGAAAACTATTTTATATTATAAACTGTAAGCCTAAAGAATATTGGCAGTAATCAAACTTTGAATTGTGTACTTTTAAATATAAATTGATATAGATAATATAACTTAATTCAAATCCATCACAAAATATCAAAGTTAATAAAATGTCTTGTAAAATATGTTAAATTCATATACTTATAATGTAAATTATAAACTATTAAATATTAATTTACAGTAATTTAATTAAATATATATGCAGGTAAATAATAATAAATAATGATTTAAAGTTTGACATTTATTGTCCACTGTAGTTGCAACATATTTTACAATTCGCTAAGTGCAGATAATCTATATATATATATAAGTAACGATATGAAAATTAATTAGACGAAAACTCTAAAACAAGTATTATTTCTTACACCACAAAAAATTTTTTTTAGTTAATTAAGAGTAATTTCATTATTATGGTGCATTAATTATGTGTAAAAAAAATAATATTTATTTATAAATTATTGAAATTCATTATAACTAACAAAAATATAATACTTACTTTCACTTTAGTAATATATCATATGTATAAGCATACTCATAACATTTTTAAAATATATCCTATGCTGGTAAGATATTTTAATAAAAGGTATTGATCACAATTGATAAGTCAAAACAATTTACACGGATTATGGAGATTTGGAACGCACAAACACCCTACAGTTCACTGCGGGTATATTTATATATAATAACAATAATAGTAGTAGTAGTAATAATAATAATGTGTGTGTAGTATATAGACTAAGACGAGATATATTACCGGAAGTGCCTACTTTACAGCTGGTCGATGGAAGTCAATCGACATTGAGAATAGAAAAAAAATTACGTGTTTTGTTTTTGTTAACTGTTGATCCGTAAACGAAGAACGAGGGGAGAGGGAGGATCCATAACGTTCACGGTCTGACGATATCCATAGAAGCAAGACACCAAGAAATCACGGAGCAAAATTAGAAGATGAAAAAACTATCGTATAATAATAATACACCCAGCCGTGTACGATAAAAAAAAAGAAAAATAAGAAAATGAATAAGAAAAAAAAATTGAGAGAAAGAAAGAGAGAGAGGGAACACGGAGGAGTGTATATAGGAAGGTATATACCATGTATACATATAAACTGCTACAGACGTGCCCGCTGGATCTTATTAGACTACCATCCAAACCGGCAATCACATACAAATCTTGGGCTATCGAGTCATTTGTACGAGATCACAAATTATCGCTACACATAATCACGTCTGTTATTTGAATATACACACGACGGATTGCTATTCGGACACGGAGCCAACAGAAAAATGGTAAGGGACAATGACTCCTCTCCGCGCCATTGATTGCTTCACGACTTCACGACCGTATATCACATTTACGGGCGAATTATACGGTTCGAAGAAAACAATTTATGATTTCGTAAAAACAAAGTATACACAGACACGTGTACGCCGTGCAGTTTATCAAGTTCCATTATACATTATGATTATATATGTAGGTATCATGTATATTGTATGCAGTTACTATGGATGTCTGCGATTTCATTATAACTATATATAACGTATGAAGTTGCTGTAAATGGAATAATCGGACTATAGACACGTGGACCGTTTTTAAACAACAATTCGTTATTAATTCGTTAAATTATTCGACAGCATTGAATAATCTCAACGGGAATATCCAAAGTTAGAATACATTTCATAACTCAGATACAGCACAGTATATTATATTTAATTATGACACAGTTTACGAGCTCATACATTTCGTATATGTAATAGGATACTCACATACGCGAACATATTTTTTCACGTTCCTCGCACTGTCATATATTGCGAAAAATCTCGGAAATTCCGGTAAATTGCGATGTAAACGTTGAGTAGGGATGTGTTGTCACAAAGCACTTTCCCTCTCGAAGATAATTCGTTAATGAAAAGTAAAAAAATAAATTTTTTGTTTTTACAGATCGTTGTATGACCTTGTGGTTTGTACCGTTACAACTCTATTTAGCTGAAAAACAAAACTCAAGTTCCCTATACTATAAGACTAAAACATATATAAGTACACACATTTTTATGTTACCGCGCCACCAATGATAATATGAATTAGTCATTACATGGACTGAATTGTTGACCGCAAATTCTTGCGCGAATAACTATTATATTAACACAACGAGTTCGAAATATTAGCTACTGAGTATAAGAAAAGAAATAAAAAACAGCATTTTCTTTTTTTCCATTGCCAAAAATTATATGAAACACTTTGTATTGATAGACTTTAAATAAAAAAGTTTCAGATAAAAAAATATTCGTATGTTCGAGTTATCATGACCAAATATGTTTAGCAAAGTATTTTTTTAATAAAATAGCACTGCTAAAATGAATGATATTATAGTGGCAATATTATAAATAACTTATACTTTTCAAAATACTCAGTGAAATCCCATACACTTTTTATTTCTTATAGTTCGTAATTTTCTAAAATAAATCAGCATGTACGATGATCGACAGTAAATCACAAAATTAAAAATACTTAAAAAAAATTAATAGTTATTTATAATTATGTTGCACACAATATATTCAGCAGCCCATTTTAGTTAATTATTAAAACAATGATAGTAATATTCGCAAGAGTGAAATTGTGAAAATTGCTATAAAATACATATACATTTTAATGCACTTGTTGACGACATTTTTTACGCGTTGCACAACTGAATAATTTACAAATAATTAACCAGGTAGAACGACAACACGTACATTTAACCGCTTTTTACGGTTTATTTAATTCTATACAGTTGAACAATATGGAAATTCATCCATGTGATGGACAGAAAAAAAACTAACAATTTTGTTACCTAGCTTTCATTTCTTTCTTCACTATAGTTACCATATACAAAAATATTACAATCATAGCTCTTAATGTTTCATTCACAGTTATACATTTCATGAGCTAACATATAGTCCGATTGATATTGTACGAATTTAAATAAGTATTTTAGTAATACTTATAACGGCTATAGCACCTAAAATAAAATCGATGTTTTGTTTCTTAAGATCTTGCTGAATGCACATCATATAGGATGTAGAATAAATTAAATCCATAAGACCAAAGAACCAAATGCATCGGTAGCCTAGTCACGATTCTATCACCGTTTCTAACACATGATTTATGTTTGTAACGTATGATTATGGAGGATGGGCCGGAGGATTACAAATGTTATTGAATTTCATCAAAACCCCATCAACCCTCTACACATTTTATACGTTTTTCTTTATAAGTATTTGTTTTATACCACACCAAGAAAAAGGAAAAAAATAATCAAATAACCAAGCAGAGACTTTAACAACTACGCATCTACGTCATTACTTATATATATATATATATATATATATATATATATATATATAAGGATCCAGTATTCGTCAAGGTACCAATTACTATCAAACTAGTATAGTATATAAAATATTATTTTATTGTTATTTCCGTCTAAACAATGTCGTCTTATTTCATATATTATATAAATAACATTATACCTATATTGTATACAAAACGGATAGTAACGAAAATAAAAATGTTTAAAATATTGACACATATTATACAATACTATATTATATATGAGTAAAATATATTTTATAAAGTCTTAAATTGCAATTTTTGGCTTATTTACGTTTTTATTGTTTTTTTTTTTTTTTTAACTATACATCTAAGATCATTTTAAATCCCATGTTATCCTGTGTTAAAAATATCTATGATCTTATAATAAGCATTTGATATCGTTTTACAGAGCACACAACAGTGGGCACGTTAACTTGGTCACAGACGGTGTAATATTTCGTGTTGACTTTTTTTTATCGATAATAAACACACGCACACGCACTCCAAACATGAGGTCCATTGGGTCAAACCACATTTTCCGGTGTTCAATAGGGTGTCTATAGGGTCCTTAGATTTCAGTGTCAAATTTAAAACCTCTCACAAAATACATAACATAAAAGCGTGAGAATATTTTGATAAATAGCAAATATTATCTAAGTTTTAAACTAGTAGCAGTTATTTAATTGATACAATTAATTAGGTTTGTAATAAGACAACATTAATTATTGTTATGTTACACAGAAACTACTAAATATATATTCATATATATATATTTATAAGTATCAAATCAAATTCTTAGGAGGAATATAATTTGGAAACCGACAATAACTTAACAATATATTAATAATAAAATATCATTACATTTGTATGTTTTTTCAGCAAATACCATGAGAAATAAAAAAAAATAATGATAAAATAACTAATAGTAATAATTACGATAAAAAAAATTAACTGATTAAATTGTAAGCAAGTATAAGAATAGAAAAACCATATATTTATTTAAAAAAAATAAAAATATCAGAAAAATTCTAAAATAAGCGGTTTCTCGACCAAAAAAATGTTGTAATTAAATCTACAGACGACTTATTCAGTAAATGTACAAATATCATTATTTATTTTATTAATTGTTCAAGACTTATACCTAACCAAAACTTTATTTTTCAAAGAAAAAATGTCTGTAAATAACCCTCCATTATGGATTTGTATATTTCAGTATAATAAAAATTGTCAAGAAAATCTAATAAAAAGACGTAAGTATAGAAATAAAAATAGACTTTTTCTTTATGTACTAGTAAACATTCATTAATAAGTTGTAAAAATAATTAAATAAGTCAACTTTGGAATTTCAAGTCATGATGCTTAATTTTATAAAATAAAATTTTGAAATGTTGTATTCAAATTTTTAGTTTTATTAATATTTTCTTAACGGATATAATTTTTTTAATTAGTATATTTCTTACTTTTTTTCTCGGGATTGTCGATATTTATAGAAACATAATTTTTACATCAAACCATAATAATTTAAATTCTGTACTAGCTTATCATGGTATCAGATATGAAGAATTTAAAATCAAAGCATACTTAGACTTCATACACTCTAAATTAACTATCAAAGAAAATAGTCGTATACACTAAACTTGAAAATGTTTGACATCATGATACGACATATTTGAGGTTTCTTATGTCTAATATAGAATAAAAATCCAGACTATGGGAATAGTTATTTTTTATTTAGAGCTTTTACTTTAAAAAATTAAAATAAGAATAGTTCAAATGAAAAAAAAATTGCGAACATTATATATTGAATATATGGGGCTATGCATATCCCTGCATCTTTTTGAATGATTTATTCATAAATTGATAACGAATTAACCACTTGAATTTATTCCGATACCTATTTTTTTTTTTTTATAGACTATTGACCAATTAAATTATGAAAAGATAAATAATAATAATAAAAGAAAAATATGTTTTTATCAAAATACAATAAATTAATTAATAAATCTAATTTTCAACAATATACACATTAATATGTGGTCTGTGGGCAGACATATACAAACATGTTTTCCTTTCCTGCGGACAAACAGTTTCATTTATTCAAACGTTTGATTCATTCATCGGTATACTGTATGGATGTTCTACGCGTTTTAGGTAAACCATAACCATGGTTAATCATGTTTGAAAAAAGCTACCGGCAGCTCCTTAAATTCTGCGGTGTACCTCAGAGCTGCGGTCAGCCCTGCAGTGTGGTTTGTCATCGGGTTCACTGTGTATTACACTCATGCAGTATATTTTTGATTCATTTTTTACCCAAAATAAAATTAGTACTAGCACATAATATATCTAACCTTGGATGTTGGTTGATCTGTATGAATTTTCCTGCAGAACTGATGATTCTTCTGTCTTCACTCGGCGAAATGTATCCAACTCTCGCAAATGATTTGAAAACGATGAATTCTCCAAAAAAGGCCTCTGACCGAGACCTAAGGCGCGGAATTGATTAGGTTGTCCTTGGTGTACAAAAAATACAAAAAACACACATTTTCGATATAAATATGAACGTTTAAATAATATTAATTCAAGTACTTTATACTAAAAATTTAGTATTTTAAACATATTTTTAAATTTAAATGTTAGCAAAATGTATAGAAATGCCATGGAACTGATTGGTTTTATTTTGTATAAGTACAATATAAAAATTATAAATTACTTAATTTACAATAAAACCCGTTCAAAAAATAGTTTTTCTTAATTAAAATTGAAAAAAAATGTAGTGTTCTTAAATTGATAAATATTAAATCAGCATATTATTGTAGTATTTTAGTATATTATCATTTATTATACAACAATAAAATTATAACAGACGTATAAAGTTCAACAAGGTCTGTGATTAAATTCAATAACGTTTTTAAGATAAATACATACAGATAAAAACTAAATACACTAAAAGTTTGAAAATAGCATTTTCATTCCCCATTGACGATTCCCACGGATGTTAGCGGTTAAGATAAAATACAATATAGAACTGTATAAACATGCAACATATTCCTCTGAAATTCTAAACATATTTTTATCGCCAGCTGATAAAAATATAGAGTTCTCATAGACATAAATTAAATAAAAGGACTCGATGAACAATACGCAAATATTATTCAATCGATAAATATTCTTCTTTTATAATTTATATAATTTTTATAGATGTACCTTAACTCCTTGATCACATGATAATATAACAAAAATTGGTTTGCGTGTTTTGAAAGAAAAATTAAAAAAATACCAAATTCTTATAACAATAAAAGGATATTTTTACAATTTCAAAAACTACCTGGAGGTCTGCCACATGGTTTTCCGGAGCCTATTCATACTAAAGTCACGCTTTTTGGTGTTATTGTTATACTCATATCAATAAAATACGTATAATATAAATTCAATTTAGCGGAATTAAACTGAGCATAATTGAGGGAAGTCAAGTTAACTATACAAACAATTTAAACAGATGATGGTCTTTTAAATATTACTATATTAAAGACGGACATATGTTGTTTTTTCAAAATACTTGTCCTTCTGTTCATAAATATTAACTTTAAACAATATGAAAAAAAAAACATAAACTGTATTATATAAATTGGAATTCTAAATATGTAGTAAAATATAAATTGACTTAGTTTTTAAAATAAACCCACAACTTTTTTATTTTAAATACTTACGAGATTTGGATCGAGGTTCCCGGGGTCCATCAACAGTAACTTTTATTGCCTTATTGTACGTCGCTACTTGAGGTGGACAAGTCGCAACCGTAATGGTGATTGTGAAACTTTTCCCTAAAAACATATAATATTTATGTTATATATTATATTTTTTTAAATTAATTATATATTGGCTTGATAATAAGTCTAATATAAGTATATAATAATTAGACATCGATTTACTATAATCAATATATATATACCTGTATATAATTTAATTTAATTTATAGATATTTAATTGTAAACATATTTATTATTTTATTATTATTGTTAAATATATTTACAATCTATTATTTATAAAAAATAAGTTCATTTGATATATATATATAAATATGCATGTGTGTCTTTGATAGTAAAAATATAATATGAATGGTTTGAGGAAGAAATTGTTCACTAACAGCACCTTAGTAATATTAATATTTAAACGTATAAAAAAACCTTTTTTCTCATTTATAGAACCAATAATTTCAAAAAGGTATTGTTAACAAACATTTACATTTGTTTTACTATTTTAAAATCATCAAAATATTATAGGACTAATTAATAAATCTTTTATTCGTTTTTTATTTCTTTATTTATCACAATAAATGTTGACATAACCTATGGGTCATACGAAATATGTGAAAATAAATGTATTATAATATTTCTTAATAATAAGGACGAGTTAAATTTATAGTATGACCTGGTAATATATGACTCAATCTCCTCACATGACACATAATAATAATTGAATAGTTAAATTGAATAAACCTAAAGCATAATAACGGCAAACAGAATGCTATAATCATTTCCAATTCCGGTCCCCATTACTTATTAGTTATTAATAGTGTTCGGGTACTGTAACTTTTTAATACAAATCTTATGTAAGCGTATAAGTAAAATATTTCATCATAAGATTATACAATATCAAATTATTAAGTAAGTATAAGAATACGATTTGGAATGTGAATTATTTTTAAACAGTATTCTATGATGATTTGCGTTAAATATGTCGCCACTTCATTTTACATTTATATACAGTGTATAATAATTGTATTACAAAAAATAAATAATTTAATTAATTCAATTTTTAATTTAAAAATAGTTAATCATGAAAAAGAAATTAAAGGTATTTTTTAAAAAAAAACACGTTCCAAAAGTTCTTATAAAAACTAAATTTGAATATATTATACATTGTATACCAAACAAAAAAAAAAAAATAATGAAATCAAAAATGTAAATTGTTCTTAAAAACAGGTTAGATTAGGGAAAATGAATACAACTATTTTACTCATGACCCGTCATCTGCGGTGTTACCCACTAATTATTAATTAGTAACTGAATCGATGAGTATAATGATTACATTGTATTTATGTGTATAATTTTTGCTCTGTACCTCACATACATGTAAAAACTTAAATGTTATCTATCAATTTTAAGAACATCAATATGTACGTTTATATACATGAACCTATATGTATTATTTTATAGAATTATTTATAGAGGTGTATTATTTTATACAGCTTATATATTATACTACACAAGCATTTTAAGCAGAATCAAACATTTTCAGCATAGGTACATCTATCAAGGAGAGTCATTTATATTTTTCTCAATTTAATTTAATATGGATGTGTTTTATGTAGAGACACTAATAACAATACAACATCGGTTATAGCCTATAGGTTATATAAGTCATAACTATTTATACGTAGTATAGAATGCGATGAACCTAAGTGCGACCACAAAATTCTGTCAAATACGCAATAGATCAATTGGGATTTTTTTTTTCTTGCCTTACCCATCTGTCCTGTCGTCAAAGTAATTACACGTCCGGCAAAGAAAGACAAATGCCATCAAAGAACAGCATAAATTATAGTATAGTGTCAAAATTGACCGGGTAATTGTATAAATGATAGTAAAATAGATTTAGGATGACAGTTATTGCAAATTGATTTTTTTGTTTTTACATCTTGTGATAGGAAATAAAAATCACGTCGTTTCCAAAGATAAAAAAAACATCTTCACCCCACCATTGGAGCGCAAGTGGTCGCGTTAATGTCGGCGAAAAAGCATAAGAACAAAGACTCTTTGTTCGATCCTTTAAAGGATGTTAAACGTCATTGTTAGAAGTTGACTACAATTTAATTACCTATATAATATACGAGACACCCGAAATGATATCTTGAAAACCGCACCAGTACTTGAGTGAGTACGTTATAAAGAAAAAATATATAAAAACGGACGCACACATACATCTCTGCCCAAATAAATTTATGTATATTTATAATACATATATTTACACAGTGTACACGTATACGCATTTGTCGGTTCTGTAAATATTTTTAAAATGTTCAAGAATAGTATTTTAATTTTAATGGTTATGAATATATTAGTTCAATTAGTATCAGTTCATATGTTGACAAGACTATATAAACACTAAACAATAATATTTTTTCGAATTCAAGTGAAGGCATTAGATTTTTAAAATTGTTAATACTTATGATAAATATGAATAATATATATGTGATTTATTAAATTGTTATACAATTAAAATTTTAAATAGCTGTAATACATTCAATACTGTAAAGTTATATAAACGAAATGTTTATACAATTAATTCAACAGTAATATTATAATATATATATATATATATAGTATTAATTTAAATAGATACATTTTAGATTCTGAACGGAGTGAAGAATGTATTGATTTTACAATGATGTGTGTTTTTTTTTTTTTTTTTTTTTGTGTCTGTCGACACGTTTTGGGGCAGTAAAAATGCTTCGATTGCCTTATGTAGCAACTTTTCTGAAAGGAAAGTGAATCTATTTGGTACTTTGGGGGGTCAAAAGTTAAAAATTTCCAATATTTTTTAAATGCAACGGGAAAAACCATAAAAAAATTTGGGAAAAACGGGAGTTTTTACGCAAAACCAGTTTTCGACATAATCAAATTTTTTATTTTGCTATAACTCAAAAACTAATCGATGTAAATACTTGAAATTTTCACCAAATGTTAAGATTAGCGTTCTCTATACACCATTAAATTTTCAAAGTATTTTGACTTTTATTAAGCTATTTATAGACAATTGAAATTTTCAATTTTTTTAAGTATTTTTTTTTTAAATAACGATAAAATTTTTTTGGCTGCCTAGAAAATCTTGAAAATTTAATACAAGGTTTCTTATAAGTTGTTCCTTAACTGATAAAAAAAATCTAAAATCGTAAGTCACAATTTTTTTTTATAAGTTCCAATTTATACGAAATATGTAAAAATCACGATAATTTGCAAGTTATTTTGTAGATAAAAATTCATAAAATTTTTTCTGTTCATACTTAAGGTTCAAAATTTTAACACGAGGTTATCTATAAGCTACTCTTCAAAAATCTTTAAAAAAATTTCTACCGGAATAAGAGGAAAAAATTTTATGACTGTTTGAAATTTAAATATTTACGAAATTGCATAAAATAGCGATTTATTCTCAAACGATTTTAAATATTTGTTATAATTCAAAAAGTATAAGTCGCAGATTTTTGAAATTTCTTCCAGCTGTTCAGATTGGTATTTCCTTTACGTTATATTTTTTTTCAAAATATTATATTGATTTTTAAGCCACTTATAGGCATTTAAAATATTCGATTTTTTTACATTTTTTTTTTATAATCGGTGATAAAAAAAATTTGGCTCGTACAAAATACTTGAAAATTTAATAGAAGATTCCACAGAAGCAGTTCTTAATGTCATTCAAAAATTATTAAAATCCATAGGCACAATTTTTTTTTATAAGCGTTTGAACAGCGAATATTAACAAAAAATTACATGTAAAATATAATATAATGTATAATATTCTAGACTGACAAAGATATCGGTTTTTTTTTAAAATGCTCTAACTCAAAAACAAAAAACCACAACAACTTGAAATTTTCACCAAATCTTTATATTGACGTTTTCTATACATGGTTAAGTTTTCAAAGTATTTTGAAATATTTTGACTTATTTATAGACAATTTAAATTTTCGATTTTTCTAAATTTTTCGTTTTTAAACATCTATAAAATTTAATTGGCAGACCGAAAACTCTTGAAAATTTAATACAAGGTTTATAATAAGTTAAACTTATCGTAACTAAAAAATATCGGTGATCGGTTTACTCAAATTTTTTTTATATACCCTTAAAGCTCAAATTTGTATAAAATGTGTAAAAATCACGATAATTTGCAAGTTATTTTGTAGATAAAAATTCATAAAATTTTTTCTGTTCATACTTAAGGTTCAAAATTTTAACACTAGGTTATCTATAAGTTACTCTACAAAAATCTTTAAAAAAATTTCTTCCGGACTTAGAGGAAAAAATGTTATGACTGTTTGAAATTTAAATATTTACGAAATTGCATAAAATAACGATTTATTCTCGAACGATTTTTAATATTTGTTATAATTCAAAAATTATAAGTCGCAGATTTTTGAAATTTCTACCAGCTGTTAAGATTGGTATTTCTTTTATGTAATATTTTTTTCAAAATATTATATTGATTTTTAAGCCACTTATAGGCATTTGAAATATTCGATTTTTTTACATTTTATTTTTATAATCGGTGATAAAAAAAATTTGACTCGTAAAAAATACTTGAAAATTTAATAAAAGATTCCATAGAAGTTGCTCTTATTTTCATTCAAAAATTATTAAAATCCATAGGCACAATTTTTTTTTATAAGCGTTTGAACAGCGAATATTGACATAAAATTACATGTAAAATATAATATAATGTATAATATTCTAGACTGACAAATGATATCGGTTTTTTTAAAATGCCCTAACTCAAAAACGAAAAACCGCAACAACTTGAAATTATCATTAAATCTTTATATTGACGTTTTCTATACATGGTTAAAATTTCAAAGTATTTTGACATATTTTGACTTATTTATAGACAATTTAAATTTTCGGTTTTTCTAAATTTTTCGTTTAAAAATAAAATATACTTATATAATATTTATAAATAACATTGTATTATATTCTAGACTAACATATCATCTCCGTTCAGAATCGTTTTTCGTATACAATGATACCTATCATTGAATTCAAATTTAACAAATCCATTATAATGACCTATCCTATGAAGAGTCGCAATCCACCCCCAAGTGTACAGCAGAGCGAGGCCCATCCGGTTCTTTTTAATGTTGCATGCGTTTATATTCCGTTACGTGTATAAATATACAGTGAAACTTCCTTTAACGGAATCTCTAAATAGCGGACACCTCCAAATAGCGGACGTTTTTATGGGAACGGGGACATTTTCACCACTTTTATATAGGAAAATCCCTAAATACCGTAACACTTTAAATAACTGACACTTTAATGGCAATTTAATTTTTGATATTGATAATTTTATCGTAAATACAGAATAATATTTTAGAATAGCTTAATAAATATCTACCTAATCTAATGTTACTACAATACATTATTATACTATGTACAATTATAGTTTAACTTATCCGTCCATTATTGCGTTGATGAAAACATTTTTCTAGTTTATTTTCTGTGATGTTATCCTACTCATACATTTTTAGTACGTATTTAGTTGTATTTGTGATTCCAATACATACGGACGTATTCGTAAACTTATTATAGTACACAATGGCAAGTAAATGAAAAAGATTAAGTCTGAAAGAAAAAATCGAGGTTCTTGAATTTTGAGCGTGTAATACGCTATTTAATTATGCTTATTAATTTATACATATATAATACATATATTACATATGTAATATCATAATATTAAATAATAATATGTACAACTAATATTTATTTATTATTAAAATAATACAAATACAATACATAACTATATCATTATTATACATATGTACATATTATATAAATGTTGTATATTATATTATGTAGTTATTATTTCTCCGAATTATTTACGAAATTTTTTTCCTATGAATAGCGGACACCTCTAAATAACACACAAAATTACGGCGACCGAGAGTGTCCGGTATTTAGAGGTTCCATTGTACTTCGAAAAATATGTTATATAGTTTTGTTTTGAATATATACCTAAATATTAATAAATATAATACAAACCCATCTGTATATTAAGTAATGTTTTTAACAAAACAAAAAAATGTTAAACAACCATTTTTAACCAGTTATAAGATTTCTATAAAGTATGATTTGCAATTTTATTTTTATTATTTGTTTAGCTACATCTAATACAAGCACTCTGGTCTAATCATGTATTATTTATATTTTAACTGTAATTGAATATTAAATTAAATGAACCATGTCTATTAAAGCATAGTAGTTAACAAACATTTCATTCATTTTGATTAATTTTTTAGCAATTTTTAAACATGCAGTTTTACTCATTGACCCGTATGAAATATTTTATTGATCAATGAAGTAATTAGAATTAAGTTTGTGTCATGAATATATCATATATGATGTTGAACAATATTAAACAGTTAAATTATGATATTAATTTAATCAATTTTATTATTTTAAAATTAGATAAAACCTATCATAAATATTCACTTTCACTTATGAATAATATATTTTAACACACAAAAAAATATTTTAAATAAAAATATTGAGGTTTCAAGATAATTTAAATTCTACGCAATTTTAGGCATAATCATTAACTAAAACAAAGTTCTATTTAACTTAAATATTTAAAAGTTGTATAAAATCGTCATAATTAATGATTATTTAATTTAAATCTAATGGCATTATTATTGAGCTTCACTACGAATTGTTCATTAAGTTATACGAATTTCAAAGCTATAAGCTTTCATAACTATTCAAAACCTATAACCAACCTTTTTTATTTTAAATTGGTAAAATACAATAATTTAATAATTAAAAATAGTAAAAAAATGATTATGTTCTTTTCCACAATACTTTTAAAGTATAAACATTTTTATAAACTGAATTATTAATAAAAATTATATAAATCGTATAAATCATATATAAATGGAAAAATTATTTATATAAAAAAATATAATTTACAAATATTGACATTTATTATTATTTTTTTTTTTTAATCGAATTTGTTTTGTCTATAAGTATATACATTTATATTTAACTCTATAAGATCAAAGAATTTTTTAAAATACAGGCATAATACTTAAATATAATTTAATAAATACATTAATATGTAGCGTTAATTATACTTATAATTTAATTATAATATTAATTTAACTATTGTAAAAAAAATGCAACTTTCATTGTTTATATAAACATATATAAAAATGTAATTACAATCATATTTTAATACAACATAAACAATTGTTAGTTATAAATAACTATAGTAAATAATGCAATTTTTAAATAAGTAATTTTAGTAAAATAAAGAATAGTTTTATTTTTTTATTTTAACCATATCATATTTATAATAATTTAATATTTTATAAATTATAAGATAGAATAAATAGTTTATATTATATTTTTATAAAATCATACATCGCAGTAATATACACTTATGTGTACAACACATTACACAAGGATTCAAATATATCCATCTACTACGTAAAATTTAAATTGACAAAAGTATATAATACAGCAATATCTGTTCGATAACACTGCTTATCAATCATATTTTAATTTATAGTTTTTATTTCTTGTCAATCTGTATTATAAAAGTAGGATTTATAAAATGTTACTAAAATAAATGGCAAAATGAAAAACCAACATTTTTCAGCTTTTAACAAAGTAAAACAATTAAATTTTAGTTTAATCTAGCTTTGCTTATTGATCAAGATTTTACAGTGATATTGGTATTATGTGATGGAAAAATTTAGACACTCATATGTATTTATGCACATGCGGAAAAATAGGTAGTTACCATGTGGATTGATATTCTTGAGACTTTTATTATATTTTATTATAATTTATAAATTATACATAATGAAATTGTATAATAATATGAATTACGACACATAATAGAACTATACAAAATAAGGATGCATTATAGTCAGTGCAGTATACTCCCTCCCTTAAATTCACAAATTATTTATCATCATTTATAATAAGTAAGTATATAAATACTTACTGAAGTCCAAAACTGATGTATCACTAATTGAGGTATTAATAATACCTATATAATACCGTACTATAGTGGGTGAAAGGGATCTGGAGGAGCGGTAACTTCTTCAAAGTTAGGGGTGGGTGGGTATAATACTAATATAAATAGTATATTAATAAGTAACAAATAGTTTAAAAAGTTTACTTTTACTTTCATGTGAAAGGGACATTAATATAAATCTAGAAGAAGCTATCAATCAGTATACGATGACTTCAAATGTATTTAAAAAATGTATTGTTTTTTAAATAAATAATTAATATAATGTAAATTGACATTAATGTAATAAATATTTTTGTATTAATTTTAGTGAATAAATATGTACCAGATATGTTAGCGAGGGTAGTGAGTAATTTTTTTTCTATTTTTATAAAATATTCGGTGGGTGGGTAGAATAAAATCTTTACTCCTTGTGTTAAAGCTCGTGTTGCCACTACTGTATTATATATAAAGACCAGGTTTTCCGAATATATAATATATAACTGAACAAATCTGTTGATATTATTATTATTTACCGGTTTCTTAAAATATGATATTTTATTGAAGTTTCATTGAAAATAATTATTAGTTCAAAGGAAATTGATAGCAATGATGTAGGTCTTAGATGTGTGAAAAAACTTCTATAATTTGAATTTATGTATAATCAAAAACCTTTGATAATAAGGCGCCCTGGGTTAACGGCGCCCGGGGGCAAGAACTACCGCTCCCCCCTTTATCTGACACTGGATATAGTATACAAGTGCATTTCAATATATGTTATAACTTATAATTATATTGTATAGTTTAAAAATATATGCTTAATTTGAGATGTACGGTAGACTTCTAAATTTCGATGATTCATAAATCTCTATAAATCGAACTACATTTTGATTCGTTGTAAGAATTTCTATAATTCAAAGAAACATATTTAGGTATTTAGGTCACTTCGATATTTACAAAAAACTTTAAAATATAAAAAAAAAAAACCTATTGTAAAACTTTACGATTCAAATATTTTTGGCCAGAATCTATAGAATTCAAATTTATTAATTTAATATATGCTCGAATACATTTAATTAGAAGTATGATTTAATTTATATCATTTTATTCAGTAAAATCATAATTATATTATGTCATAAAATAACGTTGACGATGTTATATTATCTTTTGATATATCATATCGTAGTTTTCTGTTATTAAATTTATTCTTTTATAGTTTCTCAAACGGCTATAAACGTTAGTAGTGATATTGTTTGTAATTTATAATAGTTTTTGCAATCGAGTAAAACGTATTATATTTTATAATGGGTCTAGTAAAACATAAGTATATGATATGAAAAAATGATAGCAGCAGTTCAATTGGTTGAAAAAAAATGTTGCCTAAAATTTCTGTATACCAACTTTAATGAAATATACGTATAAATAATAAACAAGGACGTATGTAATATTTACCTAACATAACCTGCAATAAGCTTTGATTCAAATATTTTTTTTTCGCGATAATTCGAACTCTCTGTTGATCAAATTTTCAACTAGGTCCTTTAAATTTCGAACTATCGAGTTTACTGTACGTATAAAACATTTTCGCACGATTTCCAGAGATAATACATATCTATGTCAAAACATGAGATATTTCAACATTGATTATACATATACAAAGGGTGGGGATCCTACCTGACCTACCAATACATTGTAGGATAACTTCCTGATCAGATATCCACCGAGGAGCTTATAAGCTAATATAGGCTTCGTGGTGGCTGTTGCAGGAAGATTTATTTAAATGGTTACATAGACAAATGCTTGTCCAGGAGAAAGTTTCTGGTGACGGCTGCTTGTCGTCTGCGTGGGTGAAACTCTCAAGTGGACGCTGTGTGGTGCAAGCAGTGATGATTTTTCCCGGGAGCCTAGCTGCTTTACTGGCTGATGTAAAAGACATAGGAGGTTGTCCGTAACCATAAATGGACAGAGGGAGAATGGCCGCCGATTTAACCAAGGTGATCGTTGGGACATGAAACTCGCGGTAAAATGTCACAGAGCAACATGATACCCCGCGGCTGGTGGTCCCTCCGATGACCCTATAAGGCCAGAATGGTTTGCCGTTCCGGTTCTGTCGAATTTCTACGGCTCGTGAATAGCTCCATCAACTAATATACGGTCTATAATTGTAGGTGAGTGTTCACGCAAGCCAAAAACCCAGGGAGAATCCATGATAATGTTAGTAAATGACGTCATTGGTCGGTGAAAGATGTAAATTATAGTTAAAAATGTGTTTTTTACGATATTTAGCTATAGAATAAAATAATTATGGTAAAAGACATAGTTCTCTGGTGAATGACGTTGACGTGGCCACAGTTGTTGTGTTCAATTATTCAACTATCGTCTTTCACCGTAACGTATTAACTATACGTATAAAATAATAATAATAATAATAATACGTATTCATGAAATCAACAACGCCGTTTGAATACGTGAATTCGGCAACAGTAAAGACTGCATATCGCGTAAAATGTATGAAAAAATTCTATGAAATTCATATATGCATTGAACAAAATAAATTTCACGAATTATACGTAACACACAAGTATACACAGGCTCAGCTTTAGGGGTAGGCGACGTTGGCTCACGCCTAGGGCGGCATTTTTCCGGGACAATATTTATGTAAAAAAAAAAAAAATATTTGATGTGATATTTACTTTTAAGAGGCGGCAAAACTAAATTTTGCCTATGTTTGTTTAAACACTTGAGCCGGACTTGGGTATACATATATGTATAAATGTATGTATGCATATAATAGTTTTACCTCGTCCGCTGCGTCCAACGAATCTCAAATCGTTGAACTTAGCAATTTGGTTTTTGACCAGTGCGGAACAATTGCGCAGCTCGGCCGAACAATTCTCGTCGTTGCCGGCTTTGAGTGTGACGGCCGTGCCGTCCGGCACCTCGGAGAGTACGACCACCTTGAACGCGCCGGGCAACGTCTTGTTGGACCGCCAGTGAGTGGGCAGGGCGCTACACAGTATGTACGGACACCCGGTGCGCACAAGCTCACCCGGGTGCTCGGCGGTCACCTCGTTGACGGCCGTCTCGGTCCACCAGAGGTCCTCGGACGGCGGCGATGAAGCGGACGACGCGGACGACGAAGCGACGGCCGCACCACCGCCGCCGTGTTGGTCCGACGACGCACCCCGGCGCCTCTTCTTGCTGTGATCCGACGTCATCCGTACCAGACGCATGGTACCGCGGTAACGCGTAGCGCTAACGGCCGAAGTGCAAGTACGATGCGCGCCCTCAGCACTTCGGTCCGGCGCGGCAAAAACTCGACGCAACCACGCGGCCACCTTCGGTCGACACCGCGTTCGCTGTTTTCTCCCCGCACGGGCTCGGGGACACGCGCACGATACAACGATGACGACTTCTCTGCAACACTGTTACAAACACGAACTCGCAATGGGATTCTCGCGTGAACCCGGCGTGGAAATCGCTGCAGGAAGTGCTTTTTTTTTCTCTCAGCCACTTTCAGTTCGACGCGAGGACCCGTGGTCCGTGACAGAACGTCCGCTGTACGCGATCGTACCGGTAGGGGGGTCGGTCACGTTGCACGCGGTTGCCGACGTCGTACAGCGACGGGGTTGCGACGGCGCCCGACGGGAACAGAGGGTTGCGCGATCGCACGGTGCACGCGTCGTCCGGATCGCGGGTGCAAGAGCCGACTAGTGCGCGCGACGACGATCCGCTGCCCGACCACGGCGACGCGACGTACCCGCATCTCTTACCAACGAACGTTCGCAGACACTCCCATCGGTCACTCCCACTTTCTTCCGCCCCGCACTTCCCGGCCCTGCCGTGAATACACTGAACTCGCGGCTGCACACACGCACAGTGATAATTAGAGCCCGGATTTAAATGCATTTACATGTTTTTTTTTTTTTTTTTGAACAGTCCAAAAAGTAGCTAGATAAGTTACAAGTTTCGATTATGGTCGATAGATCCGGAATCAGGCCCGTATTTGGGGAGACAAGTGTCCATTGTTGTCCCGGGCGGCTAAATGTGTACCGACATATTGGTCAGGACTAGATGTTATAGACTCGAATAAGTTTTAGTGATCCATATTTTAGTTGTGTTTCGTCCACGTTTTGTGATAGTTTGTGTTTTTATTTTTTATTAAAATGTCGAAAGTACAATCGTTTGTTCGTAAATATTTTCCGGAATTTGGAGAAAATATTTTTATTTCTGACGGAGGAATTCTTTTTTGTCAATTGAGATTAAAGTCGATAGTGCAAAGCGCTTTATTATCACACAACATAAACTGATAAATACATCCGTGCTTTAATGATAATTTCAAGTTGTTGCGGTTTTTCGTTTTTGAGTTAGGGCATTTTAAAAAAACCTATATCATTTGTCAATCTAGAATATTATACATTATATTATATTTTACATATAATTTTATGTCAATATTCGCTGTTCAAACGCTTATAAAAAAAAATTGTGCCTATGGATTTTAATAATTTTTGAATGACATTAAGAACTACTTCTGTGGAATCTTCTATTACATTTTCAAGTATTTTGTAGAAGCCAAATTTTTTTTATCACCGATTATAAAAATAAAATGTAAAAAAATCGAATATTTTAAATGGCTATAAGTGGCTTAAAAATCAATATTATATTTTGAAAAAAATATGACATAAAGGAAATACCAATCTTAACAGCTGGTAGAAATTTCAAAAATCTGCGATTTATACTTTTTGAATTATAACAAATATTTAAAATCGTTTGAGAATAAATCGCTATTTTATGCAATTTCGTAAATATTTAAATTTCAAACAGTCATAAAATTTTTTCCTCTAAGTCTGGTAGAAATTTTTTTAAAGAATTTTGAAGAATATCTTATAGATAACCTAGTGTGAAAATTTTGAACCTTAAGTATGAACAGAAAAAATTTTATGAATTTTTATCTACAAAATAACTTGCAAATTTTCGCAATTTGTACATATTTCTTATATATTGGAACTTTGAGCACTTATAAAAAAAAATTGTGACTTACGATTTTAGATTTTTTTTTATCAGTTAAGGAACAACGTATAAGAAACCTTGTATTAAATTTTCAAGATTTTCTAGCCGGCCAAAAAAATTTTATCGTTATTTTAAAAAAAAATACTTATAAAAATTTAAAATTTCAATTGTCTATAAATAGCTCAATAAAAGTCGAAATACTTTGAAAGTTTAACGGTGTATAGACAACGCTAATCTAAACATTTGGTGAAAATTTCAAGTATTTACATCGATTAGTTTTTGAGTTATAGCAAAATAAAAAATTTGATTTTGTCGTAAACTGGTTTTGCGTAAAACTCCCGTTTTTCCCTTATATTTTTAGGGTTTTTCCCGTCACATTTAAAAAATATTGAAAATTTTTTACTTTTGACCCCCAAAGTACCAACTAGATTCACTTTCCTTTAAGAAAAGTTGCTACATAAGCAAAAAATAAAAAATAAAAAAAAAAACACACATCATTGTAAAACCAATAGATTCCATCACTCCGTTCAAAATCTAAAATAAATTAAAATCTTAACAATTATTGCCCAATACCAATACCATAAAAATACTTCAAAATTCAACATATAATTTCATACAATATACATATTACAATTCAATTATTTCAACTGCATATTTAATATATTTGTTCCATATTGATTGTTTAATGAATTATACATATTTTTAAATGAAATAAATTTAATGAACATGTATTTTAATTTTAATGATAATCGGAGCACAAATGCATGCATATATTGTACGTTATTAATGCATATAATTTCGGGCTCTAGTAATAATACTACATTTTAATATTGTAGATAATATACAGATAGATAGATACACATACGTAGAAGAGGTACGATATATTTATATATATATGTAATATTTCTAATATTTAATAGTAACCAATGTTGCAGTAGTCAAATGAAAAGATAGAAAATACCCATGAAATTGACAGCCGCGTGCAATGCGATCCGGATACACGCAGATTTTACACTCTAACTGCAGCAACTTAGCTTGATAATCGATGACCAAGTGATCTCGATTTTTTTATTTTAAGTATGTCGATCAAAGTAGAAATATAGGTTACAGACATTCGAAAATGTAATGATCTATAACATCGGTGTGCAACCTTTTTTGATTCATGACTCTTAAATTAATTTATTTCGATGACACCCTCCCCTCTTTTTACCATCACTATATAAGTGTATAATATATACTATATGTATACAAAAATTGTATTCATGTAAATCAAATTTTTAATTTCAGGCGATTTTATAATATTTTATTTAATTAATCTACAAAATCAAAACAAAACACAAAATTAGAGTTTTGTATAAATATATAATTATATAAAATAATATGCAAAATAATAATTTAGTGTTAAATTGTTGGCTATCCCTTCAAAGATTATTACCTTCAGCAGGGCCGTCCCTAGGGCAGGCGAGCGGGGCCCTCGCCCCGGGCCCCGCGCTCTCATCACAGTTGGACAAGATTTATTATATTAAGTTTAATTATATGACATGTTGCGATACGAAATTATTTACTTATTTATATTGTTGTATGTGCAGGGTACTAAATTTGTGAAGTCTATTTGCGCACATTTGAGTTTCAAAATGCAACAGATGGGTGATAATGACATTTTCGATATTTAAGGCCCTGCAATTTCACTCTGCCCCAAGCCCCGCAAATCATCAGGACGGCCCTGACCTTCAGGTTGTGCACCATTGATCTATACCGCAAATAAACGTAAACACAATTCATATCATAATTGAATAATCCATAGGTAATTCACAATAGTTTAATAAATGTTTTTTATGTATACCTATTGTAGTATTTGCTATACACTCAAACAACGTAGGGAATATTTTAATTGACATTACATATTTATTCACTTGAGTGAATACGAGTATATATGTGAAACTATAATTGGTATTTTTCTACTATATATAACATGACGTCATGACTTCATAATACATTTATTGCAATAGAAAAATATTAAATAATTTCTATATTAGTCTATTGCTTGTGCAATAAAATCTATTGCAGAACATTATACAATGTTATATGCTCATATTTACACGAAAATACTGTATAATGATTTTTTCTTATACAGTACAGGTAGGTATATTATAAGTACCAGTAAACACAATATGTATACTGGTACTTATTATTTTATTTGTATTAAAATATTACACATGTAAAAATATTATTATCTTATTTGTATTACACATGTATAAATATGACTTGCAAGCCAAATTTAGATTTTCAAATTTCTTTATCAGAATATCTTAGTATAGACATAATCATTGTATCTTAAAATTTAAAAAAATTAGAATTTTTTCATAAGACCTTTGTAGGATTTTAATATTTTAATTTTAATACCAATTAATGTTTTTAAAATAGAACTTAAAATAATTATATTATGTCGAAAATTAAAAATTTGAAAACTTCCTTCATTTATTAAACAGATATGGAAATTACAAAAATACATCGAATGTATAAAAGGTTTCTATAAATTAAAATTATAACATTCCTACCCAATTTATAATACAGTTATACATTACAATGTAATTATTATATAATATATAATAACAGGGGCGGATTTAGGTATGTGGTGGCCCCTGGGCGGAATGCATTGTGGGGGCCTCTTACACATAAACAAGAAAATATATTTTTTTTCTTATTAAATAACCTTATTATTATATTTAGTAGTAGTAACAATTAACTACTTATATAATAATAAATTAAACTAATGTTCAATATTATTTAATTAAATATGTGTAAATATAAATAAAATATTTTTTCTGTATCCTCATTTAAATACTATAATATTGTGGGGGCCCTGAATTTGTGGAGGCCTCTGGGCTGCAGCCCACTCAGCCCTCCCCTAAATCCGGCACTGTATAATAACAACATAATAACATAAACTTATTATGTTTAAAACTAAATACAAAATACATTCACCAGTATAAATATAGGTGAAACTCGTTTACAAACAATAAAATATATACTCTGTTGTCTGATTAACCACAATTCATTAGATATAGACATATGTATATATGTGTGTGTTTGTGCTATACATAAAACTCTGTAACAAGGAATAGGTTTAACATATAGTGTGTGTTTTAAAATATAGCTCATTGCGGCTTAGATACAGGGCCGGATTTAGACTTAATAAGGCCCTAAGCTATTTGAGATATGTGGCCCTTTAAAAGTATTTAAGTTTAACTTGGACAATTTTTAGGGCCCCCAAGACTAAGCTATAGCTTGTGTAGCTTAAACGTAAATCCGGCAATGCTTAGACACGAGTGGACTAACGCTAAGATATAACTTTTGTGATGCTCAACATAGTAAAACTATTTTTAACGTATTTTTAAAAAACTAACAACATTTTATGGTATAACTCTGTATATTCTCTAGAATAAAAATATAAGTGACATATTTTAGATAATAGTTTGAGCTATGGAATGTTCTAATCTAATGAAGGACAAGCTTATAACGGAGAATCCCACCACATACGTCACTCGTTTTAGGTTTCAAGAAATTCACCTTTAGGTTATAAATAATAATTAAAACTATAAATTATGTATAACCTATATATATATATATATATAACTTGAATCGCAGATCTTAATACACATAATATAAATAATAATTTTATATATGTATGTTGTGAGTGTATCAATCGTGTTCTAAACGGCGAATTCACAAACACTAACATAACCTAAAATATAAAGCAGGTACTGATAAACTGAACTGATAAACTTATAAATAAAACGTAATAAATTACACTGTATACTTATTTATTGTTCAAAATTAATCATTAATACAGGATTATTTGGTATATTATTAAATCCTTATATAAGTTTAGTTATTATTATTATCTTATAGAAAGTTATTTGTCATTTAAGTTAATGGGTTTTTTAGTTCAATGAAGTAACCCAAGGAATCTAATCTAATAAGGAAAATGCCACTGAAGCAAAGGAAAATTGCTATTATGGGCTATCGTTCAGTCGGTATAAAAACAAAATAATTAAATTAACAAATTATTTAAGATTATAATAAAATAAGAAAAATTTATATATATATTTATGACTTTTGTTTTAGGTAAATCATCATTAAGCATACAGTTTGTCGAAGGTCAATTTGTTGATTCTTACGATCCTACAATTGAAAATAGTAAGTGTATATAATTAAGTCTCATGAAATTATTATTTTGAAACTAATGTTTAATCTTCTTTGATGTTGTTTCTATAATAAAAAATTAATAATTCCATTTTTTTTCAGCATTTGTAAAATCAACAAAAGTAAATAATCAAGAATATGAATTAAAATTGGTCGATACTGCTGGGCAAGATGAATACTCGATATTGCCTACTCAATATTCTATGGACATTCATGGATATGTGCTGGTGTACAGCATTACATCATCTAAATCTTTTGAAATCATACAAATCATCTACGATAAATTATTAGATATGACTGGCAAAGTACAGTAAGTAATTTTTTAGTTATTTATCTAAATGTTTTTATCTATTTTTTCTCAGTGTTCCTATAGTTTTGGTTGGCAATAAAAAAGATTTACATATGAACCGTGTTATTACTCAAGAAGAAGGACACAGATTAGCTGAAACATGGAAAGCTGTATTTCTTGAGGCTTCAGCCAAACAGAATGAGGTAACTTCAAAAAAAGTTAATAGTTAATTTCTTTTAATTTTATTAAATATTGTTTCATAATTTATCATTATAAATTTTCTTTGAGTATACATTTTATAAGTAGTCAATCACTAAAAAAATTAAAAATTCTATTTAAGATATGAGATGAGAATGGTCACTTTCTTCCATGATAGGTAATTTTGAAAAAAAAAAAAATTATATTTGTAAAATATTATTTATTTTAATTATTAAGTTTTTTCCTATGAACTCATTGTCTATAAAATGTTTTCTAAAGCAAAGCCTATAAATCAATTTACTATAATTACTTTATGAGCATTTAATGGATAATTTAAATATATCATTTTTTATGTTTTCAGTGTGTATCAGATATATTTCATACTATGTTAATGGAAATAGAAAAAGAAAATAATGTGACATACAAAAAACAGAGCTGTAGAATATCTTAAAAGCAAACCCATATCAACGAATGTATGTTTGAATTATTTTATGAGGCTTAAAGTAATATTTGTATTTTTAAATGAACATAGAATTTACCATTCAGTTTGTTGTTTAACTTAGTGTTTCAATATTTTCTAAGATGTGAATATATATTCTTAATTACAATTAAATTTCATATTAATAAAAATAATACAATTTATATTTTTTACTATTTATATAAAAAGGACTTAAATTTTTTTGTAACTTGTTATACTAATATTATTTTGTATAGTGCGTGCTTAATTTCAAAGTTTAATATAAATATGTATATGTATACATATTTATGTAAGATTGGTCTTTGGTTAAAATAATATTAGTAAACAAACACATTTTTTGTGTTGAAAAAATAAATGTTTCTATTTATATATTTCTGTAAATAAATTTGTAAATATGTATCCTTAAAATACATAATTTATAAAAATGGTATGGTAATTTGTAAAATAAAATATAATTAATTGAGCAAAAATTAAAATTAGTATTTATTTCATATTAAGTATAGTGAAAACCAGTAACATAATTAAGAGGGGATTGATTGGATTAACCTTTTGCTAAAATCCTTATTAGTAAATAAATAAGTAATAATAAAAATAATTTTTACCAAAATATATCTAACTTTCCCCCTTATAAATAATCTTAACCTACACCCTTGGTCATAACTTTAATATGATATATATATAGTTGTTACTCTTTTTTTTTCTTCAACTGATACATAAATTAAGTATTGATTAATGTATAAATTGTATAAAAAATTTGTATAAAATGTATCAAAAATATAATTGTTCATATTTTTTCGATTCTGAGTAGGTAAAACAATAAATGTTTTGGTTTTACTATGATAATTTTTGATTGACGGTGTACATATTTTCAACCAGAAGAATTGATTTGATCATCATAATTATAAGACATTTATAATTTGAAAAGTTTAGTTAGTACTTTGATATTAAAAATTTCCCAACAGTTTTCTAAATAATTGCAATAAACTGACAAAAATTTATAAATATACAGTATACTAGTTTTTATCGTAACTCAAAAATTAGTAATTATAAAAACATAAAATATTCATTTTGCTTATATCATCGTTTGCTTAAATAATAGAATATTAAAGATTTTTTTTTTTTAGATTCTAATAGAAATGGATCATTTTCCTAGGCTTTTTTCATAAATGTTGATAAAATATTTTTGGTTTGTCAAAAAGTCTTGATTTAGTTTCCCAAACATATATTTTATTGATAAAAAAAAATTTAACTTAATTTAAAAAAAAAAAACAATATTATAAGTGTTCAGATATTAAATTTGTATAAAACGATAAAAACTACAATAATTAAAATGTCAACTATTTATACTATAGACTTGTATATTGAATATTTGATTGAATTTCTATTTAACAGTATAAATTATTTAGCTAGAGATGTTTCATAATTTCGAATTTGTTTAATGAAGCTTGTTGATATAATTAGTTATGCTGTTCATAAGCACTTGCAATTTTTAACTTTTTTTTTATTGTAAATGTATTTTAATTGTCTGTAAAAGTTAATACATTATAACTTCAACTAAGGTACCTTATTAAGAAATTTGATTCTTCCACTATATCAATCATGTTTAGACATATAAATTAATCCATCCGACCTCTTTCATCCAGAATCGTTTTTTCGGAAAAGCAGAATACATTGGTTTCAAATTTACAAAATTAATACAGCAATAACATTCGCCCATTACTATAGAATCCTGATAGTGGAGTCTTGACGTTTTTCTTTTCTTCTCTGTGTTTAACATATTTTCTAACTATTCTAATGGACCATACAATTAATAAATGTAATATAATTTATTATATAATAATAATAAAATAATAATAATAATAATTACCTATTAATTAATTATTATAATTTTTTTATAACTATAAATACTGGTAGGTTAGGTATATGATATTACATAATACCATTTATTATAAATAATACTATTTATAATCAATGATAATACCATACCTAACAGAAATAATCAAACTGTACGTTATGGCTCCCAATTATGTCATGGGAGTACCTAGGGGAAGAGGACAACCGTAAACAGAATTAATTTAATAAATAAATATAAATATTCAAAACTCTATGGTTTTTATTCAAAATTTAATAATAATTGTTTTGGATTTACGTCCATATAACCATAAAATGTATTTGATTTTTTTTTTTTTTTTTAACATTTATTTGAGAGCCATCATAATATGTAAAAACACAGAAGTATCCCATGACATCTGGACAATCGCCAAGAGAGGAGGGGGGAATAACAGGATCATTTTGCCCCAAGATCTCAGTCTAGGAAAATTTAATGAGAACCCTCTCAAAGTCCAGATTGATTAGAAATACTCGACGTTATCCATAATTGAATGGCGTTATACAGAAAGCAACCATCCCACTAATATTCTATATGGATATAATAATTATAAGAAATATTCTTATAGATATAAATCATTTAGTTAGTTTTTGAAACATTTGTAGATAGCACTACACTTCAATACTGGTTTGGTTGTACTTTGCAGAATAAGTAAACTGAAATTCTCTATCTCGTTCTACTAGATTAGAATTCTAATTATTATCGTTTATTAGATTGCGGGATGGTTGCTTTCTGCATAACGCCATTCAATTGTTACTCCTCTTTGATTATTGATACTCTATACTATTTCTTTTTAAGAAATATTAATAAATTTAATAAAATAATATTAATTTAAATTAATTTTGAAACGCTATTATATAAGTTATATTTTCAGTTATTTTAATTTTTAAATACTGCAATTTATTATGGTTACTGCCTGAGTGTGAAGAATAACATTATTTTATCCAAATGTGCGTAGAAAATCGCTATCGCAAATATCGACGCGACAGCATTCAAATTCTTATTTTCAATGGCTGTTTATAAATTATCTATGCATAAATTAAATTTTTAATAATTGTGGTAACTGGCAAAACGTTATTAAGAAGTTATTAAAAGTTTATCTCGTATAGATACATTTAAATGTCTGATTGGTTGATGTTTAGAAACTACTAACTTACCAATATTCTGCAAACTCTGTGTATTTTTTATCATACTCGTGTTGTAATGATTGAGAGAACCCCGAATAAATTTGTCTCTGATCCTAAACATTTTTAGGACGGCTATGCTTGGTATGCACTACACCAGTCCCTATTTTTTAGTGAACCCAGACAAAAAGTATATAGTCCGAAATTGGAAGCGTGCATTATGGATTCCAGAAGTATGTACCTACTAAAATCTAATAAATAAGACTACTATGAAGCTGTTTTTCAAGAAGCCAGTTTCAGCAAGATAGTTGATAAGGATAACTATATCTTAGATAACTATATCTATTAAATCTTATATTATCCACATTAAAATAAATAATTTGTTAATTGGTTTCAGATTTATACTAGACATTAGTATATCTTCAGTTTAAAAAATAATAACAGATTGGTAGTTAACTAATTATGTTACTCGATTAATAAAAAAAAGCTATTACTAAAAATTAATACTGATATTATATTAAAAATTATAATCATATGGAAGTGGGGTAAAGGGGCACTTTATTTCATATCATTGTATATTAAAAAATGTGTAATATGAATTTTTATCAAAAATAGGGACATTGAATACTTCTGAATTAAAATTATATCCGAGTTACTCGAAGACGTAAGGCTTGAATTGTATTCGATTGACGGTTCCAACAAACGATTATGAACTATAGTGAATAATAATATTTTTAATATATTATATTCAAAATTTGTTCAAAAATTAACAATGGGAAAAATAACATACCCATTATGCCAATATTTTATAGAAAAAACCATAAATCGCGTAATAGATTCCTAAAAAGAAAATATCCAAGGGTTATCTTTTTCCATGAAATAGCTACAATGTTCGTGCTTGGCGAACGAAATTCCATCTCCGCTTACTATGCAAAGATGCGTAATCTATGGCGAAAAAAACAATAAAAAATTACATATGTCGATTACGCTTACACGACATAGGTACGTGGTCATGAATGAGGTGATCTAAGTGAACATAACTTAAGAAAATGCCGCCGAAACAAAGAAAAATCGCCATCATGGGCTATCGTTCAGTCGGTATGTAAATATTCTGATAATGGATCCGTCCATAGGTTTCGAGGATATTACTTTCAAATACCTTTGTTTTAATTCTATTCTTGTTGTAAAGGAAAGTCGTCATTGAGCATCCAGTTCGTTGAAGGTCAATTTGTAGATTCTTATGATCCAACAATTGAAAACAGTAAGTTTGTCCGTAACGTCAAATGCAACTAGTATGAAATACTATGTGACAGCATCATTGTATTGTTTGAAATACTTCGATTATTTTTCATAGCGTTTGTGAAAACTACCAGGGTGAATAATCAAGAGTACGACTTAAAATTGGTCGATACAGCCGGACAAGATGAGTACTCGATTTTGCCTACACAATACTCCATGGATATTCATGGATATGTACTAGTCTACAGCATAACATCACCAAAATCTTTTGAAATCATACAAATCATTTATGACAAACTATTAGATATGACTGGCAAAGTACAGTAAGTATGGTTTTTTATCAGTTGATTGTATACCTTTGGTTTATATCTATTTTATTTTACAGTGTTCCTGTAGTATTGGTTGGAAATAAAAAAGATTTGCATATGGATCGTGTTGTTACACAAGAAGAAGGGCGAAGGTTAGCAGATTCTTGGAAAGCTGTTTTTCTTGAAGCTTCAGCCAAGCAGAATGAGGTAACTTCAAAAAAAGTTAGTAGTTAATTTCCTTTTTTATTTTATTATTTGATATTATTTGTTGTTATTTTATTTTCTAATTTTGTATAAATGTATTGTGTTCCATATTGCCTAATTTTATTTAAATCACTCAATTCTTTATGTAAGTATATGCTAAAAGAAGGAGCTAAGGGTTAGTTTATAAAAAGTGTGCATTGTTTTTTCAAGTGTGTTTTATATTTTAGTGTGTTGCTGATATATTTCATACCATGTTAATGGAAATTGAAAAAGCTAATGGAAATGTTCAAGAGAAAACTGGTTGCAGTATATCATGAGAGTGCAATAAAATCAGATCAATGACTATTTTATTATTGTTATATGTCCAAATATATTATTTACATTTGTATAAATTAATAATCATTATGAAAATACAATTGAGTACATTTATTATTATTGTTTATCTATTTAATCTTATATTTTGTATGTATTGTGAATATATGCTATTGATTTGAAATCATAAAAAGGATTATAAAAGTAAAATCAAAACTTTTTTTTTTGTCCTTATTCCAACCCTTTTATTATACTATTTTTGTATTATATTTTATACACTTGAATGTTAATTTTTATTCTCAGAATTAATTTTTTTATTATATTATTGTTAAATATAGAGAATATTTTATTAGAAAAATTTACATGTAAAAATCTAATGTATAAAGTTAAAATAAAATGTGTATTTTTTAGTAAAAAATGTGTTTTATTGTATTTTCATTTATATGTTATAAATATTAACTACATTTTTTGAAGAAGACAAATTCGTTCTTTTTAATAAACTTGATAATTATTAAAACTTAAATAAGAAAAGTCAAAAGATTTAAAAAATATTTAATTCATTTATATATTAGTTGTGATAATCATTTAATTATCGATATCAGAAAAATATTGATATCGATTTTATAGACAATTTGTGTATATTAATTAATAACTATAAAGTATATTATTAAAATATAATTGAAATTATGGATATGAATTATATTTAGTCAACAAATTTTCTATTTCTTATATTGTTACAACAGTGCTATAGTCTGAAAGCATCCATTGATTATTTTGTTCAATCCTAAAACCGCGATATTTACTAATATTATTTTTAGATATTGATAATTATTAAGAAAATTTTCTTGATATCACTGATCACTACAATATCTTTTAAAGTAGATGAAGATAAAGTAACATATTTTGGCAACATGTTGTTAATAATGTAATCAACAAGTAGGATACTGTTACAATCTGTAACAAGTTGATGAGTACCTACTCATCAACATCTGGGCAACATTATATCAAAGAAATGTGCTGTGTGTTGTTTGTATCTAAGTTCTCCATTCTAAATGGAAAACATCGCTCAGTGTGGATGGTGTTCTCAAAAATATTGTGAAAAGAAATCGACTTGTACAATTGTTTTATATAAATTTGTATTATTTTTTTAACATTTGCATAATGTTTTGGTTAAAAGAACTGGTAAAGAGCTAATAAAAATGCTGAAAACTGCTACTGCTAAGTGGAACATATAGGCCAAAAAATATCGAGATTGGAACCTAAAATTTGACGAAACTACCAAAATGGCAGCGCACTTCAAAACAAATTGGAAAGAAATATCAATTATAATTAAGTTCTTAAAAACGCAGTTTAATTGGGAACGGAAGAAAATTGGAGAGAAAAGTAGAAGTGAAGCTATTATAATTTCGAAAAACAATGATTGTGGACGAGCAACTATTGGTTTGATCGCGTCATAGTTTACTTACATGTTTCACTTACTCAGTTTATAATTGGTAACTTCAGGTAATAAACATTTCAATTTAGTTGACCTGATATTTTTATTAATAATGTTAATTATTAATATTCATAACTTTAACCATTATTCAAAGAATTTAATATTTTTCAAGATTCTATGTTTATGTTAACATTTATAATTCGTTTGTTAATTAAGTTAAGATTATGCAATTTTTAATCAAATTAGTTATAAAACTAAACTAACCAGTATTTGCAACTTATTTAAAAATAAATCATGAACCATTAATACTTACCTATGTTTATCTTCTACAATTTTGAAGAAAATAAAAAAATTAGTCAATTATTTTAAATTTAGAAGATAGGAAAATAGGATATATACAATCACAATGTAACAATATCGAAGTATGGAATTAAAAATATATGTTGCCATCCAAAAAGAATGTTTAGAGTTCGATATTTTAAAAATGTATAAGTACCTATTAATTTGTACTTATTTTAGTAGATTTTTATTTTATTTATTGTTATATACTTCTGACGATTGAAATTTAGTATACCTTCGTTTTTTAATTAAAATTAAGTATAAACATGTATTTGATATGTAATGGTACAACTAACCGTAAAATATTAATATTTCTTTTGATAAAGGTTTTTCAGAGTCGGTAATTTTATTAAGGTAATTTATTCATATGGGTTTCAATAAAAACTATTAAATGAAAACAATACCGAAAATAATGGATTTGACGTTAAAACTACGTATAAATATGAACGAAAATTTCGAAGTCAAATAATGCAAAGTAAACTATTTTATAAGCTATTGTTAAATTTTTGAACGCAAAAATCATGTTATACAAACATACCTACGATCAAACATTAAAGTTAACAGCCAATCGCATATAAACTATTACGACCAGCATGAATTTTTTGAGATAGCTGCACTTAACTCCCAAGTCCTGAAAAACATGTATAATGATTCGAATAACGAAGTAAATTATTAAGAGGGTTTTCGTCGATTTTAATTATTATTTAAGCTTGGGTATCGACAATATTGTTATTGATTTTCGAATTCAAGAATTTAACCAACTAAATACTATAGTGAAAAAATAACAAATATATTTTGGAATATGAACCCAATCGTTTGTTTTTGGATTTGAAATATTTAAAAGGTTCATCGAAGAACGAAATAAAAAAGATTTTATTTATTTTCATCGAGAAAACATACCTTGCTCGATTGTGATGTTGGCGCGTGCGGCAGATGCCAGTCTGGTCATCCTCCCCTTCGAATAGACGACCCTTTCGAAGGGTTGTGCGTGTGGGGGTGGCCGTCGAGCGCATGTGCGTAGGAGAGTTAAAAACGTCAATAGGATAATGCCATTTGCTGCAGTGCACATCGGCAGCGTCTTCCCAAGAGTTAATTCGATTTTTTTGCTAGGACAATTTACTCGATCCAACGACGAAGAGTTGTAAACCACATAACACGTTGCTGCTGTCACCACCATGGTGGAGCCGGAAGTCGAAGACGTAGCTTTCCTGACAGCCATCAATCACTATAGTAAGTATTCCTGAATTTGCATATAAAGTATTATAATACACTACAATGTTATTTAATACCATAACTTTTTTATAAGATATTATTTATGTCATAATACCAAATATAATAATTTATTTTGTCTTCTTGCTGTAGGAGACAATCAAGACATGATGCACAAGTCTGGGATTTATGAGCACACAGCCGTCACGGCGTGTTCACGAAGAACTGCGTTAATCATGACCAGTGCCACTTTGTTTTTGATGTTTCTCTGTTCTGTGATTATCGCCTACGCCGGACCTCAAAACGGTTAGTGTATAATATAATATGTCCTTGCGTGTTTATCGTAAAACGGTTAACACTTGTTTCCCAGAACTAGAAGTTATTATGTTTCACCACACGCGATTTAACTTGCATCTATAATTATCCACTTATGTTTGTTCAATTTTCTACATTTTCATCTATAAAAATCAGTAGGTAACAATTTACTATCGTTATCAAAACAATTTATTTGAATTATCAATTCACCATAGACATGCACATGTATAATGTTAGTATAGAGGTAGGTACTTAAAATGATACATTTGTATCGTTTGAACTTATAGAAATTTAATGATATCATTTGTTGCATGTTACGTTAACAAGTGTTTTTTTATCTCTTCGTGAATACCTATAATATAAATGTCAAGTTTATACAATAATTTGTTAGCATTTGTTGAATCAATCCACAAAATAACATGTGTACAATAAAATTTGAATTAAATATTTGAGTATAGGACATAGGTACGATAGAACTTGTGCTGAATTTGAAGAACTTGATTTTAGTGTTTTTTTATGAGCTTTAAAGTACTTATTGGATATTCTAAAATAATGCAATGCTTATATAGTATGATAATACATAAAAACTATTATTATAATAAATAATTATATTGAAAAATCATTGCGTTGGTCTTACAAGCTAAAATTAAAAGTATTCTTATAG